>CAJINU010000047.1:48537-430274 GCA_905178165.1 Amoebophrya sp. A25
TAGATTTACTACATTTGGCAACAGGTTTTGGAGAGGTCTTGGTCTGATTTATTTTGCTGCCACGATTTTACCTGGTGGCACGACCTTGGCAGCACCTAAACAGCACTAGAAATAATTTTGCTGCCACCCTTCCACCAGTAAAGAAAATATATTATATATCTATATCTATATTTTTTAAAAAACTTATGGATAGCGGTGGCAGCAAAAATGCTCTCTAGTGGTGTTGAGGTGCTGCCAAGGTCGTGCCACCAAATTAATTCGCGGAGCAAAAAAGAGGCCGAATTGATCATAAGTTGAAGACTCAGAAAGTCAGAAAATATTCATCAAATCTAAAAAAAAATATTAAAAATTGTTCATTTTTTGATTAAATTTTTTCAAACTTTTTTGTATTAAAAAAAGTTTTTTGTAACAATTTTTCAGATTATCGATAACATAAAGTCGCTGCATGCTACCCTATCCAGCTGTTTAAATTGTCTATACGCATTGGATTCTCTTTCGGGACAGTTTCGCTTTCTGTTTCTTCTAGTTTATTAAATTTATTTTTATTTTTATTCTTTTTTCTTTCTCTATTTTTTATTTGATTATTTTTTTCTTTTCGTCAAAAGTATTTTTCATTTTTTAGAGATCCAGGAAGAGGCTCAAAGGGTGGAGCCCACAAAGCATGCCAGAGTCGCTTATTTGTTCACTTTTGCTTATAAAATGACTACACTCGGCGACTATTTTTGCTCTATTCAAAATCTGGCTTGGCTGGATTAATTGGAGCTCAAAAAAGCAGGCCAAAGGGTGGACCCCACAAAGCATCCCGAGATCGCTTATTTGATCCCTTTTGCTTATAGATTTCCTACATTTGGCAACAGGTTTTGGAGAGGTCTTGGTCTGATTTATTTTGCTGCCACGGTTTTACCTGGTGGCACGACCTTGGCAGCACCTAAACAGCACTAGAAATAATTTTGCTGCCACCCTTCCACCAGTAAAGAAAATATATTATATATATATACCTATATTTTTTTCAAAACTTATGGATAGTGGTGGCAGCAAAAATGCTTTCTAGTGGTGTTTAGGTGCTGCCAAGGTCGTGCCACCAAATTAATTCGTGGAGCAAAAAAAAGGTCGAATTGATCATAAGTTGAAGATTCAGAAAGTCAGAAAATATTCATCAAATCTAAAAAAAAATATTAAAAATTGTTCATTTTTTGATTAAATTTTTTCGAACTTTTTTTGTATTAAAAAAAGTTTTTTGTAACAATTTTTCAGATTATCAATAACATAAAGTCGCTGCGTGCTTGATTCGGTGGCGCGAAACTCAAGGCCTGCTATGTTGGAAAGCAACATAGAGAAACTATTGTAAGTTAGAAGCTCCATCCTACTCCTAACATTTACTCATGTTAGTGATTTCCTCGATTCCACTTCTAATATTTAATAACGTTCCTAGCTAATTCGATTCCACTTCTAAAATTCACTTATGTTAGTATGTGCGCCGATTCCACTTCTAATATTCCTGTCTATAATATCTCTGATGAAGATTCTATAACACAAAGAGCCTTCCTTTTCCTGCCGTGCCACCGAGGCCCACCCTCCAAAGGGTGAGGGACAAACTGAATTTGGACTCACCAGGGATTTCAAACACTCGCGCTCCCTTTGGAGGGTGCGCATAGGTGGCACGGCAGGGGAAGAGAATGGGTAATGGTTTAGTTGTAAGATGAGTAAGCACAAGGAAGATAGTTTCTATAATGATTTTTTCAAAAATGGACTCAGGAAGATACTCCTTGAAGTGGAATCCTGAGACTCCTTGAAGTGGAATCAGTATTCAAAAAAATGCATTTGATAGAGGGCCCCCAAAGTAATTTTATCTTGCATGAGGAGGGACGAGTGGGAGTATGTAAATCTTGGAAGGTGGTCAGCACTGGATTGCTTTGCGTCAGTTCGTGAAATTATTAAGATGAATGCCAACGCAAGTTACTGCGTCCACCTGAATTCGTAATATTATGTTTTATATTGTCAAACTTTTGAGGAAGGGAAGAGCAAAGGACTTCATCTAGTGAAGAAGGAAACTCTTGAGAGCAAAGGACTTCATCTATTGAATTCCTGAGAAGGATACTGAAGAAAAAATGGCCGACGTCTCCCCGTGCTGTGCAAGGAGGAGCTGGCCACGATGCGTCATTTGTTGGCGTTTTGGATGTGCTGTTGAGTTGAATTAATTTGGATGCTTTCTTCCATGTTGAGGGAGTCGGTTGGTGTTAGTATGCAGTTGCGCACGGCTTCAAAGATCCAAAATCTTCCTGAAAAAGATCTTGCATTCTGCTACTCGGTATCTTGTCGTGCACAGTGTCAGCGTTAAGCTAGGACAAGGAGTGACGTAGTTGTCTTGTGAAAAAATGGCTGATCTATTGACTCATAGGATACGACTCGCCTTAGTTTATTGAGGCCTTGCCTCTGGTTCATCCTATTTCCAGCTCTAAACTGTTTCAGAGAAGGCGAGGCTTATAAAGTTATGTCTCGTAGAATGTTTGTAGTTTGAGATTGATGAGTAGACAAGTTCTGAAGAAACCACGCTTGAGATAATACTTCTTGAAACTTTGTTGAAGTAAATATAAACACGTCAAAGATACTAGGATACCTGTAAGAAGGAAAAAAAAAGATGAGTTTGGAGGTCGATAGCAGCATGCTGTCAGGAGACGAGTCTTCTGTGTGTAGCATGGAAGAAGTCGACTATGATGTCGCCTCGGAGAGTAGCCGGCCGGAAACCGTTATTGAGTTGCGTCCTAGTGAGTGGAAAAAAACTTTCGAGGAGGAGCAAGGGCCGGCGAACCTATTTAAGACGGAATCCGTCAGCTATTGCCGCGCGGCCGTGTGTTACATCTTGAAAAATTTGCTCGAGAATGCATGGCCTTTGGTGATTGAGTACTATCAATTCTGGCAGAAGTGGTTGCTTATGCCTGATGAGGAGAAGAGGAGTGGTGGGGAACATGCGAGCGAGCAAAGAGGGAAACTCCGGACGATGATGGGGCACTTTACTTTAAGGCGAGAATACTCAAGCTTTGTCCCATTATTTATCCTCTGATAAAATAGAAAAAAATAGTTAGAGATAATAGAGCGTAGCTGAGTAGGACACATCTCCAGAGAGTCCTGAACTACAAGAATGCCGCTCAAGAAGCACGCCCTTCCGTACTTACATCTGAAGGGTGGAGCCAAAAAGTCCAAGCTTTGCTGGGGCAAATTTCACTGGCGTGGCGTGGATTCACACGAGAAAAGTTGCGAGCGTATTAGATTTTGCGTGATATATTGACGCCATAGGTGCTGTCTGAGGCCTGGGCTCGTAGTTTGGTTCCGATTTGGCGTTCTGGTCCCTTCGCAAGAGTAAATAGCTATAACGTGTCGAGATGGGAATCTATTTGAAATAAAAATAAAAATTAAAAGGCTGGATGGGGCAGTCCCTAGACCGCGGGGCCAGGCAGTTCGTCTCTCTCCTTTTCTCATTTTCTTATCGGTTTCGCCTCCGTCTTTCCGGGCTCTGCCAAGATGCTTCCGCCGTTCCCTTATCGGTTTCGCCGCTCGCTCGGCGTGCCCGTCTCCTCTGCAATCCCTCCGGCTACCGATACAAACCGAATGAGACGACAGGCGACGCCATCAGACACGGGCCCGCCCTTCTTTTTAAGAGTCTGGGACACCATTAGCGGGAAAGGCTAAGCCTGCGCGCCTGTAGCTCTCAGAAGTGCGCCCGGTATAGGTAGCACACGCACACGAAGAAGGCCAAGGCGATAACTTCAATCGCGGACATCTTCTGGGAAGGCCGCAGAAGCTTGGCAAGGCGCCCTGTCTGGCACATCGTCCCGCTGGCGGCCTCGGCCGCCAGGGACGATGGGGCGTGGGCTAGTCCTTCAGTAACGCGGCCGCCTGTCAGGAGCACTCCCCCGCCCCCCTTGTACCCCGCGCCCCCCTTGTACAAGGTTACACGGTTGGGCACAGTCCGGGGGCGCATTCTTTGCTGCAGGCTCGTTATATGGGTTCGCAGTCGCGTAAACGTTTAACCTTGTACAAGGGGGGCGGGGGGCGAGATGGTCACGCATTGCCCCCCCGTCCCTCTGGCGGCCGCCGCGCTGCGCTGGTGGGCGCGTGGTGTGCGCCGCATAATCCAGCGCGAACAGCCCAGCAAGGCAGCCCTCTGCCCCCTCGTCCCTGGCGGCCTACGGCCGCCAGAGGGACGACGCGCCACGCTGCGCTGGTGGGCGCCGCATAATCCAGCGCGAACAGCCCAGCAGGGCTACCCTCTGCCCCCTCGTCCTTGGCGGCCTAGGGCCGCCAGAGGGACGACGCGCCACGCTGCGCTGGTGGGCGCGTGGTGTGCGCCGCATAATCCAGCGCGAACAGCCCAGCAAGGCAACCCTCTGCCCCCTCGTCCCTGGCGGCCGTAGGCCGCCAGAGGGACGACGCGCCACGCTGCGCGGGTGGGCGCGTGGTGTGCGCCGCATAATCCAGCGCGAACAGCCCAGCAAGGCAACCCTCTGCCCCCTCGTCTCTAGGCCGCCAGAGGGACGGCGCGCCACGCTGCGCTGGTGGGCGCTGGCGGGCGCGTGGTGTGCGCCGCATAATCCAGCGCGAGCAGCTTTCTTTTTTAATGGGAAGCGTGTCGACATGTGCTCGCCCAGATAGCCCCACGAGGAGAACTTATCGCAGAACTTGGCGAGCATGTCCAAGCCCTCGCATCGAGTTCGATTCCCCCATGGCACGAACTGGGTGCGCAGTTTTCCATCTTATTTCAAAAATATCCACGCGAAAACCATTCCAGCACTTACAAAAAATGCTTTGAAATATTCGGCGAATGTTCCCAAATATTCTCCGAATATTCTCGAATATTCGCAAAGTATTCGAATACTTTCAAATATTAACAAAACGAAAAAGAAAAAGACCGGCGCAGCGTCTCCGGAAAAAATCTCCGCAAGGGTTTCCCAGATCTTCTTGTCGGTTTCGCTTCATCATATTCTTCAAAAAGATTGGCCGCAGAGGTCTCACCGGTCTCCGCGTGGCGGCTTTTCGATAAAACCGCGCGCGCCTCCATCATCCATCTGCTTCCACTTCTTTCATTTCGCGAGATACGCGAGCGAGGTCGCCGCCGTCTTGCGTTCCCCTGGCTTGGCTCGTTTTTGTTCCAGTTTGGTCGTTCTGTGTTCTTCTGGCCTGGCTGCTCTTGTGTTCTGCGTCTTCTCATGTGCTCTCCTCGTGTGCTCTTGCCGCGTGCCTAATCTCTGTGCCGTGGCGCGCCGTCTCTCTGGCGGCCGTAGGCCGCCAGGGACGAGGGGGCAGAGGGCTGCCTTGCTGGGCTGTTCGCGCTGGATTATGCGGCGCCCACCAGCGCAGCGTGGCGCGTCGTCCCTCGGGCGGCCGTAGGCCGCCAGGGACGAGGGGGCAGAGGGTTGCCTTGCTGGGCTGTTCGCGCTGGATTATGCGGCGCACACCACGCGCCCATCAGCGCCCATCAGCGCAGCGTGGCGCGTCGTCCCTCTGGCGGCCTACGGCCGCCAGGGACGCGGGGGCAATGCGTGACCATCTCGCCCCCCGCCCCCCTTGTACAAGGTTAAATGTTTGCGCGACTGTGCATCCCTCTAACGAGCCGGCGCCAAAGAGTGCGCCTCCGGACTGTGCCCAACCATGTAACCTTGTACAAGGGGGGAGGGGGGCGCGGGGTACAACGGGAGGCGGGGGGATGCGTCAGGCCAACTGTCGCCCGTGTAACTGAAGAGCTAAGGCATGCCCTATCGCCCCGCTGGCGGCCGATGCGCCAGACGGGGCGTCTTGCCAGGCTTCTGCGGTCTTACCGAAAGACGTTCGCGATTGAAGTTATCCCCTTGGCTCTCTTCGTGTGCGTGTGCTACCTATACCGGGCGCACTTCTGAGAGCTACAGGCGCACAGGGCTAGCCTTTGCCTGTAATGATGCCCCGGACTCTTAAAAAGGAGGGCGAGCCCATGTCTCATGGTGTCGCCTGTCGTCTCATTCGGTTTGTATCGGTAGCCGGTGGGATTGCCGAGGAGTCGGGTACGCCGAGCGAGCGGCGAAACCGATAAGAGAATGGCGGAAGCATCTGAACAGAGCCCGAAGGGACCGCGGTGAAACCGATAAGGAAATGGGAAGAGGAGAGAGACGGACTGGCCTCGCGATCTAGGGACTGGCGTGCCAAACTGTGAAGAAAAGGGGCAAAATGTCGAAAACGGCCCAGAAGTGCCACTGTCCCTCAACGGTTTCGCATAAGGGTTTCGCGAGGATCCCCGCGAAACTCTTACGCGAAACCGCTAAGGGACAGCGCTGCCTCGGTTCCCTTGTAGGTTTCTCTGCCCCCTTTTTTCCCCATTTTCCTCCCCCGGTCTTGCTCAAAGCGTGGCCGCGTTTTGCTCTTGGGCCGTCCGCTTTGTTATCGGTTTCGCGTGCTGCCTCCTCTTCTTTCCTGTGCTTTTCTGGCGTCTGCTTATCGGCTTCGCGTCGGCTGCTTTCGCTCGTTTGTTTCTCGCGCCTCCTCGCGCTCCTCTCTATATAATGCCACGGGTCGGCCGCCTCTGCGCCGCGGTCCTGTTCCGATATCTTGGGAGACACTTGCGCGCCATCGGAGTCCCCTGAACTGGGCAGCAGCGGGCACGCCTGAGAAGGGGCGCCTACGTGTTAGGCGTCTCACTCTCAGGCGTGAAAAAGCGCCCTGGCTTTGCTGTAGCCGTTTGCTTTTTGGGTCCGTTTTTAATCAGCTGGCAATGGTATACCAGTGGAGAAAGAAAGCAGGGGAACCCTTTCCCGCTTTTTTGGTTCAGAATCTAGAGGGCAGGGCTTGGGCTGTGAACTTATATCACTGGGGATTGAAAAAAAGCGGCCTCTTCTCTGTTATTTTTTGCACTTTTTCAAGTTGAAAGCAACCACTTCGGGAATTTTTACCCGTGGCGTTTCATGTTCAAAAGTGTGCTTTTTTGATTTATCCAGCCATTTACTCCACGCCTCAAAAATCGGCTGGCTCTGCTTGCCCAGTATTCTCTTCGCAGATCTCCACGGAATTCTCACCGCGTTGGAGATGGTGTCGAAGCGGGGCGAAAATAATAACGGCGAAGGCCGTCATCAAAGTGTAAACGAAAGTCCGCTGCTAGCGATTGAAAACCCGGAAACACGAACAACGGTCTTTGGAGAGTTTTCTACTCAGCAAGATGATGCTGGTCGCTTGCGTATGACGCCGAAGCTTCCCCTTCTTACTGACAGTAGTAACTCGATTGCGATGCTGGAAAATTATTTCCGCTTCGGGTTTCGGCTGCAATACGAAAAGCAGAGGCATTCTGGCGAAGCGAGCTGGTACGAGCAAAGTATTCTATCAGGTTCTTTCAGGCTACGCAGACATCAACTGCCGCTGCAGCGGAGCAGAGCGCCGAGGATTCATCGGCAGCCTTCTTTGCTTCCTCGAAAAAAGGACTTCTAGCCTATCGCACTATTCTGAAAGCGATTGCGGACGAATGGCAGTATCTGTACAACGTAGGGAATCTGGCGATTGTTTTTCACTGGGTGCGTGCGCATTCCGGTTTCCTTCCCAACGAGTTGGTCGACACCGCGGCTGCCAAACTGAGGTCGGAAGCAAGCGGGCGTGCCCAGAGAGTTCACGCAGAAGACGAGGAAGCGACGCCGCTATCCTGTCAGCAGTTTCGCGAACGGTGGGAACCAGGAGACAAAGCTCTTCGAGAGTCGATGCTGGTCTAGCCCTCTTCTGCAGATGGCAGTGCCACTACCCCGGAAACGAATACAAGTACTTGCATTTCGAAGGAGGTGGTCTTTCCAGTGGTCGAAACTCTGAGTACTAGAACTTCATCGCCGAATGCGGACCGCGGTGCTGCGAAGAGCGGCGGGCCAAAACGAGGTACTAGAAAAGGAGACAAGGTTCACGAGAACCCTTTTCTTCGCGGTTGCAACGGGGTGGTGAAAGTTTGTGGAGGAGACCAGTTTCGAAACGACTGCTCCAAATCCGTGATGGCCAAACTGCAAAGTGACGGGAAAAGGAAAATAGTAGCAGCTCGCGTCAGTGTCTTCGTCTCGTGCGGACAAGGCAACTCCGTTCGAAGATGTTGGCGCGGCGCCGTCATCATCTGACCACGTATCTCTTGGAGTTGCCGGTGTAGATGAAAAGGCGGAGCCGTGGTCATCTGACCATGCTTCTCTTGGCGTTGCCAGTATTGATGAAAAGGCGGATGGGAAGCCGGCTTCGCCTACAACTCCAGCAGATGCATTGATGAACACTGCTGAAGGATCTTTTTATTCAGAAGCAGACTCTCCAGAAGCGTCTCCTGAAGTAGAACCGTCTAAATTTTCTCCAGAGACATCTCCTGAAGTCAAACCGCCTGACGAAGTCGAGGCGCAGTCGGCACGTGATGAGGCCAGCAATCAAGAAGAGGAGGAGGAAAAGGTGGCTAAAGACACCGCTGTGGTGGCTTCTGCGGGGTCTCTAGCGGAACCACCTACACTTGTCGAGGAGCCGTCAAATGGGCAGGCAGAAGCTACTTCAACTACACTAGCCGTCGCGACCGCCGAAGTGAATCGTACTTATGCAGGATGAAAGATCGATGGACAGCGATCCTCTTGCGTATGCGTCACTCTTCCAACAAGCGGATGTTGTTGATGATGATCTGGAGAAACGAACACCGAATTTGGAAACAAGCGTTGAAGAGCCGAAGCCAAATGTTTTTGCAGGCCTGGCAGATAGTGAAGTTGATGCTAGCCTCGTCCGTGACCCACCGCCCAACGCGCAGCAGAAGGTGGAAAAAAGTGCCGACCTCTACTCGCATCGAGGCTTTCTACTGGCACCGCAAGAACGGAAGAAGGTGGCTGAGGCAACGCAAGCTGCGGTGGCTACAAGCGTGGCACCCGACACGATGGAAGCCGTTTCTGTTGCTGAACTCGAGACGCACGAGAAAGACGGCCGCGCGGAAACGAGGGAGGTCGAAAAAGTAAAAGACGTGGACCAGAAGGCACACAAACAGCTTGGTTTTGAGGACACGAGAAGAGCCGAGCCAAGGAGACGAGGCTCTGACACAACAGGTAGCACTTGTGAAAAGAAGCAGGGCTTGCACTCGAACCTAAGGGCACGATGGGAGGCGGAAGCGAGCGAGAAATTAAAGAAAACGCTGGAGGCGCATAGCAGAGTGATGAAATTGCTTCAAGGAATTGAGTCTGAGCTGCCGTCTCCTGAGGCACAGGAAAAGCTCCGAGCCTTTGCTGCCGGCAGCGCACTCAATCCGCCTCCGCCTGTAGTGCCTGGGTCGAGCGAAAGTCCCCCGGAGTACATGCGGTTGCTCGAGCACTATAAGGGCGCACTAGGGTTCAAGCTTCAAAGGGAGAAGACAGCGATCCAGGAAGAATTGGACGAACACCTGACGGCATTGGACCTGACATCACCCTGCGAAATGGCAGACGGAGCAGAAGCGACTTTAACCAGCATGTCAAGTCAATCTGGAGAGAGCGATCTTCTCGCAGATCCTAGAACGCATCCGCCAAACCCAGGGAAGACGCAAATCGGGCGAGAAGGAAAATCACAATTCGACTTTGGTGAGGCGCTTGAGAAAACGACCGCACAAGGAACAGCGGCAGCTCCTTCACCTGTTGGGACAGACGTGGACAGGCAGAAGGCCGAGGGGCCTGTTGCTCAAGATATTCCTTCAAAACCGGCGGTGATCTCTCCCGCGAACCCAGCTGGTCGAGGTGCGTCGAAGGCCAAGAAAGAACCTAGCGGGGTATGTTTGCCAAACAAGGTAAGGAAAAGTCCACAGCAAAGCCCCACGTGAAGGAGGAGAATCCTGTGGAGGACGCTCCTGCGGACGACATGTTCGGCAACGAAAATTCAGAACTCTATGCGTTTGCGGCCCGCTTAGCTGGCGTTGACGGAAGGGACTTCTCGCGTGAAGGCAACCAAGCTCCAATTGGCGACCCGAGAAATGCTTTTGGTAGTTCTTCGGACGACGATAAAGATGTGATTCTGGAAGTGCACGAAGGATCACGCAAACGGCGTTTGCACTTCTTCGGATCCATGCGGCAATGTGATCAACCATTTGCGAACGAGGTCTTGAAGTCGGCTCTTATTAAGGGTACAAGAAATCCATTTTCACTGTCATCTTGGTCCCGTTTTTAAAGGGAAAAGGAGACCCAAGATGCTGCTGAGGATGGATTTCCATTAGTTCTAACCTTCGCGCTGTAAACAAACGAAAGGGAAGGCCTTCGTACGCGGGTCTTAGAAGCGATGGCAAAATTATAGTTCGTATAAGCGAGGATGAGGGAAGAAGGGTGTTGGAGGCTCTGCTGAAAGAATTTGCCGAGACAGCTAAATCTTCTAACGTTTTCGTTCACGAGGAGGAGTGGTCCCACTTTTTCCCTCAAAGCCTTTCTCCACAGCGAGATTTGGAATCGTTTCCTTCACTTTATGGAAACGATGGCGCGACGCGCGACGGAAATGTCAGCTTGGCCGGTGCCCGGAAGCAGTGCGCCTCCTTCTTTTTTGCCGCTTGTGCCCCGTGAAAGGCCACGGAGGAAGGGCACTGAAGGGAAGCAGCTTTTTGTTAAGCCCTGACGAGAGCTACCTCCAGACGCTGAAACTGGTCATTGCTGCTGCCACACAATGGAAACTGGGATGCAGCGAGGGTTGTGCTTCGCTGCTCCCTCTTGCAGAATTCAGCTCACTCCTAGACGGAGCCAAAGCTTTTGTGAACAAGCATTCGGATTCGCGCCAGGCTCAGGACGATATGGACCAAAGTCAGAGCTATATGGAGCTAATGTGGGCGGAAACGTTCGCGAACCCTCTATTATCAGCTTCTTCTACTTAGTATTGATTTGTCGTGTAGGTGACATATGCTTACTAGGGACGCATTGGAATGTTCACAAATACACCTCTTCTTCAACTTAGCGACAGACTTAGTCAGGTGCTTGAACTTCCGTGCATAGTGCGGTTTCTTAGAAAAATCCCTTTTATCTAGGTGAAAGCATGTGAAAATGCAAATTGTTCTACCGCATCTCTTTATTAGTTGCGAGTTGTGCAGGAGCAATCAGTATGTAAAAATGCGCAAGATGTGAAATCATGTTCAACTAACGTTCTACAATATGCAATCAGAAGTCATGCGTTCTACACTGAGGTTTTTACTTTTGTATATTTTTGATCCGGTCTCTATCAAGCTTTTCTCCAAATAAGGATATGGCTGACGCAGGAGGGGCACGACAAGTGGCCAAAGACGGAGGAGTATTCTTTCAGAGATGTTCAGCTTTGGTAGACGTGTCTTTGCACCTACAAAAAATATTCCACAAGCCTATGCCGCATTTCCGTCTGGAAAAGCTTGCACTTGACTTGAATCTCAAAGACTTTCTCGGGATTGCTGTATTGGGATTGGAGATTGTAACTTTGTTATCTACAGCATTGCAAAACGATGTGCTCTTTAGTATTTTTATGAGGTGTATGTAACTAATGGATACGACGAGAGCACTGTTCAGGAAAAAAATTCCTTTGCTCACGCGAAGGCGCCGTCAAGAGCACGATTGGGCGACAGTGTTCGTTCAGGTCCGTTTGCGACTGGAGGTCCACATAATGATCTTCCGTCTCTGAGGTCAGGAGGAGTAAGAAGTTCTAAGTCGCAGGGTCAGAGGATTCAGTAGAGAGTCCGATAAGTTCGAGAGAATCCGATGACTGAGTAGTAGGTGCGAGCATTGGCATCGCGTCAAGAGTAGCTGGTGACCTCCGATGTTTATCCTATACTAGTCTTTGTGTGTCTTCTAGAGACAGAAGAAGAAGGACCTCTATAGATTGTGAAGAGAATATCCAGTCTCCATCATTTTCGAGTGCGCGGCCAATGAACATGGCTTCCCCCCGCGGTCTAGGAACTAGCGCAGAGCGGGGTCCGGTGTTGAGCGAACAGCACACGCAACGCACTTTATCCCAAAGCCGGCGTAAGCGACAAGTCGCTGGGCGGAACTTCATCACGACGGTTGGGGAACAATGTCGTGAAAACGAGAGTCGCAGAGTCCGGCCGCCTGAAAATAGCGTGGGCGGTTCGGGTGTCGCGCATCGTCTCTTCTCGCGACCACGTGGATCTGGGCCAACGCAATCTGGTCACCGAACCACCTCCACTGCGCGATCCAGAAGTCGGCTTTTCGTGTCTCGCGACGCGGAAACGCCACGAGCTTCGCTGGAATCACCTCGACGCAAAGGCGATGCTAGTCGAACAGCGTTGTTCAAGCTGCCGGCCCGAAGTTTCCCCAATGACCGTGCTGCGTCTTCGTCCGCAGACCTAGCACGGCCGTCGGTCTCGGACCGGCAAGAAGCAAACGGATTTCGCTTAATACCGCCTGTGACGACGTACGAGCCTCAATGGAGCCAGCCTCGTATTGAAGGACGCAGGCTGGCGGGGACAGCGCTCATTACGGATAACTATCAAGTAGACCGCGGTGCACAACCGTTGTCTCCACAAAGCCATGACAGCGCACAGGTGTACTGCCGGGGCCGAGCTGCACTGGAAGCCGTTCAATCAAAGGCTGCAGGTAGATTGATGCAGCGCCCTGGAAACGCGCGAGCTCAAACGCACCATACGCCCGGTGTAAATGTAAACGCTACTACGCCAATGCAAGGCGCTGGTCACGACCGTGGCCTAAAAGGAAACGACGCTTCTTCGCATCCGCGGCATCGCTCCGCCAGCAGAAGGAGGCGGATGCGCACGGTGTCAAAAGCAAGCTCTCGTGACAAAGGGCCGAGTGGAAAAGGGACAAACACTGCTCGGTCCGTGGCGGTTGTCCACGAGCAGGGGAGGCCGAGGTCGCCCCAACACGTTGGCAATGAAAGAGGCGTCGCGTCGCTGTGGGATGGTTACAAAACTAGTTCTTACGATGCCTCGCCAGGAATGGTGATACATGCCACTGAAGAACCTGCAGACCATAGTGGGAGAACAACGTTTGCCACTGGCTGGTACAGAGATCATGCATCGGGGTGGGCGTTCGATAATGGACACGACTTGGATGCGTCCTATGAAGCGCAAAACTGGGCCACGTGGCTTGACGGATTCCACGGTGAAGAAGCAGCAACAGAGCCCGGTCCTAGTAGTGGTAGTACGATGTGTTCATCTACTTCTCAAAGTAAGTTTTTGCAGCAATTTCACGCACCGCACGATCTATCAATCGGCCTCTTCGACTGCATGACCGGCACACCGTTTCCGTTTTCCCGAGGATCACAGATAAAAGCGAATGAGAATGAGAACGTCTGCGCGTCTTTCGACAATGCGACTTCATCAAGAGACGGTCAGCAGTTCTTGGAGAAGCGTAGCAATGTTCCTGTTGACTTCGATCTAGGAAATTTTCTTCACGGTCTGGGTGTTGACGGGGCCGCCCTTGGTCTTGTGCCGCTAGGTGTCTCGACAGATTCGCATATTTTTGACGGTCTTGCGGATGCTGCACTGCACGACGATGGCCAACAGAACTCTGGAAAGGCCAATTCTGATCGCGATTCGTGGGCAGCGCTCGACTCCTTACTCGAAACAGGAAACTACGCTAGTTGCCAAGCGAACTACGAAGCACCGTCTACTCATCAGGATGGCTGGCTCGACGACGTTGCGTCTTGGATTTTCGGAGAGGGCGATGTCAAGGGAACAACACCTAGTGTGTGGCCTACATCTGGCGAAACACATAGCACTGCAGCTGCAAGCGGTAGCATTTCATCGCGACAAAACAAGCCTCCGGACAATGCTTCCTGGCCTCTGCATTCCTCTAGTACTGGTGATTACAATCCCGAAGCGGATGCCCTAGTTAATGATTCGACACTCTCGTCGCAGCTTGCCTATTACTTATTCAAAGGTGAAGGACAAGGCGGTACTGCACCGCCGCCGAGCAGTCTTACTATGGAGCAGTCCGCGATAGGAAACAGAGTAGAAGTAAGTGCTGTCGACAGGCTAGCGCTCGACAGAGTAATTGAAGCGTCGCTTGCCGTTCGAGACACGGCAGCTCAAGAGGACCTGCCTTGTGCTACCTCGGCCAACGCCCAAGGAGAAGCTAATAATAACGCGAAGATGAGTAATATCGGGGAAGAAACAAAAGTAGGGACCGGCATGGATTCGTCATCGGTGGTGATGGACGATGCGTGGCACGAAGCGGTCGCGTCGTTGCTAGGTACTGCTCTAGACGAGACTGAGGATTCTCCTGTGGCGCTGAAGCCACCAGCATGGGCGCCGCGTCCACGCTGGGACGGACCGCAGGCGCCCAAGACCGATTTAACGAAATTCCACCAGAATAATCCAACTCTATTGCATGGCGAACCACAAACGCAGGAGACCCAAAAGCCAGCTCAATTGCAGCCTTCCGCCGCACCTCTCGTGGAAGAGTCTCATCTGCCACCCGTCGATAGCGCAACTGCTGCCGCATGTATTACGCCGCCTGAGAAGTCAGAATCGTCGCACACTGGTGGTGCACCTTGTGCGTCCCAGGGAGTAGAGTTTTATTACGATGCAATCGCGCAAGCGAACGCTATGGGACGGGCTTACGAGCAGCATCTCTTGCACGGAGTGTGGCCCGACGCGTATCAGGAACCGCCTCGCATTCGCACACTACTTCCTCCTGTTAAGGCTCTCGTTAATAATTTTTTTTGAACATCAGATTTGGGAAAAAGCGACGTTGCTGTTCTCTCAGAAATTTGTCATTTTTTGAGTGGATTTTGTGAAGTTCGTTTCCAAAATAGGTACACTTTTAGGGAAGACCCGCAGAAAGAAGGGTACGTATAATTATAGACATGATAAACCTATCCTCATCTTCGTGATGGTCTAATGTTGCCTTCGGTGGTGGCGACATCGGTGCCGTTCGTTCGCGAATCGAGATGGCGAACGCGCGGAAGCGGCGAGAACTGAACCCAGCTGCTTTTTGCATTGAGTGCAAGCTGAGCATCGACGCTGTCGTTCAGCACGAGGCGGAAGCTCAGGGGCAGCTGCGTTTTGATGCGGTTGCTAATGAGCGAACCGCCGTACTAGAGTCGCAAAAGGAACAACTCTACGCTGGTATGCTTGGAGAGGTTCTGGCGCCCTCTTCTTCATCTGTTACGCGAGAAGAGGAGTCTTCGAGAAATAGATCTGGTACTGAAAATAGCAATAAGGAGACGAGGGAGCCGGCTGTTGCTCACGTGCCTGGGAGTGTGGCCGCTGAAATTGCGGAGTGTTTGGACTTGGGCGTTACGCTGTCCAAAGACGCACACGAGCGCCTGCTCCAGCTGGAAATGCTGCAAGGCTTGCCGCACTGGCAAAAACTCACAACCACGAGAAAAACTGAAGGACGATTACAGTCTTCACAAAAGGATTGTCCTCGGGAGCATTACTACGGGTTGGCTCACACTACCAAGAGCCAGCATGATGATGTTCCAAATCTTTTTAGCAACGCAGAAGACCTGGGACGAAGGACAATGGGACACCTGAGCTCCTCCGATGAGCGAGGGCCACTATGTGACGCTTGTGCGCTCGCGAAAAGCACTGGAGACCCAGGTGAGGCCTTCATGGCGGTGACAATTGACTCTCTTCTGCGGACCGATGAAAATTACGGCTTGCCACAACATGACACACGATTTATCAAAATACATTCTTCAGTTGAATATTGCATTCTACTTGAGTTTTCCTTTGAAAATGAAAATACGTTGGCGATGTAGGTTTCGAAGATTGAAAAAATCTTGTAAGCTGCACAATTAGATTCTAAGAACAAGAGAAGCGTATGATTGCGGCCGGCATGTCGAGCAGAACAAATGACTCTCATCATTACGGTGATAAGAACAAGGCATCAACGACACGTTCTCCAAAAGCTAGTGGTCACACTGGATGGCGAGATGTGCACACCGATAACCGACAGCGACCCCTCCATGCCGCACGATCGCAACGGAACTATCGCAACTGCGGCAACAGTAAGCGACGACGCATTGGGGCGAATGGCTAGAGTTCACTGAATGGGAATCCACTGTTGCTTGTTCTATTTGAAGTAACATTTTGTGATGTATTGCGCAACACATCAGCGTTATTTTCTACAAGCTTAGTTTCGTTCAGTGCAAGTGTCTCGCGCCCCCGACGCGAAAAAGAAGTAGGAATAGGACTCAGATCAGATGTATCATACATCCAACACTGTTCCCTAAACTGGAGCACATCCGTGCGCCGCTGCGACCTTCTAAGAAATAGTGCTATGGACTCTGACTTTTTATTTTTATTGTTGTTGTGTCTCTGCAACGTCAGTGTGACAAGCGAACTGAGCCCTTTGGTTCGTGGGCTTTCGTGGAAATAATCGAGAAACATCAAGTTCCAGGAATACGTCGAAATGAAGCGTGAGTAGAAAAGGCGATGTTTTTCGAAAGAGAATGTGCGTCTAGTGTCGGTTGGATAGCATTTTCCGAACATCGATTAATGACGCATTCTTACCCAATAAGCCGTCCTTGAGAGGTTTTCGTTTGATATAGAGACTCCCTATTCTGGGTTTCAAGACTTGCTGAGCGTTGGTTCTGTACTAATCGGTATCCTCTCGAGAAACCTGTTTTTTGACTAACCGAGAATTCGAGGCATGAGAGGAAACCTGACAACCGCATCCAACAAAAACCCTCGCTGGATTTTAAATCAGAGTATCTGAAGGTGTCCTGTTTAGAATGCATCAATCAAAACACAACAACCTCTTCGTGTGCAAAACAGAACTTTTACTAAGAAATAACGCCTCGAAGCAGGTAATCTTTTCATCACCTCATCTTCATGTTCTTCGTGTGCCACAAAAACAAAAGTTTGAGTGTAACTGGTCCAACATTGTTTGTAGAAAAAATTGAGGTTACTGAATAGAAGTGTAGTAGCAAAATGGCTGTGGAGCCCCTAGAGCTGCAGGCCGTCATCGGCTTTAAGGGTGCGGTTCCGAAGGGCTTGATCCTGCATCCCGACAACGAACACCTTATCTTTCCGCTGGGATGCACTGTGGTGGTATACTTGTTTGACTGATGTTCAAGGCAGTGGATCTAAACTTCAGTGCAATGTCGTAACTACCTGGCTTTCTAATGGGAGTCCATATCAATACGAGGCATCTAAAATGCCCGCGGAATAAAACTGCACGAGTTTCCACGCCTCCTCATCAATTTTCTCTTCAGATCCGGAATGTCATTCAGAGGACGCAGAGCTTCTTGCAGGGACACGATAATGACGTTAACTGCATCACCATCTCAAATGATGGCAAGCTTCTTGCGTCAGGTAAGACAGCATCAATTTTATGACCATCGTATGGTTCTATCGTGATGTTGGCGCGTTTTTTTTGCAGGAAGAAGTGATTGGATGATGATATTTCTCTTCACGGCTGAAAGTAGAGTTCCTGCAGGAGATATTCCAAAAAAATCATGGCGGGAAAATCATTTTGGTCTTAATACAATCAGGTCAGAAGACGTTTATGGGCTTCAACGCTGATATTATCGTATGGGACTTCGAGGGCCGCAAAGAACGATACAGACTCAACTTGCACAAGGTTGAAGTGAAAGCCCTCTGTTTTTCCTGCAACTGCGCGTAACAATTTATGTTTGATGTTTCGGAACTACTGCTTTTACTCAATCTTTCTGACTCATAGCCTTCTTCGGTTTGACTTTCAAGATTCATAGGTACAAAAACTTGCAGAGATCTGTTTTAAACTACAACTACACGCTGTTTATGATTCCCAGAGCAATTATGATTATCACTCGAAGGACAAGCAGTTGTATTAGCACATCGTTTTTTTACATTCGCCTATTTCTAGGTACCTGGCGTCCATCGGTGGACAGGATGACAACAGTTTGGTGGTCTGGGATATGGCGAATGGGTCAGCAATCTGTGGCACCCCAGCTGCTAATGACACAGCACAGGCAGTGCAATTTTACAACAATGATCCATTGCGATTGGTCACCACCGGAAACTACCATATCACAGCATGGCGCGTCGACTTGCAGAACAAGAAGATCAGGCCTACACCTGCGTCCCTTGGTACAAGTTTCCTTTGTTCATATTCTTGGCTTTATCACACTTCGGCACATCAAGAACATGTTATTTTTAGCTGATTCTCATTCTTCTGTAATAAACAGAGATCGACTTTTTGACCCCTCTTGATCCTAGGTCAGCTGAAGAGGAAGGGAACAAACATCGTGATTGACGCAAATGACGAAAATGCTTACATTGGAACGCAGAGTGGAGATTTGCTCCAGATCTCTCTCGAGAGGTGCCTCTTCCGGAGAACAGGCGGAAATAAGAAGAACTTCCCACAAGGGATTACAGCCTCTCTTATCCTCGAGAACGGTGATATCATTTGCGGCACAGGCGCAGGACTCTTGGTATGATGCAGAACCTTTGATTTCTAGATGCAGTTGTATACATAGAAGTAAACGGATGATAGTGTGTGTTGATGGTGGAGACGTACTAGTACATGAAAGAATATATCAAGTCGTACAAAGAAGTTTTAGTTAACGTCGTCAACCGAACCTTGCACATCGTAAAAAATCACAGGTGAAGTTCAGCGGAGTAGATTTGAGCGTTCGCGCGGTTATGAAGGAACCATTGATGGGCGGAGTAACGTCACTCGCGAAGACTGCCGACAACACACACATGTATCATTCGCTACAGCCAAATTGAAAGTGATTCTGCTATGTAGGGTTATGTAGGGTAATCTTAGGCATCAGCGCGCAGTAATTTTTTGCTGACGATGATAAATAACTGACATTTATCATCGACTCCAATGATCGCTTCATGCAACACACGGCAGGTTCGTTGGAACTGATAAAGCGAATATGTACTGGGTAAACACGGACAGTTTCGCCGCTGAACTGCGAAATACATGCCATTTCGAACGTATCAACAGTGTTTGCTTTCCGCGACACTTCTCACAGGTTTTTGTAACCTCATCTTGCAGCGACATTCGTGTCTGGAACGCGCAACAGCGACAAGAATTGCTCCGCATTCAAGTGCCTAATGTCGAGTGCTATGGTAATTTTTTTGTGAGTTTGCTAATCTAGCTCAATTTGTTCGGGTCTCGATTAATAGGCGATGCGTCACTCAGATTAGGTTTTGGCATCACAGATTATCGCATCCATAATTCTGGCTCCAATAACTACATGTAGCCGGTAGCTAGAAAATCGCAACTTAGTTGCAGCTGATTATCAGGTAAAGCGGTCTTAGTGGTGACCAGCTCATTAGTTGAGTGACTAAGTAGTGACTCCGTTACTTGTTAAGCAGCTAGATGAGACTCGGTCACCCGTTATGCGGCAAAGTGGTGACGAGGTCACTAGTTGTGCGACTAAGTGGTGACGAGGTCACTAGTTGTGCGACTAAGTGGTGACGAGGTCACTAGTTGTGCGACTAAGTGGTGACTCGGTCACTAGTTAACCGTCTACTAAGCGGCGATCAGGTCACAGGTTGAGCGACCAAGCAGTGACTTGGTCACTAGTTAAGCGCCTAAGTGGTGACGAGGTCAGCAGAGAAGCGACTCTGCGTGGCGACCCTATCAGCCTTTCGTATGTCCTTTGTCTTCCTCGTGTCTGCCCCTTATCTGCCTCGTGCCTGTCCCCTATCTGCCTCGTGCCTGGCCCATAAGTGCCTCGGGCGTGTCCGTCATCTGCCTCGCTCTTGTCTGGTAACTGCCTCGCACCTGGCCCTTGACTGCCTCGCGCCTGTCCCGTTTAAGTATGCGGAGCGGTTGGCTGCAGCGTATCTGCAGCTTAAGTCCCCGAAACTGATTTGCAGCTTATCTACAATGTAGTATAGAAATATGCAATTTGTTGTAGTCTGCGGCGTATTTGCAACAGCCTATCTATTGTTCTACAAAAGCACATCGTTTGCACAAAACGTCGGTGACGTGATTTGACTTACTGACAACAGCAATCGACTTTTCCGCGGATGGGAAGGCCATCCTCACAGGCTGGTCGGATGGAAAAATCCGAGCGTTTCTTCCACAGTCCGGACGTTTGAGCTACGTCATCAACGACGGGCACCGAAATGGGGTATTACAACGAGAACTTTTGTTTTTGAGATGGAATGATCCCCGTATAATTCTTCACAAAAATAATAGGTTATGGACCAAAACTTGAGCACTGATATTGTTTGTTGTGCTAGCAGAATAGAATCCTCTTTGTCGACGTCTTTTCCATCTTTGTCGACGGACCTTAAAACTACTCCCACGCAATGTCTTAAGATGGTGAAAAGAATTAACATTCTCTACGCAACAAACAGTGCACCGCACTTTCAGCGACATCAACGGGAACACGACTCGTTTCTGGTGGTGCAGAGGGAGAGGTTCGAGTTTGGCGACTCGGCGGACAGAGTCAGAGTATGGAGGCTTCATTAAAGGAGCATCGTGGACGAGTATGGAGCATCTGCCTCACGAAAGATGATAAGAAAGTATTGTCGCTTTACTGTTTCACAAAAATCCATCCTGAATTAGATTATAGAAGCTTAGTACTTGGTTCTTCAAAATAAAATATTGTTACAACGATCAGGCTTCCAATGTCAAAGACGATGTTTTTTATTGGAATAAGTTCTTGTCAGCATGTCATATTTCAATTTCCACCAGGCGTTCACATCCTCCTCGGATGGTAGCTGTATCCTCTGGGACTTGGATGCAAAAACAAGGAGTCTTTGCCTCTTTGAGTCGACGCAATTTAAGGCGATGATGTATCATCCAGATGAAAGTCAGATCCTTACCACCGGAACAGATAGGTACTGCTATCCTACTTAAATAACTTGTAGCACTTCAAGGTCAACCTTGTTTGGAACGAAAGCAGCGTACTGCAGATTCACAATTTTCTTCTTTGATCCGTACTAGAGGACTGGACCTAAAAACATAGGGTTTTTTCTCACTCACAACTACAGGAAAATCACGTACTGGGATACCTTTGATGGGCAGGCAATCCGCGTCCTTGAGGGCAGCGTAGAGGGAGAGTTAGCAACACTCTCAATGAGCGCCAGTGGTAGTCATTTCGTGTCCGGTTCGCAGGACCGCATGGTCAAGCTCTGGGATTACGATCTCGGTATGGCCTCACACGTTGGAATCGGCCATAGCGGTACTTTTTTTGCATGCATCTATCTATTGCACCATCGAAAGAAAAGGTAGATTGTTTAACCTATGCTCTTGACGGTTCCTCTTTAAGGCTGAAGTATGAATTGGAAAAACTACTAGACTTTCTGGTCATAATGATTCATACTTATAATTCAGGTACTATCAACGGTGTCGCAGTAGCACCCGATCAGAGCTTCGTAGTCAGCGTTGGAGCTGAAGGCGCGATCTTCATCTGGAAGACACCGGAGGAGGCACGCGAAAAAATGTGCGACCTCAGTCAACTGGATTAATCAACTCCCTCGTATGGAGAGTATTTAGTGGTCCGCTGAAACGTCAAAGCCATGCTTTTAAGTAAGAAGAACATTTAGATACGAGTTTAGAAATTTGCAGGTGGTAGTCAATCTTCTTCTGTGGTGTAATATACATAGAAAACGACCACGACACCACAGAAGACGCTGCGTACTGTAATGATTCAGAACCTTTAGTATTTATCGTATTCTTGTAACTTCGTCATCCAAGTAAAAATATTCATTAACCATTAAAGAGCATTCGATAGTCTTCTTGAACTTCATCGCAGAGCAAATTTCAGTCTCAAAGTCACTTATTCTGTTGGTCTGTATCTACAACGCCCAAGCAGAGGTGCAGCGCTTCCTCTGCAAAAAATAATGACAATGGCTTTCGTGAAGAGGGCCTGAAGTGTAGTAGCATCTGGAACTTCGTAATCCGATTAGAGAAGATAATGCGCAGCACAACGATGAGTTTAAATACCATGAGTTGCGCAATGAGAATCGGTTTTGTGACGTAAGTATATGTTTTGTTTGCTGAAACTTGACCATGTGGAATTTACATACTAGTTTCCACGGATGAGTGCTGTGGCTGTAAAGATTATTCAATATGATTTAATGAATTTCCTATTCAATCTACGTTACCTACGCACGTAAATGATAAAAAAGTTTCCAATTTCTATAGTAGTAATTTCAATTTCTGAGCAAAAGTGAAACGAATATTCTTGACTAGGACTACGAATGCAAACACACAGAAAAGATCGTTTGATTGCTGGAAGAAAAATATCTGCGTAGCCGTATTAGAAGATCTTCTTGTGACACTTTTGAAAACAAGAGACGGAAGTTGAAAATTCTTGTAGAGTAAAACTGGCATCTCTTGATTGGGAAAGTTGCTGAAAAGAAAAATGAATATGATACAATATATAACTACACGGTAGCCAGTAACCCTCGCCTACAGCTTGTTGTAGACCCGCGTTTTTCCACTGCGCTCGCATCGACATCGGTGATAGTACTGGGTGTCTTAATATGAGCAGTCCCTGGTGGATCGATTTTTCGCGAACATCGGATATTCAATGTGATGCAATCCATCGGTTACAACTTGCTTTCTGAAATGAGAATGAAAGAGGAAAATAGATACTTATTGAAAAGTCATATAGTGTGGTTTGCGAATGATTATTCTTTTGTGAGCCAAAGATGCGTCGCTCCTCCACTCTTCCCCCCTCTTTCCCGCGCTGGCCCTTTGGCCGAAGACTTTGAAATTGAAAAATTGAAATACATGCGAATCAAAGAATAGTTCGCCTCACTTCTGATTCATGATTGTGTAACGGAGCTCGAGCTTAAAAAATTGATTATTTCGTTAAAGACCAAATGAAAGACCGTTTCTAGTACAGAGAACGATGGATTCATGAATGTAATTGAAAACCCTATTAGCAGTCGAAAAGACGGGTCGTGGAGGCACTACGATGTTGCCCGGCCCAGTATCATTTCACAGGGACTACTTTTTTTGTGTCATGTCTATCCGACCAGCGCGTAGTTGAGGAGAGGCCACGCGCGCACCGAGCACTTCTCCACTGGGATCATTAGAAGAGTACACCGACTATCGATACTACGCTGAGAAAATGGGAAAGAAATCGAAGAAGGCAAAGGAAAAGGTCGAGGAGGCCGCCAAGTACGACCACCCAGTAATCACACCATCGCGAATAGACAATCGCGAAATCCAAGCGACAATAAAACTGGTGCTATTGTTTGTAGTACTAGTTTCAATGCATACGGCGATATGAACATTCGATTAAAGTTGTTTTAGATCAACATTTTATGCTACCTCGATATCTCTATCGACTAGCCCCTTTGTGCTTGGTAAAGATAAAGAGACGCCCTCATGGACCCTACTAACTCTACAGGCTGCCCCAGTATGCACGCTACTTGAGTTCACAATAAAGGTGAAACCGAGTACTAAAATATCATACATAGAAGACCTCATAGTACATCGGCACGGTGGTTCCATCGACAAACTCTCAATTTGCGTGAACCGGTTTCATCCAGAAGGTATCTATACTATTTGGTCTTCCTCGGTTCAAACGCATCTTTCTTTTTTTTGTACTTACCCAGAAGTAGTTCGTTGTATTCTTCCTATCGAGCCAATATTTTTCTATCTCCGTCAATGTCATGATCATGGTTCGTTGTATATGAGGTAGAGAAATTTGCGTAGTTTTTAGTGTACGAACGGATTTATTTCCAATTCCAATCCTCAGAAATCGTTTCTGCGGATGCGAGCTTGGAGGAATGCGGCGTGACGGGAGGCGAGTGTATCATCTATTACGATTTTGTTCCGGTTTCAGGGGCTTTGCTTCGGTAAGCTCCGGAACTACGGCCTGCTGCAAGTGAGCTTCTTCTTCGTCCAAAGTCTGCGGATCTACTGTACGAGCGATGCTCCTTCGTTGCTGTACGATGCTTCTTCGTTCTTAGGATGTTTTTTCTTGTCGTGGATTCGCGGGGTACAGTGTGCTGTATTCGGATGCGGGGATGCACGGATGCGGAGTTCTCGGCGGCACGTCGCCGAATCTTAATTGACATGGTCCTCTGACACAACAATACTCATCCCGTCATTGAGAATACAGTTATACATGCGCACTACTAGGACGTGCAATACTTCCACTTCAGCAATTTGTTCTGCAACCCAAAAAAAGACTCACTTACTTCTGCCTGAACTCGTATTTAGTTTGCGACGCATACGACATCTTTCTCTGCAAACCCACCCTTTATCAACCTCTTTCCCTTACCTGCTAGTACTTCCGGACTGTCATACAGTGATGGCGCCGATTATACCCTTATCATGGTGTCCGGGTCGAGCATAAAGTGAAGATGGACGAGATATGTATATACAGGATGTCGGTTCCTCTGCAGTGCCTTACACTAAGAAGGTAGAGAAGAAAGTGCCTGCTTTCCTTCGTGCCTGCTCAAAATTGACCTGAAAAGTGGAAACGCTAGAAAAGTGAAATCGCAAAGTAGAGGTGAATCAGCGTCCTGAGAGCATGAAAAGTGGCACAGTATTGTGGACACACAAGAAATTGCAAACAAAACGTGCCTTCGCGAGCACCAGCGGAAAATCATCCGTGGTGACTTTGTGTAGCACTTTGAGATGATGGATTTTCAACTTTCGTTTTGTACCAAGCAAGTGTTCACCAAGAAGATTTTGTGATTTGGTTTGGTTCAGTGGTACTTATAATATGTACTTTTTTCTTCATTGAGACGGGACGCCACCAGTATGGCAGGGTGGCGCCCTAGAGGTGTTGGCCGACGTCGCGGCGCGTCCGAGCGAGTGTGCGATCCTCAGTAGCCGTGGACGCAATACCCCACGATTCTGTTTGCAAAAGCGCGTAATCGTCACGAAATGAGACGATTTGTTTAGTGGGTTCGCTTTATTTGGCGTTCGTTTGAGCATCGCGGCCCAGAAGCTCTGGCAGTCAACCTTGCTACATCAGTATTCGATCCACCTCCTATTGATACTACCCACTACCTAGAAGTTCGACGTATTGTGAGGGACGATACGCGGCACACGATATAGATTTTGGTCCAGAACTGTAGACGACGCACAACAGAATATCGGCAACCAGGCTGAAAAAGTAGCCTAGACAGACGTGGAGGGCTCTTCACATTGGATCGCATTTCGACCAAGCAGCAGACAAATCGAGTGCTAGAGCGCCGAAGAAGGAGCAGAGCTGTCGTACACTGACTTGGATCGGGATTCGGAGAGAGTTCGAACGAATCAACCAGGCATTCAAGAACTACATCTTCTAGAAGCCAGAGCCTAGTACAATTTACTGATCTTTGAGTACAGTAGACCATCAAAAGCACGCGAAGATGGCGACGCAAGCGCAGATCGAGCGGGAGACGCAAGCGCTCATCGCTGCGATGACGGAGGACCAATTGATGCAATATGGAGAAGAAAACGAGACAAGAGGAAGTAATCAAATTACTTAAATCAGATTTTAGTATTGTCTGGAGGAAACATCAAATGCAGCAATGTCATTTGTAGATCATGACTTTCAAGAGAGCTGTGTCTGCTAGGTCTTGCGTTTCCAAGCTTCCTCTACTTTCTTTGATTCCGAAAATTTTCAACACGACAGATCTTTCTTTCAAGCCTGCGACGAATGCGCTGCCAAACACGGAGCGCACGGCCGATCTCAAGCGGCAGAAAATCGCGTTGGTCCGAAGAAAGCGTCAGGAGGTCGAGGATGAGAGGAAGCGCAAGGAGCAGGAAGAAGCGCAGAAGCGAATAAAGGTGAGTCTATTTTTACTAGAGACTCACGACATGATGTTAAGTCGAGAGACCTCTGCTTTGTTGTAATTTAGAATGGAATTCCAACTTTGTTCTGCTTCACATATATCAGGAGCAAGAGGCAAAGAAATTGAAAGCAGAGCAAGAGAGGCGGCGAAAAGAGGAGGAGAGGAGACGGAGAGAGGAAGAGGAGCAGCGGGCTAAGATGGAAGGCGGGCTGGATCAATTGATGGGTCACTTGATTGGCAATACCAGCGTTCCGAATGTCAGCGTGGCAGGTACGCCAATTCTGTAGACTAACACAGATAGAAGATGTGAAAACCATGTTGGCACTAGAAATACGAAGGAGAAGCCTTCGTTGATAAGATCTCGTTCTGGTACGAGGAGATGGAGAAGGGAGTAGTGGTAGAGGAGATGCTATAATAGAAAAAGAAGAAAAACGAGGAGAGTAATACAAGTCAACGCGAGTCTCGATTAAGTCTTTCGTCTGTCTAACAAGTAATCAGCAACATCACTTAAGTGCACCAGGTATCGAGCTGGGAAGTGTGAGATTGAGGCTTTTAGCGCAGGCGATGGAGGACAATCTTTCCTGTGAAACTATAGACCTGTCCCGGAAAGGTCTCAACGATGAAGGTACTTGAGATTTTCATGAAGACAAAGGAGACTCATGATTAAGGAGCAAAAGAATCGGTGCTGCCTTCTTTAAGCAACGCACAGGACGTTTTGCGAAACAGGTCAATAGTCTGTGGCAAAATCCCGTGGAACAAAAATCATTTTTCATTTGTCTCCACCGTGGTAGAGGACTCAAGTTGTGAATGGTGTAGAAACATTCATCACTTTTATTCTCCACTTCTCCATCTCACCAAAGACGGCGTCACGATCGGGAAGATGCTGGCAAAGAATAAGGCACTAACAAAGATGGACCTCGAAGGTAACATGCTCGGACCAAAGGCAGCCCACGCTTTCGCCGAGGCATTGAAAGTCAACGAGACGATAAAGTACTAACAAAACTCTTGATTCAAGAACAGTTGATCTGCTAGTGCGTCACTCTTTTGATGAAACAAATGTTGGAAGCAATCGTGACACCATCTTTGACGATACTTACAATGATTCCAAATAACAATTCAGTTGCACAAGAAATCTAAACTAGATAAGTACTTGATTGGTTTTCTTCTTTTTCTAGCTAGGGTTCCACTGGATCTAGTCATCGTGAGATTGTCCCATTATTGAAGGTGTCTGAATCTAGAGGCCAACAGTATGGGTGGAGACGATGAGAGCGGTATCGTAGCGCTAGCGCAATCACTGAAAAAGAACCAGGACTTGCAAATTTTGGCATTAGGCAAAAATAACCTTGGGGGTAGCGCAGGAGAGGCGTTTCGTACATACTACACCTGATTCGGATTTCAGAAGAGAGATCCATCAACAAATTTCAGAGTAGCATGTAAATCCCGTGGTAACTCCTAGTCTATCTTTGAAGATGCTACCAGGTGTCTCACCATTTCAAAAAAAGAATACAATAGCGTCAACATCACCCGTCCTCCATGGAGTATGCTGCATGTAGAACAAGTCACAACCTGAACTGCAGATGATGCTCTCGACAAGAACAAAGTGCTGACGCAGCTGGAATTGTCGTACAACGATATTCCAAGCACAGTCCAAGCTGCTATCGAGGTGAAGATGTCCAAGAATAGAGACTTGGCAAGTCAGTTGCGACGGCAAGAACGGCGTGAGAAATTTCAGATGTACGCCGAAGAATATCAATCAAGACAATTCATGATGCAGGTACTCACCAACACATATTCATAGTATTCCTTTTCTTGACTGGGGATATCGTGCCGGTGTTGATGTTGAACGACGCGGGAATTTATTTTCTCCAACTACAATTATTTCAAGTACAGGGGCGGTACATGTACGTCATTTCATTTCCAACGTCGATGAATTCTACTTTGTAACCGTTTTTTTCCTCGTAATCTGCACCACACTGCAGGTGGAGGCAATGCGACTGGAGATGGAAGCCGTGCAGGAACGAAGACTTGCGAGACTTAGGGAACGCCTCGTTAAGTGGAACATACAGTCACAAAAAGAAACCAAGGACCTCGAAGACCTACTCGAAGATCTGATGGTCGAATACGAAGAACGAAAGGCAGCGCGAAAAGGAAAGAAGGGGAAGAAAGGCAAGAAGTAGCAAGGGTGTACGAGTAATTTTCAACGGGACGCAATCCTCGGCATCTGTCACTTTTATTCGTGCTTTTTCCCTTACCTCTTTCTTCCATCAGGAAGTACTCCCGTTCCCGTAAGTTATTCCCATATTATGTGCTACAGTATATGTGAACTTCGCTAAAAGAAGTGGCTGCAGCTTGTTTTCACCTCCCAGTTTTCTACGACATCATCATCTGTTACTGTTCCTGTTATAACCATTCTCAAGTTTCTACTTAATTTTGTTCAGTATCTGGTACGTCTATTCAGCAAAAGTTGTTGTCGTCAATGTACTACTCAGAGCACCTCTGTGCTCTGCGTGCATTCTCTTGATTGGCTATGGAAAGACGCAATGCGAGATGTGAGGCGACAGAAATAACCTATCACATGCATAGTAGCGTGGACTCGCTCACACTGAATTTTGTAGATTGATGGTCGCCAACCTGCAGAGCTTGATAACTCATAGTAAAACTTCTTCAACTGTTCGCATCTACTTTGCGGCGACATGATGTACGAGCTGTTGGCAGAGGCGTGCAGAATACATAGGCAGTGCCCTATGTACTGTTTGTTACGCTTCGCGAACAAAGCAACGAGAAAACGTGCCCAAAAATGTTGCTTCACTATAGCACAAAACATTGATATACAGGATTCTGATGTCCATGTGATTGTAGATAGGAATGTTCTGTATTACACACATCAGTTGGAAAAAAGTTTAGTTCTCGGAAATCTCTAGTACAATAACAAGAAAAAATCGCCGTGAAGAAATCGCATTTTGATTGTTATTTGTTCCTAAAAGCGATAACGACAATAAGATGGATGCTGACGATTGCATGTCGGCAGGCGGCGGTGGGGCCGGGGTGTTGCCTCCCCGTCGCACCTGCCTGCTGAGCGAGGGAGCGCACGGCGTCGAACCGGGTCTCGTGCCTTCCTATGTCGAGTGTGTGAAGCGTGCGCTCGTTGCCTTCACTGCAGGCCATGGCACTATACCTGACCAACTGGACGATGCGGTGGTGATATCCGGGCTCAAAGATTAAGGCTTCGTTCGATAGAAGCGCAATTTCAACGAAGAAACATTTTATTCTCAAGGAAGCTTTCATGAGAAAATCTGAGAGTAGGATTTTGGCTTTCTCACGTAAGTGTTAAAGCAGAAGACTGACTGGAGGATGACTCTAGCAAAGAAATGGAAAGTCTTGAAGTCTAAATAGAGCTCGGTCAAGAACGGGAAATGGACGAAACGGCACTGCGACAGCTGAACGACATCATCGAGCGCATGCAAACCTTCGGTGAAAATGCCAATGCGTCGCCTGCGCAGACGGTATTAGATAACCTGCATAAAAATTACACAACGATGGAGGTGGTTGACGAAGAGGTAGTGCTTACAGACGAGGAGGTATTGAACGAAAAACTGTCACCGTTGGAGGAGGCATCAAATGTGGCAGCTTCCGGTGATGATGCCGCAACGACAACAGATCCGCATCCAGTAGGAGCTGCGAAGGATCCACTTTTAGAAGTGGTCCCTGAAAATGTTGAAGCTGTCGCGGCATCTCATGGCGATTGCGGATCCGCGGGTTCGCCGCCGCGAAGTACGAAATTTACTTCAGATGTACTCTCCACAGCGGCTCCGCCGTCCAGTGTCCAAGCGCCCTTCTCAACCGGATCGGCGGAACGGGAGCAGCTCTTTGCCAACGGACTCACAAAAGAGGTACATCGCACTATACTTCCACAGTTTGATGTTATGTGTTGTCGTTGTTGTCAAAAGTAGACCAAGATATTTTTTTGTGCTCGAAATAGAACTAGTTTTGATAACTCCACAACCTCCATGTAATGTAATGTCACTATGTGAGAGTGTTCCTCAGCGATTTAATCATTATGTGATTTTGAAATATCAAATTTTCGAGAAGAAAAAGATCAACAGTGATCTCATGTATCCTGTCTGTGTCATTGGCCCGAGAGCAATCCTTCCGATTTTCTACCTTATTTCAGCAAGCGACGGTTTTGTTACGGAGAAGCATTACTCCGACGAGTCTCGATTTTATCGATGAGGACCATCAGCGATCCATGTTTGCGAGTTGTGCTTCGATGCCTGATATTAGCTGCCTCGCCCTCGAGGAGCCGCGTTTGACTACAGCGGACAGTTCTTTTCCTCAGAACATGGATGGTGAGGGTACTACATCGCTTTTTATCTCCCTCTGTGATGGATCTAGAGGCCTTTTTCGAATCACAAACAAAAACGACATTATTTTGCGTGATCTTGGCCGGTTTTCCATTCGTTGAGAACGAGGACTTATTGAAAGGGCACTTCTTCTGAAGTTTACTTTTTATGTAGCCGTCTGGTAATCCTAGACAACCCTCATGTGCAGGTTCATCTCGGATGAATTCTCTTGTCGAAGTTCCTGGAAGTGCTACAGCTAAACGTTCTGTGGCGTCTGGCGGGTTCCCTAGCCCACCCACAAAACGAAACAAGGAAGCGCCCGTTTTCTCTCCCCAGTTCCGCACCGCTTCTGGCCACCAGCCAACGCTAGCTTTCAAGGCGATTGCTGTCCCGAATCGGAGTTTGCAGGCGGCAACAGATGAAGACGGGCTGATGAATTCCTCAGGCGAGCTGCAGCGCCCTGCTGCACTATCGCCTATGGAGAGCATACTGTTGGAAGCAAATGACGACGCAGTCATGGTGTCCACATCATCTTCGATGAAGAGTGGCGATAAAGGACACCAGCTGTGCTCGACCTCAAGTAATTCCTTGGCGGCAGTTCCGCAGCCACCCGCGGGCTTCGTGTCGCTGGCTGCGATGCCACCTTCTGACAAATGGCGCACGGGGCTATCCGCTCATTTAGACGAGGAATTGCTGCAGGGCGGCTTTTCCGCCGGCCAGCTTGTGGAGGTATTTGGCGAGGCCGGAAGCGGCAAGACGGCCTTTCTTGCAGCGATCGCAGCGGCAGAGGCTCAACGACAGCGTCCTTGTTACGTCTTGGACGGCGCAACTGCCGGTCAACTTTTGCGGCGTCTCGAAGCAACAGTCGGGTCGCAGGGTAACGCGGGTCCCGTTCCTGCTTCAGCTGCTTTCTCCCTAGTACAACAACAGCAACAAGGCGGTTTAAATTTCGTACGCTATCAGCGGGTGCACAATGGTGCGGACCTGTTGCGCGCTATCGGAGCTGTGCGTGCCGACGCAGGTCGAACGAAGTTCGCCAACACTTCCAAAACTACACCGGGCAGCACTACGACCGGAAAAAATGCGGCGCGACTCGTAATGGTGGAGAACTTCGTGGAGACGCTGCGGCGTGAAGACGGTCGTAGTCAGCTTGTGGATCGAGCGACGAAAGAACTGCAGGACTTGGCGGACAGTCTCGACCTCACGGTTCTGATTTCGAACGGTGTGCGCACTGACTTCAGCAAAGCAAGCGCGGGCGTTGGTGCAGAAGATGCTGTAGCGCTCGGCGGCGAAGCCCTGGCAGCGCGGACGCATACGCAGTTGCGTCTTACGAAGAAGATTGGACTACGTGAAATCCGACTCGTTAAGGAGAGCGACTCGGCTGGCGTCACCGCGACAGACGGCGGCGCGAGGACAGGGCTACTAGAAGTCACGGACCAGGGTGTGGTAGTTCGAGCTGCCGGCGGTGACTGAAGGGACCAACTACGTTGTTCCTCTTCATCTAGCAAGACAAGTACAATTACCACGAACACTAACGATTTGACTGTACTTTTCGCGCATAGATATTTTGGGTTAGATACCTACGGCGCATTATACCCCCGGAGCGTTTTCACCTGTCTCTGCTGCCCAGCGCGACGTATGCGTGGAACATGCGCTTGCCAGTGTTAAGCGTAAGCGAGTACCTCCCCAGAGCTACAACTTGAACCTCTAACATAATCAACAACATGAACATCAATTAGTACATTGGACCAGAATTATCAAACGGAAACTCGTTTTTCCCTCTTGTTTGAGGTGGTTGGTTTAGTCTTCTTGATGCAGATGATCGATATAATAATGTACGACACCGACTACATGAATGTACGAATCAACACAAGATATTGGATTTCTACTGACAAATAGATTGAAGTTACACATAGACAGTTGTAGATTGGCTGGAAGAAGCGGCAATGGATGATAGATATCAGCATGTGAAGAAAGATAGACGGAATTAGGATCTCTCATTCGAATCTTTTTATCGGAAAAAAATGCACAGTTTCTTTGCTCAAACTGAAGATAGTTCTATTCGAGTAGATAGGTAACTCAGTAAATCTATAATCTGTCTGGAAAAGACTTGCTTAACTTTTGTACTCACCGGAGCCTTATTTTTTTCACAGGTCTTCACCTTCGCATTGATATTATCTTGTCTTGTCCAAAGGATTGCATTGTGATTTTAGCTTGCGTTTATTTAGTCTACAAGAATTCTAGGAAAATGAATATTGGACGTTCGAGCTTTTTTTGGTTGCGGTGACGCGTCTCCACGACCTGCGTGGTTTCTACTAGGTTGACTTTTTTTCGAGTTGGGTTTTGAAAGATTTGAGATTAATCTGCAAATCGATTTCCTCTCAGTAGATTAATTTGCAGCAGCAGTCGGGCTGCGCGGCGAACACGCATTTATACCGTCACAAAGAGACTCTGCTGAAGCAAAGAGATGGAAATGTTATGAATAAGAAGTTTGATTCTTTATCTTTTGTGTCTTGATTTTGAGAACCTTATATCAATTCATGCCGACAGAATAATGGATTTTGATGCACTGCACAAGCCTTCGCCGGATGGCTGTGCAAGATTTTGGCTGGTGCGGTCGTGTTCACGCAGGACTAGTTCCCAGCAACCTCGGTGGCCGTCAGATATGTGCGCTAGCCTCTCATATCGCTGTGCAACTATGCCGAATTATGGTCGTAGCGTCACCACATTATTAATAAGTACGCCGCGAGTCTCATGAATAATATTTCAGTCATCTCGGGCTGTGCACTTAGGACGAAGAGATAAAGTGACGACGCCATTCAAAACCTTGATCGTAGTTGATTTCGTCTGTGAATGTAACGAAGCTGCGCTCTTTGGCATCTTTAGATTTGAACATGTGTGACATATTGATCGTGTGGAGATACAAATCCTGAAACGAAAGCTATAACTGAGTTCGTGGCGTTCAGCAGGGACGCGAGGCGCCCGTCTCTCTAAGGCATGACGTGGCCTATTATCAGTAATTGAGTTCTAGTTTGTGTCATGACACGCTTGAGCCTCAACATGACAAAAAATGCCTTACAACAACCTTGTTAAGGATGAGGGTCCGGGTATTGTCTTGAACATGACCTTCCGATTTCATGAAACGGCATGTCGTCTGGTAACCGATTTTCGCGAGCCGCTTTGGCAGCCCGCGGTCCTCAAAATCTCGAACTAGGCGATCAGCGAGTTTCAAGTGCTAGTTTGCTTCGACGTGATTTGAGGGTGGCATCTGTTTGAGGGGGCATCTGGTTGATGGAGGGTACGTAGAAATATCCTCGCCTCCTCGTGCCTGATGAACCGATGATGATCGAAGAGATGCGGGAACGCTATGCAAACGGGGCCCGGAGAAGGGCCCTTTCTCCTTTCATTGTGGTGGTGACGTAATAGACCGTCTGGGGCGGACGCGATCGCTTGAATCCGACGGTGGTTGTTGCTCATCGCCGAATCCTTCATCTTTCGTCGGGAGGCACTGCGAACTAGTGGCATCTTTCCCGCGGACGCTTCTTTTCAGCCAGAGTTCCATTCTACTAGTCTTCATTCGTGAAGATGCAGCAAGCTTGGTCGATTGAGTTGGAGCGGGACTTCCAGGCGCTGCTTGCTGAATGCAGCGGCGGATGGAAGAGCCAGGGACCAAAACAGACGGTGCAGCAAATTTTGGAGCAGTTACAGGCTAGGGAGAAGGAACAACAAGCGTTGGATATGGCGGATGTGATGCGGTGTCTGGTGCTCTGCTGTGATGGCGGATCACAGCAAAGCCGGCAAGCTGGAGCTGTCTCACTCTGCCTGAAGATTGCGAGGCGTTTAGTCGAGGCAGAGCTCCTGCGGGAGTCAGAACTTGTAGTCTTACTCAACCTTCTGCGAGAACAGGTTCAGCGGGATCCCTCAGAGTTGGCAACGCAAATACTTCAGACCGTACAACGGATCGCAGGCCTCAAGTCTTGCCTGTCCGAAATTGTGGTCGAGCTTGTTTTGCAGGTAGTTCAATTCTGTAATGGATGTTGCTGTATTTGATTCTTGTAGAAGACGTCGAGCAGTGTAAGCTTTTTTCTAGACTGTTAAAAAACTGATCTCGTAAGATAAATTCTATTTCATTAAGAAGGACGATGTTTTTCTTTTTATTGCTGAGCTTACGAAACAAACGCAGTGCATTGATCACCAACCGGTGAGAGATGTTTAGAAATACTTCTACTTCCAGTACTTGTACAGATCATCGCGTTGACTGCTCTGGAGTATTGCCCGTGCAGATCCACATCAGGTGTACTCTGTGCTGCTCCAAGTGCCATCTCCTGTGGTGCAGAGCGTCGCAAGGGGAAGTCTGCTGCAGCTGAGCGAGCAACTCGTGGATGGCGTCGGGGAGGCGAGTTACGCGAGTGGGAACGCGTGGCTTGCCGACATGGATTGTGGGATTCTACTGGGGCGACAGCGTTTTCGCGATTCGAAGCCGCGGCAACCCCGCACGTCGCTCGCAAAGATTCGCGTGCTCTACATGTTTGTGCAAGACCTCTGCGTGATGGTTGATTGTGACGAAGCAGAAGCGCTTGCGAGTGTGTCGACGACTGACCACGACGGATCCTCTACTGCATCTACCACCTCGCAAGGGCCGTCGTCGATGATGTCGTCAGCAAGCGGAGTCGACTCGGGACGCGGAGGCAGCGCCGCGTCTGGATCTTCCACGGTGTCCAGCGCACTAGTGAAGTCGAGCAAGATGTCCTCAGCGCTATCCTTCATGATGGGCAGTGGCTCCTCCGCCGACGCCACTAAGGGCTTCTTTCAATCTGGCACTGGGAGTCAAAGCAAGATGAAGACATCAGCTTTGGAGGCGACAGTGTATCCGACGCGCGCGGGTTTTTGGCTGTGCGATGTCCGATGGCCCCGGTTGCTCTGCTTTGAATTGCTGCACACGACGTTGAAAAGCAATCCACAGCTTTTTCTGCAAAATGAGGATCTGTGTTATCTTGTGAAAAACTTTGTGTGTCCAGCCCTGTTGAAGAACCTTTTTCTCTTGAGCTCAGCTGTGGACAAAGTGCCGAGCACTCCTAGTGTATCACAAGCCTCCACTCCGACAGCAGGACGCGGACGCAAGTCCTCTGGGGAACAACAGCAGGCTGGTGATCCAAGTCACGATCGCTCTGGCTCGTTTGACAGGCAGCCATCTGGTGGGAGTTTCGAGTACCCTCCAGCCGCACTCCTGTCCGCTGTGCCGGTGCCGCGGAGGTCTCGCGCATCACGCCGCCTTGGAAATTTTTCTACAGTCGCTCGCTGCTGTAGTGTGGTTCAGCTGATTGCGCAGCACTTCGGGGTCCCGCCACTCGTGGGTCCAACGCGCCGTGGAAGCGCAGCGCGGGAGCAAGCAGGAGCTGCACTGAACGGCGGCAAAAGTTGTAGCAGGGTGAAGGGTGATGACGTTGACCAACAGGCGACTAAGACGGGTATCAATGATAAGTCCTTGGGAACGGACGCAAGCAAATTGAACCTACCACTGGAAGAATCGTCGACGGAGCCCCTAGCAGCTTGTGAAGAGGAGATCAGCCATATTCTGTCATTCGCGCTCGACGTCGCATTCAGTGAGGAGGTAGCGGCGTCGCGCTGGGAACAATGTGTTTATCTAGACCTCCTGCTACACATATTTCGTGACGCGCGAGCTCTTCTAGCTGTGCATCGCCTGTCGTACTACAGCAGCTCTTCGGTGCGGAAGCCCGATCCATTTTTCCAGGTACTTGCGGAGCGGCAGCGGGCGTTTCTCGCGCGAGAAGAAGGACACGTGTTGGCGCTTGAGCGTCAAAATTCAGCCGTGTCCGGGACGGCGCTCCACTCGGGAAGCGGGCAACCGGGATCGCAGCCACTAACCAGTGTGGCTTTCCTTGCTCGAACAACTGATCTTACGGAGGAACCGGAGTGCACGGTGCCGAAAACACTGGCAACTGAGATCCTTTTTGCTATGATTGCGACTCTGTACCAGACGATGGTCGAATCTGTCATGGACATCAACGCACGCAAGATGATTCCCTTCCGCCTTCAAACGCACGGTCTTAATGACTTGCAGCTGCGCATTCGGGACGGTTTGCAGAGCGACTCACTCTGGGCCAGCTTGATTACGACTCTTAACCAGCTTCTCGGCAACAGGAGCACCTACGACAGACGTTTGGCCGGTATGATTAATGTGCAGTGGTCTACAACTACATTTTATCTTATTTTTGTTGTGCTTTTCTACTGTGTCCTTCCTATTATATTCTTCAGAGAGCTGCTCGTTAGGATTGTGAGTCACTATATATATTCAGCAAAGTCAGATCGATTTGCGTCATTAAAGATAACACATTGCGGTGTGGTGGTTCCGAAGAATGATCTGAGATCCTACTTACCCGATATCTGTTAACATAAATATGTCGTGTCTTACTCGTTTATTGCTTTGATTTTGTCTGGCATATACTCCAGGATATCTCCATGCGGCTAGTGCGATTCCATCTTCGGTTTCTTCGGGCAGCAGCGCTAGTACACAAGTCAGCGCAGCTTACGACAGCCAAGCGGAGGATGCAGATCGGCTTCGCTTTGTGCAAATGCTTTTCAAGCATTTGGAGTTTCTTCTAGCTTTGTGCGGTAGCTTCGGGATCACCGAAGGAATGACGCTCTTGCTCCAAGAGATTGCGCAGAGCTGCATGGCCCAAGAGTGGCCTGCTGAGATCGTCTCAGTAGCTTTCGTAGACCGCGTGAACGTGCTAAAAACCAAGAAATTCGTGGAACTGAGCCACGGTTTTGGCTCCCTCTTCAATGTCGGACACTGGCGACTGTGGCTTGCGAGCGTGCTGCGCATTTTCGTGCAGCTAGTGGCGGCATGTCAGGACACGGGCCTCTACCGTCGCTGTTGTGCGGTGCGCGCTGCTGCTGCGGCGGGCGTCGCTGGTGGACTCGCCCTGCCAGTATCCCCCGTGGCGCCACCGGACCGAGGAAGCGGTGTTATCGAGCCCGTGGCGAGAACGGACTTTCTCGCCGATTATCGCCTCACCGAGGCGGACCAACAACAGCGGACAGTGTTTTTGCAGGATATACGACAACACCGGAGCGACCTCCTCCAGGGCATACACGCGCTTTTCAACGAGGTCTCCGTACGACTGTCCGAACGCAACCTGGGTCTCCTAGTTCTCGCCTTGTTGGAGCACATCTTGCATGTGGTGTCGGAGCTGGATCAGCACGGAGCGACGTCTTTAGCCGGTGATGGCGGCGGCGGCGCACGAACATCGCGTAAAATTCAAGAAGAGGTCTTCCAATTACTTCTGTCACAATTGAGCACACTAATTGGCGTCAACGTGCACCGGATTCACAAGTTACGAGTGGACCCTAGCGCCGCAGCGGACCAAGGGTCGAGGCTGCACGGGGGCGCAGTTGGAGGACAGTCTCCGACCGGAAAAGCTGCTGCATCTTCTAGCAGCGCGCACACAGCGAATACCGGAACCACTGGCATGGGCGGAGCCGGAAACCCGAATACATCGCCGCTGCTGATGGATGTGATGATCAAAAAGTTTTTTGACTACATCCACATCATTCAGAACGATAAGTCCTTGCAAAAGCAAATAATTCACTACCTCGCCTTGATCATTGCCGCGGCACTTGCTAAGGGTAAGGAGTCTGCGGCGAGGAGCACTTCCGATCTGGTCTCGTATTACGAGAACACCTTACCAGTCGACTTGGACCAAAAGTACCTCACCGGCTCAAACTTTATGGCATAGGTCCAAAGACCTCTCATTTGTTCTCACTGCGGTTGCGTGGTCTTTTCATTTGTCAAGACCGCGTTTACAGCGAAATAATACTACATTTGCTTATTTAGCCTTGCTTCGTTATAATTTTGATGATAGGGAATTGGACGAAATTCACAGTGTCTTACAGCGGATTTTTCCTATCTAAGTTGCCGACAGTCACTTCTGTGGCTACTGGCAAGGCAGATGCGGCGAAAGGCGCAGTGCAATATGAGGATCCAGACAAAGCCGCCTTCCGGAACTCTGATTGGCTCAGGCCACTAAGGTCACTTCTGCGGTCGCCAGACCGCGAAATCCGGCAGTATGTGTGTGAAGCTCTGGAAACGGTACTACAATCTGCAGGAGAGGATCTTAGTATGCCAGCGTGGAGTCAGGTCATCGAATTTTTAGGTTCGGCAACTAAGCTGGAGATGGAGTTGCGCGGCCTCAAATGCTTTACCATGTCTTCCTTTTCCCAATTTCTGAACGGCAATGGCACTGACGTAGGGGAGTATTTCTACAACAGTGGCGGAGCGGCTGGTGCAAAAACGGCGAACTCGAGCGCTGACGCCGCAGGAGTAGCACAAGGGGCAGCACCGAACAGTCGGAGAGCTAGCGAGAGCTTGGACGGGGCCGAGAGTTCAGCGGCGGCAATCAAGGACGACCCGACATTTGCGACGCTCTTTCGCGTTATGGAGCTGATTTTGCAAGATTTTCGGGAGAAACTGTTTGCGGCATCGAAAACTAGGATCCTCGTTTTGATCCAGACGGTGGGGGCCTTCGCGCGCTGCGTTCATCTCTCAGTGAACGTGTCTTTCACAGCCATCAAGTATTTGTGGGAATTCGTGGACATTCTTGCACAGGCGCGCGGAAAAGAGGATCCCGAGGCGCGGAGTCCGGGTGAGGACTGTGTAGACTTGAACGCGGAAGGCGACGAGGCCGGAGAGGACTGGGTTTGGTTGCAACTCTTTAGGCAATTGCAGATCTCATGTCTGGATCCGCGTCAGGAAGTGCGCGATTGCGCCTTGAAATCGCTTGCGGGCGCGCTCTGCGCGAATTCTAGTGCGACGGCCTCAGGAGATGACGTCTCTGCTGGAGACTTGTCGTCCAGCGTGAACAGTGTTGCAACTCACAAAGAACAGCACGTTGTGGAAGCGTCCTCGGACACTGCGCCATCAAAAGACGACCATTCAGCAGCGGCGCCGAAGGAGCGGCGGTCGCTAACGCGGAGCAACTCCTCGTCTTCAGGAGGAGGAATAGACGGAGCTACATTGACGGGGGGAAAAGTGACAGCTGTCAAGATTCCATATAAGCCGCGTATTCTGCGTCGACTGCTGGACGTCATGTTCGGCACGTGCCAGCGGCTGTGCGATATCTATCTCGACTGCGACTCCGATATGCGAGTGAGTGGACCCGCCGTGACGCACCACTCGGCAAACACAAAGCGCAAGCAATGGGGCGAAACTGTTGCATTAGCGATGGTGAGCATGCGGAAAGTGCTCGTAAATTTTCTCCCGAGCAGTTGTACCAGTAATTCGGCGGAGGGTGGTAAGAAGCGCGATCCGGAGGAGGTGCGGCACTGGGTCGGGCTGAGTTTACAATTCGTGGGACTCATTTGGCTGTGCATCAAGCCACCCTGGGGCGGAGGCGGATTTGACATCACGCAGGAGAAGGAAAGCGACGGCTACTTTCTTGGCAATGAGGAGGACGACGATCGCATTCAGGCGCACGCAAAAACAGCTAACAGCTGTCTTCGCAACCTTGGGGAACTCATGGCGCTTCCAGAAGCGCATCTGTCGAGCAGCGACACCGAGACGTTCGAGGCGGACTGCAGGCTTGATAGTAATGGGCAGACGCTGTGGTCGGCTGGTTGGGGACTACTGTGGCGCCTCGGCAAGGCCTTTCTGACTCAACCGGTGTTGCCTGAGGCTTTGGCGGATGGCACGATGGCGTGCTTGCAAATAGTGCTTCCACTGTTGAATATCGAGAAGGATACATCATTCACATCAAATAGTGCTTCTCAGTCTTGTGATGCTCTCTCGTCTGCTCTCCCTGACCGCAGTGCAAGTGCAGAGGAGAGTCTGCTCACATGTTACCAGATCGCGTGGACGGTGTGCGTGGCCATGAGCAGCGTGCCCAGCTTGTATGTGGGAAGCGCGACACCGTGGTATCCGATCTCCCAGTCGCTCCTGCGTCGCACTCCCGAAGTGCGCGACAAGGCCGAGTTGCGCTGTATGCCCCCTTCTCCGCAGGAAATCGAGGAGTTGTTTGGTGGCGAGGTGACGTGGTTGTGGCAGCCGAGCATTCGAGGCAGCCTGAACCTCTACAAGGAACGGCAGAACAACTGCGACAGCCAGTGTATTGTGGAACGCGAAGACGAGGCGCGCGCGCTCTTCACCCCGGCCAGTCGTGTTGAGCAAAAGGAGCAGTCCTCTGGATCGATGGCGCAAGTTCGAGCCAGTCGCGGATCTAGCGCGGAGAGCGGTGCTCGTGTCGCGAGCAGTGTTGCTGCACAGAAAACGGCTTCCCCATCTAGGATATCTTCTACCAGTGCGCGGAGAAAAAGCTTGCAAACGAAGCCGCCTTTTGTACCGATTCTCGAGTGGACGCTCCCTCCTGGCACGGGCCACCAGCAGCACGCGCGCAACTTCGCAGTGTATGCGCATAAGCGGCCGCTGCCACATCCTCTAAGTGGGATTTTTGGAATCCTCGAAAACACGGTTTTGCGCGGTTCCTCGAGTCGATTCTCGACAAGTTTCGTCAAACTCTTTTGCAAGAGCTTTCTTGCAGGCAGTATCCTTTTTGCAGATTCGCACAAGCCTGTATTGGCAGTGCGGGTGCTCTTCATGTTGGTGGGATCGGTTCGCCAGACGCTGCTTCGGGGACTCCAAGAGTACGAACCCCCTTCCCCGGACTCTTCAGCACCTAGTTTGAGCGAGAACATAAGAACGGCGAGAATGAAACACGACTTAAAAAATGATTGTGCCGCTCCTGGAGATGCAAGTACGAGAGCAGCAGGTGGCGGTCGTGAAGGCGATAAAGGTAGCGTGGAGGGCTCATCGGCACTGCTTAGTGATGCGCTGAACCAGCTATTGCCCTTTGTTCTGCTAGAAGTGCTAAAACCGATTCTCGGGTTCGGATTTCAACGAGGGAATTACATGCAAGAAGGGAGATCCGAGAAGGAGGACATCGCCTTTCATTACGAGGCAGAGCGGTTCGATGTGGGACTGTGGAAGCCCGCCATTGAAGCAGGCTTCTACATGGTTGAGGACGCACTTCATGTTGTTGCTGCAGCCGCCTCGAAGTGTTCCCGAAAGAGGTCGAGAAATGTCGAGGCTGAAGATCGCGGCCTTATGGCTATGGTACAGGACGAGTTCTGGGATGGGGTGATCAAATTCCTAGTAAGCATCAACTTCACCACGACGCCGCTTCTGGACACCGCAAAAATTTGCCTCATAGGCTATGGCGTCTTTGGTTTTCTCGTGGAACTCGAGCGAGACCGGAGTGGGGGCGCCGGTACGCCGAGCCCGCTGCTGCAGAAGCTTCTGGCCTTCTTCGACGATCAGTGTGAGAACTACGGAAGGACGAACTACGACGAGTCGCCGGCGAAGGCTGCCACAAACGTCTTGTTGGATCTAGCAGCCGCAAGTGGAGAATCTCCTTCCACTTCGCTCGCAACAGCAGGCGAAAGCTCAGCGGAGGAACAAGGGGGTGAGGCAGATTTGTATGTGGGTTATCAGTTGCGCACCTGCATGGAGTGCTGGGCGAGAAACCGTGACGACACGTTCTACGCTCGTCCAGCGTCAAAGAAAGCGCCTGATCTCGGATTTCAAGGGGCCTTCCGCAGTGCGCGCAGCAAAACTGTCGTCATTGACGCTTCGCTGGTAACGCAGTGTCGTGCCATTTTCAAACAGCAGATCCAGCGCCTACTTCAGGGGCTCGAGCGACGGCCTGACGACACCAGCGCGGACGGCGTGGGCGGGGGAAGGGATATGGCGGTGGCACATCTTGCACACATTCTGCGACGTCTGAATCACGTCTCTTTCCCGTTAACTGTAGTGCGGAACTTAATGCCGGAGCTTGCGCAAATGATTATTTGTGATGAGCGCCTTGTACGAGCCCCGCTGTCAGCTGTTTTCCAGCGTCTCGCAGCGGGGGAGGTCGCTCCTTCAGAGTTTGCACCCCCATCGTGAGGCGCTTGTAACCATGAATCACGTGATACAGATGCGTACGATAAGAAATAGAAGGCTCGCGCACAGCCGCGTGCTGTTTGTGAGATATCTAGGCTGACTTGCTAGTGCGAAAAAAATCATATTAACACTGTGGACGCTTGACGACCCTGCAACATTCCTTTTCTCGCTCCACCTGGACCTTTCCGGTTTGTCTATGTTTACTGTTTTTTAGCCGCATCAAAGTGGCAGTTGTCCTGAAAGAAAACGAGGCTTCTGCCACCACTCACCAAATCCATATGCTTTGCTCGCTACGCACAGGCTGCGTGTGCACACGAATCTGCTGAAGAACACACAGGAGCCAGGTTCTCTAAAAGGGCCCAGCGTTGATTTTTTCTGAAACGCCAAAATCTTGCAAAAGAGGCAAACTTTCTGTTTTGGCATGTAATTCGATACTGCAAGGACTCACCACAGCGAAAAACTAGAAGTCGGTATGGGTCCTCGTGGATTCGATGAACGATGTCGGTGAGAGATATCGGGAGGCGGATGTGGCGCGAAGGAGCCGAGAAAGTGTGTTAGTGTTTTGGTGTAGATTCTCAAGATTATATTTACTGACTAAGTTCTTGTTCGTCCTGGATATAATTCATTTTCATTTTGAGTAGTTTGTTTGAGCTTTCTTTTTCTTCCGTTGTGGGTGTATCTTTTTGATGTTGGTGGAGGTTCCTCACCCTTGATCTGCCGAGCATGTTGTTGCACTTGAAAGGGTATGATGATAACGGTGTTGATGATGCTCGCATCTCGATGTTTTAGGTGGACGAGCAACCGGAAGGTTTTTTTTCATGGTACACAACAGCAGATCTTGAGAAAGACGAAAACGGAATGTGAATGAAAATTGAAATGATAGTATTAGTCTTAGGTGCAGCAAGTAGTCGTCGTGCAATTATAGAACAATATTGACATCTGGATTTTTTGGTCTTGTTGGAGGTTACAAACAGCAAAAATATGAGAAGTATTTCTGGAATGTTGGGAGGAGGTGGATCGTCTTCTTCTTCATCTTCTTCTTCTTGTAGAAGCAACGCGCTGAATTCTGGCGGAATGGGGAAAATAGCACCGCCTCGGCCACAGCAGGAGGACGGAGAAGATAGTAAATGCAAGAGGCAAAAGTCTTCGCTGTGGCAATCATCCCGCGAAAAGTTGGAGAAGGCTGCCGCTGATGGTGCTCGAGGAGGTGCGAAAGGTCGTGTCGATCCCGAAAAAATATCGGCTAGCCACAGAAGCGATCCACAGCGCATGGAGGCGTTTCGCAAAGCGGGAGAGAAAGGAGGGCAAGCAAAGCTGACGGAGGAGCAGAAACTCGACAAGCGACTCCGTTGGCAAGAGCCCGCGATGGATTCGACGAGGGAGAAATACCGACTGGCCGCTATTGACGACGCCACCGCAAAGAAGGCGGTCGATGATGGAGACCACCTCAAGCTTCTCGAACTTACCGCAAAGCTTCTCAGGCTTGTTACGGTGCAACTGAAACGAATAAGTTACTTATTAGTGGGTGGGGCCTTACATGATGAGGAAGCTATTATGCCGCTAGTATGTTTTATTTATGGATTCAAGAAAGGTGGGTATTGCTGCGAGGCTTTCTGAGGTGATTACGATCATCAAATATGGTATGAGTAGCTCAGTTCGTTCTTGAAGGGCAGGCTAAGCACATGCTAGCTTTTCTTTTTCATATTTGATGGCGGTTCTTTAGGTTTTTCAGCTCAAACGCATCATTTTTCTTTTTCATAATTGACGGCGGTTCACGTTTTTCAGTCCATCAGCGGCTGTCTTCCGTCGACCACAATGCAGCCGTAGAACGAGTCTGGCAGGAACTCGGGCGCTTTTTTCCCCAGACCATCCGCCCTAGCCACCCGGCACATGTGTACCTTCTGGACGACTTGCCTCACAACTTGTGTCAAAGACTGAAGTGTGGGCGAGATTGCGTTCTCTTCGAAAAGCATTGCGTCAAAATTGGGATGTCCCGCCACCTCGAGCATCCAACGTGCTCCGTCTGTTATGCCTTGGATTATAATTGACTCATCTTGTAGTTAGCCTCCCTCTTCGTCTTCACGTCTACTTTTAGTTATAGCTCTTTCCGAGTATCGGAATCGGAAGGATGCACTTCGCAGATGAGTTATCTAGTTAAAGGTCTAATTCTGTGGGCCCGCTGTTCCAGTTTATTCGCGCCGGTCTGCATACTGTAAGGAAGCTGGCTGCAGTGGTGTCCAGTTCGCGGATAAGCATCTCTTGGAGAATGAGTTTTTTGCCTTCGTCGCGGAAAGTTTTTTGCTGCAGAAGCTCTTTCAGTCTTTTCCTCGGCCCGCCCAGCATCTGGAGTACCTTCCCTTGCCGGGCGATCTTATAGCGAGGGAAAAAATGAAGACCGAGGCAAAAAGGATATTCCGAGAAGGTGTGGAACGCATAAAGGCGACCCTCGATGGGGTCGAGCGTTTAGAATACACCAACAATGTCAAAAATGGCGAGGATGGCGAGAAGCAGCTTCTAGGTGAGTGCAAGGCCTACCGAGACAAGTTCGAGCCGCTCCTAGACCAGCCAGCATTCTGGACAAATAAAGCCGCGGAGCCGTCCTCTTCGGCAGCATCTTCATCTGAAAAAATGGAGCATCTCGCTTCTTGTGGCAGCTCAGCGTCGGGTAGTGTAGCTTTTAGTAGGGCTCCCTCTTCTAGTGGTACAATCGAACTTGCAGTAAAAGTAGTACAACAGCCAACACCAAAGGACCACCTCGACGATATCGATGGAACAAGCGAAGACGAGGAAGGGCTATTTGCTGGCGACTCTAACACCTGGAACAAGAGCACGAGGGCGCTGCTGGCGCCACGCTTGCGGGCTCACCAGTTAGAAGCTGCCGATGCTGGCATGCGGAAGGGCGCAAGTCGAAAGCAACTCTTTCACATGTGCCCCGCGGCTGGCAAAACTCTACTTTATGACTATTTTTATAGTTCATCTTGCTCTTTCTAGCGGGTGTGATACAGTGGCGGCGGCCTGAGGACGAGGCGCGGCGCTGTTCTCTATATTTGGACACGCCGCGCATCTTCCATCGTCTATCTTCATTCGGGAGATGCGCACTACTGGAGATGAGCTAATCAATTGAAGGTCTAACTATTGGAATTCGCCATGATGCTTAGCTCGCCGCGCGGTCTCTGCATTCTCGCCACCGCGGACCTCGGCCTCGTGTCACAATTGTTGATGAGCTATGTTATCCATGCGGACAAGCACGGCGATGAGTATGCTCGCCTCATGTCAAGAGTCGAGGTTTTTGGATTTTGCAGCGAGCGAGGGAGCAAGTTCGAAAAGGAGCTAGAGAAAAAGAATACAGAGTGGGGCGCTGGTGGTGTGGTTCACAGCCATCCTCAGCTTGGCGCTAAATCAGACGGAGACGGAATGCAACTACAGCCGGCAGACGGGGGCGACTCTCTTGCCGCTGGTCTTACAACTCCTACTGAAGCCAGGGATGAGACACGGATACCACAGCGCAGCCGGTTCCGCTTCTCCACTAAGCCCTGTGAGCTTATGGATTGGATTCTCGGGCAGTTTTTGGCAACAATTCATCTCAACGAAAAGCGCGGCGCAGGTGCCTGTAGCTCGCGGAAGATACCGAAGTCCTCGCACGCGAACAGTTCGCCGCTTTTGGTTCTCACAACGCACCAAAGTCTTCCCAATCTGTATCAGCACCTCGTGGAGCATAGCCTGCCCGTCAGGTTGCTGCAACTCGATGAGGGCCACCATATGACAGCAGACCTGCTCAGCAAAGTGATGAAGTCTGCCAAAGTGTTTGGCGAGAAGCAGCCGCACCAGCATGGAGGCCGTGGCCGTTCTTCTGCGGCCGTTGGGCTGACACAGAAGCTGCAAGTATTTACGGGTACGCCAATAGCAACCGGGCACTACGACATGTCCACCGAGCTAGAAGAGGTCTACCGGTGGCAATATGACAAAGGTGTCTCTACAGGAATGTGCCGCCCAGTGGATTTTCTTCTGTTGGAAGCTCCTGCCATATCCGATCAATTTGAGCTACCTGATGGAGTAACAGAGGACGACTTGTCGCGAAGTGAGAAGGATAGCCGTGCTTCTTCCTCTGAAGACGATTTACCAGCACAAGACTCGTCGTCACCGTCTGGCGATTCTGGAGGGGGTCCCAGTCTCCTGGTGGATGTTTTCGAGCACATGAGCCGTGGAATCTTGCATGCAACTAGTGGCCGAAATTGGTATCATTTCGTGCGAGGCATCCTCTATGTTCCGCAAGCCTTTACTCAAGACAAGCGTAATACTTCTGACTCAGATGCGCACGCACGTGCCACCGGCAAAGATGACCAGGCGGCGCCGTCCGCGAGTATTCCGCCCTCTTATAGCGGTGCGGCCCCCGCGGTGAACAACAACCCCAACAGCGCATCCGCCCCGGGTACCAGCGGCCGAACCGTGGAAGCCTATGAAGGGCAGAAGGAGTCGTGGTATAAAACATTTCAGAAAATTCTAGAAAGTGAATTTCCAAGCCATCGACTGAGAGAGAGTTTCGCAGAGGGAATGTTTGACATCATGCCAGTAACCGGCCAAACCTCCAACTTTTCGAAGCTCGTCGAGGATTTCAATGGAAAGGAGAAAAACTGGAGAGACTTGCCCGAGGGGAGTATCAAGATTTTTGTCCTGTGCAAGGTCGGCGAGGAGGGCATTGACTTTTTCCGGGCTAATTTTCTCTTGGACCTAGCCTCTGGTGAAAGTGTTAGAGCCCAAATGCAAAAATATCTGCGAATCGCAAGAAATGAGGACCGAGACCGTCCCGACACATTCAAGAGGACGCCGCGGCCAAAAATTCTTCTCCCCTTTACCGTTCCGGCCGTTAGTGGTGACCGTGGTGAAAAGTCTGCGGGCACGGTAGGCATTGGTGGAGGAGGCGGGCGCGAGATGAACAGGCACGAGAAAATGGACCTGGCCTTGCGTGAGCGCATGGGCTCTTATCCTGCGCAGGCCCTTACCATGGTGCTCCTTCAATATTTTACGGTGATAGTTTAGGTGTTAACTAATGCAGGTGGAGAAAGAAGTGGGCGCGTATCTCATTGTAGTTACCTATCTTGGCTGGTCAGCTTGTGTCTTCATTTGCGACGAGGTGACGAAACGCCGGCTGGGGCGCGGTTTCACTTCTGTTAAAAAAAGGGGAGAGTATGTCTATGTTGAGTGGCAACGTCCATGGTTGGGCGCGAGGGTAGGTTGGGCGTTGTATATGTAATTGTACCTGGAAAGATCAGCTTCGGAAATTTCTCATCACGCTCTGGATTGGAGGTTTGTAGCTCGATCGCGTAACTTGATTAAAATTGCATCTGTTGCCGCTTTCATATATTTGGCGAGATGTGGACTGGAGAAGCGGGAGCCATCAGCGGAGCTCGTGGCGCGGTTTTTCCAGTTCGCGACGAAGCGGACACGCTCTAGATCCCAAAGTGGCCCATCTAGTGCGGGCACCTCTGGAAGCGTAGAGGGCCAGCAGCAAAGCGCATCCAGAAGACGCCTTCGATTTCGGAACGTCAGCGACATTTTTCTCGACATCTTCGCGGGAGCGATGTGTTGCCCATTTTTCAAGCAGGACGAAACGTCTCCGGTGCGTTGTTCCCTGAGTGTCAAGTTTCTCTATTTTGATGACTGTATTGACGAGGCCTCGCAGTTGCAGCCCCGCGAGCAGGGTAGTGGCATTGGTTGCAGCAGTAGCAGCGCGAAACTGCTGGCGCCGGACACTATTGAGTGCAACTTTGGCGAAGAGCGTGAGGCAGAACTACGGCTCTGGAAGCGACAGCAGTTCGAAATCTATGAGAAGCTCGACCCCGAATGCCGGGCAGCTCTGCTGCAGAAAGTGCCTGGCTTCCGAGACGAAATTAATAAGCGACTTTCTCGTCCTCCGGCGGGGGCAAAAGGTTTAACATCACGAAGGTCTTGGATAGAAATGATGGCCCTACTTGAAGCAAATCCCCATCATCGTTTTGCGGTTCGTGATGAGGAGTACAGGGGCCGCCAGCCGAAGAAGGAATGGGGTGAAGACGGTGCCGCCGAGTGCGATGGCAAGGAATGGCTGGCAAACCTTGGCCACTGGGTGGTAGTGCAGCGTAGGGACGAGTCAGTGATAAAAAACCGATCCGCGGAATGGGATCGGATGACCCGCGTGGGCATGATCTGGCGAGAGAGCGATATGAGCACAGTGCAAAAGCGAGCCGCGTTCGCGAAACGTCTACAGAAAGTTTCTGAGCGGTTAGATATTTTGGAAGATGACAATACAGACAAAAAGAAGCGCGAAAATACCAAAAAGCAGCTGCTAGGGCTCTACAAGGAATTGCGCGACAGGGATGAAATTCCGATCGAGGATCATAAACGGTTCCGCGAGTGGGGTCGAAAGAATCTAGGGAGCAAGAAGAAAAGACAAGCCCGGAAAGAAAAAGCTGACGCGGGCAATGCCGAAGTAGAATAAGGATGATGGTCGAATCAATCTGTCACGGACATGAATGCGCGCTAGATGATTCCCTTCCGCCTTCAAGCGCACGGCCTCGGTCATTGGACGGCTTGCAGAGCGACTCACTTTGGGCCAGCCTGATTACAACTGTTTACCAGCTTCTCGGCAACAGGAGTCCGCACGACAGACGCTTGGCGGGTATAATTAATGCGCAGTGGTCTACGCCCAGATTTTGATTTTGCGTGTGCTTTTCTACTGCGTCTTTCCGTCTATATTCTTTCGTCAAGGAACATGATCTGGTGGTTCCGAAGAATGAGCTGAGATCTTTCTTACACGATACCTGTTAACATGTGTCGTGTCATACTCGCCTATTTGATTTCGTACGATATCCACTTCAGGATACCCTCTTGCGGCAAGTGCGATTTCTTCTTCGGTTCCTGCGGGCAACAGCGCTAGTGCACAAGTCAGCGCAGCCTACGACAGCCAAGCGAAGGATGCAGGTCGGCTTCGCTTTGTGCAAATGCTCTTCAAGCATTTGGGGTTTCTCCTAGCTTTGTGCGGTGGCTTCGGGATCACCGAAGGAATGACGCTTCTGCTCCCAGAGATTGCACAGAGCTGCTCAGCCCAGAAGTGGCCTACTGAGATCCTCTCAGCGGCTTTCGTAGACCGCGTGAACGTGCTAAAAACCAAGAAATTCGTGGAACTGGGCCACGGTTTTGGCTCCCTCTTCAACGTCGGGCACTGGCGACTGTGGCTTGCGAGCGTGCTGCGCATTTTCGTCCGCGGAATGATGACTTGCTGCACATCTTGCGGCTTGTGCGCAACAAGGCAGAAGCGCAGAATCAGAAGGACGCATTGCAGAAAAGAAGCCGCTATGTGAGAACGTTAGCTTCCGGAAGCTTCAAAAAAGTTGCCAGGAGCTCGCTGATGTGGATGGGGCCCACGGTAGCAAGCAATGATAGCTGATCGAATTCGCAGAGTTAGATAATTGCCTAGAATTGACGACTTGTGATCCATGAAACCCTGTTGATTCATAATGACTGCAAGTATTCATGCTCATAGTATCTACAGTGTTCACTTTTATTGTCTTCATCGTAATCGCGGCACTGAGTAAGTCCTTGAGTCGAGAAATCTACGTGAAAGATTTATTATTGCTGTGGACTTACTTTCTTTGACGTACTATGCATCGTTGTATTTTTTCACTCGACGCCTCCACCAGCTCGCCACACCGCTGCCCCATCGCAAGAGGTTGAAGACAAAGTGGGTCCCAATGCTGTTCCTGACGTGCAACATCCGGCGCGATCGGTGCAACACCCAAATCACGACTCAGTGGGTCCTGCGCCTCAAGTGGAGGAGGCAGGCTTGGGTAAGATGGGGGATCGACAAAGCCTAGGCCTCGAAGTGAGCCTTCACAATGAGGTAGACAGTCGTCCCTCTGGCAATGGGTCCGAAAGCTCAGACGGTGGAAATTCCGCAGAAGTGCCACCAACATCCTCGGGGAGGACGAACGATGGCAACATGAGTGACCAACACGACGCTGCGACGCCTCTGGCCTCCGGCGATCATACGAGTCAGCCGAGTTCTGTAATGCCAGGTGCAGCACCTGAGAGTACAGAGTTGAAGGGCAACAGCGATGGCGCAGCGAATAGTGCGCGCCCAGAGCTTCCTCCTGCGAGTGGCCAGAATCTTCTATCTAGACAAGGAACTATCGCAGGCAGCGACGAAGCTCATATTGCAGCTTCGGCTCCGCAGACAAGCGAGCCTGCGAGAGCGCCGTCGGCAGTGGCTCCTACAGTCGATAATGAAGCACTAGGTCTGGGGCTCACCGGCAGCGGCCAAGAGCGTGCAACCGGTGCAGTGTCGGGGTCGCCACTCACCTCTGAGGAAACTCTGCAGTCATCCAAAGGAGGCGCCGGCGCGCCGACCGCTTGTGTGGGACTTTCGTGCATGGTGTCCGCATTGGGAGTTCCCAATTGACAGGATAAAAGAAGATGGAGAACAACGTGCAGCATGCGTCCAGTTTTGGTTTATGTATGAATATGTCACTATGATGTTTGTTGCCGTATCTACTTGAGAAGTGCAAATGCAAATATTAATGGACGCCACTCATTCCTATTTATCTTTCACGATGAAAAGTCAAGCACTAAGTTGGCCCTTGTTTAGGACGCGAAAAATTTGCCGAGCATGGCGAATTGATAGAGTCTTGAACTTCGCAGCCCTCACTGATTTCAACGCGGCAACGAAAATAGATAGGATACTGAAGAGAAGAACGTCACACACCTTATACACGGAAAGAACAACACAAAAACTATACGCTTGACTCAGCAAATGAACATCAGCCAATCGGAGAGAAAGATATCAAGTAGAGACAAAGACTACCTAGTAGCAGCTGCAGAATGAGTGAACACGCAGATGAAGATCAGACTCCTCTATTTCTCACTCCGGTGAACCTGTCCGATTCATTCCTATTGGGTCTCTGTGTTAGCTACTTTAGCTGCGTCAAAGAGGCAGTGTCCGCTAAAGAAAAGGAGGCTTCTGCCACCGCCCAGCGAATACTTTGCTAGCTGCGCACCGGTTGCTTGCGTGTATTACTGTAACCGAGGATGTAAACGACACAGGAACTGCTGGGTTTTCTATGACGGTTCAATTTTTAGTTTTGCTTGTGGACACTAAAAGCTTGTGAGAGTCTTAATTGCTTGGCAAAACATCTACCTTATTCTCAGGTGTATCTGCATTTAGGATCGTGAAGACCATCGTCTGCATCGTCTACCAAAAAGCGCTTAGTTGCCAACGCTATCACGTTGTAGACATAATAGAGCCGACCTTAGCATTGCTATTGCATATGCTGATTATTTGTAAGATTTTTTCCAGGTCATGGGTGTACTATCACGGAGAGGAGCTGAGTTAGGTGCAGAAGGTATTCACCACCCTGGGAACGAGAGCGTTGACTTTGAGAGTTACTCCTCTATAGAGGTGAGGTCTGCCTCCGCCAGAAAGCCATTATGGCCATTGTTTGAATATAAAGCCGTGTTAGACTTCTTAGAATCTCCATTTGAAGAAAAAAATGTCGCTGGGACAACAGCCGTTCTTCCCCAAAGGAGGGAATTCAATCAACAGTTTACGGCCTTTTGGACCAGGAAGAGGTCCGAGCACTTTTCGATCGCACTCTATGCCGCCGCTGGCGAGTGCTTTCTTTCGGTGGTCTTACCGGCTGCTGCTGCACTCATTTTTACCCATCACATTCCTTCAAGTGGTAGAAAAAGCGCCACCCCGAGCTCTAGTATAGAAGAAGATGCAACACAGGAAAGAAACGCGCACCTTCTCTTGTTTTTAGCTCTCGTTTCCTGGAGCTTGAATACCGGTGGCTGCCTCCTCGAAGGCCTGGCTGCGCATAGGCACGCGCAGCTCGATCCAGGGTTTTCCGCTGGTTTCCTTTCGGTTATCACGAGCTTTCCCGACATTGGTGACACCGCGAAAGACTTGATTTTGCAGGTGCGGGATCGTGATGAAAATTTCAAAAAGGCGTACTCCATTTTCCTCGGACTGGCGTACTGCTGTTCTGGGATTTTCACCGGCTGTGTCGCTTTTCGCACGGGGAGCCGGTTTCACGCCGCTTTGCCACCCGCTTTTCCGCAACTCGCCTGTCACGGAATACGTACTTCTGAAGAAGTGCTTTTTCAAACAGATTTCTGTTTCCGTGCCTTCGTAGATCGTAATCTAAGACTGATGATATTGATCAACAATGCGGCTGTAATTCCAGTGATGTGGCATTCGTTCCCAACTTTGATGAGTACGTATGTATTCGTTGCTGATCTTGTTGCGTCTCTTGCTTCTACATCATCCTGAAAAAACTAGATGACCGGTGTCCGCCACCATTGTTATCTCGAGATATCGCATTCTGCATTCCAGTTTCTTTTCCCACTATCTTTGAGAAAAAGTAGTGGCTTTGTGTATGATTCATGACAGTGACTGCCACGTTGGTTATCATCCTGTATCGTTGGGCGCGCGGCGATTTGGGCCGAGGAGTGCTCTTTGATCTCGCTCGAGGTGACTTGCAGTGGCCAGCGGGTGCGGTTAGCGGGCTTTTTTTTGGGTGTTTCCTCAGTGCAGTCGGCGCATGCGTGGGAACTCTGATCGTAGAGATCTTTCGGCGCTTTGGGCTGAGTCGGCAGATGAGCAGGGTGAATACAGATATCTCTGCTGGTAGTGGAAATTGCTTTATCACCGAAGAGGACCCCTCATTGTGTGGGGGCGGGGATGTTGAAAGTCGGGGGTTTGGCATATGTGATGCCTCTGAACTTCGAGACCGAGTCGATAGTCGCATTCGCGAACCGGGGCGGTCGAGGTGTCAAAGACTTGGAATGATGCTGATTCCAAAAACGGCCGAAGAAGGCGAGATTTGTGGGCGCGCGGTGAACAATTTGATCGCTTGTATTCTTTGCATCCTAATTCGCACCTGTGTGCTTTTTTTCCCCGCACTAGCGACGAATTTCGTGTTATACAAAATGGCCGGATCCTTCTGCGGTGCGTTGTCCTCGATGAGTGGCACGATTGCAGACATCGCTGCGCGGCTTCCTCCGAGTCTTGACCGCCAACGGGAGCGCAGAACCAATATTGTCAATGTTGGTGTCCACTTTCTCATTCTCGTTGTGTTCATGCTGTTGGTGCTCCACCTAGCAACGATCGAGCCGATTTTGCTCTCCATGCGAGGCAGCAAATCGATTCTCCAGGAAGGAAAAACGATTGAGCGTGCAAAGGGTTTCGGGAACTTTGTGGATGACGAAACGTTCTAACAGACTGGCGCAACCATGCTCATACGACTGTGCCAACATGATTTTATTGTGGGCAGCCGCTAATTACAAAAGCGGGAATCCTGCAGAAATTTAAGTTTCAGCATTATACCTAGTAATTTTGCATGTTGCTGTCAAACGCTTGACAATTGCATAGAGGCGTGTCACGATTGGCAATCACGATGAAATCCTCCAACCAGCACTGGAGGTTGGTTTACGGGGCCCGCAGAGACAATTCTCCTCGGTGGAGAGCTTTTCATGTTTCACGAATGGCCTGTTTCGTGACATTGAGAAGCCGCCATCTTGCGCTGTCAAAGAGAGGTGAAAAAGGCCGAGTGATGCTCATACTCTGAGTCTTGCATAGGCAAAACTAAAAAAGTCTAAGTCACCTAGACTACAAAACCAGCGTCCGAATTGAGGAAGCAGTCCCAGCTGGAGGGAGTTTGTATGTTGTAAGATCTTCTGGGTATTTGAAAAAAGATTTGTACTTGTTGAGATAGTTCTCACTCCATGGCAACTTCAGACAAGGAAGAAAATGTCGACGGACGTGGCTGTGCTTTCTGCGCTCGCGCAGGTGACGGGGCAAGAGCTACGATATTTCGAGATGGTGACGCTGCGATTTGGTGGAAAGCGTCGACGCGTGTACCTGTGTATTGGAAAGCACGCCTTTTTTCTGGTAAAGCGGGACGTTTCCGCAGTCATTCAGGGTGGAGAGCTATTCTACGCGTACCTCGACATGGTGGTGGTAGACACGCTAAGCAAAAGCGACCTTCTCTTGGTTCTGAACGGAAATCGGCCTGCACAGGATAGCGTGTGGGTTTCGCCCAACCTCTTTTATGTTCCTGTGTAAGCGTATCATCTATTCTCGTTGCGGCCTTTGCTTCCACAGCACTAGTTTGCGATTGCGGAAAGAAAAAGCCCTGTCGAAAGGACTTAGCCACTCAATGTGTATCGTGTGTTTTAAAACCACTGTTCTAATTCTGCGTGTTGTCCAATAACCGCGTAACTCTAGTTCAGCACTTGAAGTGCTGCTGGACGGTGGACTACATGTGGCGCTACGGCCTCGTGGCGACATTTCCTAAGAGGGAAGCCGCTCTCTCGGCTGCCGAAGCGGGGGGAAAGGTTAAGGCTGACACTAACTAGTTCGTTATGGGAATCTAGCAGAATCTTGACCTTCTAATAGGTATGCTCTTGAGGACAAGTAGCTAGGCGCATTTACCACCACTAATGAGGGCGGCGTCCTTGAGCACGAGGTTATGCCATTTGTCGGCTTTAGGCGGCAGGACTACGCTTGTTACTCGTTCTTTTTGAGGGAGAGCTTCGTTGAGCAACCGCACGTGCTATCGACCACAGATACCGGACATTACGCGGACCCCGAGAGGCCGGGCTGCGAGATCATCATTCATGTCCACGATCCTGTTCTCATCTCTCTGCTCAACGCGCGCGGCCGCGAGCACGTCCGATGGGTAGCGCTCGAATACAAGCAAATGCTGACAAAAGAGGTCGATCAATACTACGTCCTCCGCAACCGCAGCTATCTGAAAAAGATGAATCTGGCAGAGGATGTGGCCATGTGGGTTGGTATCATCTACCTATTTTTCCCTTGCGTCATATTGGCGTATAAAGATAGCTTACTGGTAATGGTATTTACATACTAGGTACAAGATGAAAGGTCTGGATTTAGTTTGACGGAAATCGACGAGGAACCCTGCTGCGGTAGTCATCTGGATGACCTTTTTGCTCCTTTTTTCAATGCAGGATGGGAGATGCTGATCAAGACGCAGAAGCACATTCTGGTCGTTATCGTTTTGCGCAGGATGTACTGTCCTCCACTTGGTTGTACGGTGCAGGACATCGTGATCATGTTTAAGAGCACGAATCACGAAGCTGTTGCGATTGCCAAGCACAAAGAAAATGGTGTACTTTAATTTTTTACAACACCATCGGACTTTCCATTTTGGGGAAGCACTCTGTCGTAAGTGCCAGTAGTACTTATCGACTTGGGAAAACGAAAACTATGATGTATGTATATCTACAATTAGCAGTCGTGCAGTGTTAGTTGTACGAACACCAGGGTGATGCTGGTTTGACGATAACCAACCAACGCTTCACAGGACAGCAAAATGAAGCAAACGTGGGTAAGCGATGCCGAACTAGTACAGGAGGGACAGTTAGTCTTAAGGCTTGGAGAACTGCATTCCCAGAGGCATCCATTTTCTTGGACCGATCTAGTGAGAACTCATTCGAATGTGGGTCCCACCAAGGCGAAAACGATGCTTCTTTAGATGGACTTTAGAATGATCTAAGTATCGCAGACAGCTTCGCTCCAGCAGCGGACGAGTTTCCTATTTACCGAGACATAGTGCAGGGCAAGCTCGACGCCTTGCGATTTGACGAGGACGGCTACCGATTCCTAGAAAACCACTACAATTATGAGTCATAAACCCTAAATGCGCAAGGAAGTGGTTTACCTTTCGCTCTGTTTTCTCGTGCTTCTTCTCTCTAGGCTTGTTGTAGCTTTCGTCGGACCTGCACAAAGTCTACACTTACAACGAACTACGACGACTACTTAATATTGTTGGGCAAAAATAGATGTCACTTCTAAGAACAGCTGCTGCCTAAAGCGCGCGCCTTTGGAAAATCCTTCCTGAAGAGCATTTTGGTTCTGCTTTCGCAGGATGGCATGTTGGCCAATGCTGAGGAGATGTTGGGTGACTCAATGTGTGCTCTCGGCAAGAAAGAGAACGAGGACCCTTGGCAGACCGTACGGACGCGAGAAAACCCGCTATTGATCGCGGAGGAAATGGTCGAAAACGCTGAGGGACTCGAGGAAGCATCGGTTATGATCTTTTGAAGATGTGTATGACCCATATTCATTGGGAACAAAGTACGTAGAAAGGCATCTAGTGCAGCTTCTCGCTTTACTTAGGAGAGGAATTTCTCTCGTGGTCCCTACACTTAAAAAGTGTTGCGCTAAATTTTGAGGTGGAACGCAGCGCAACAAGTGGAACAAGCGCGTTGCTGGGTATCTCTCTTACTGCATCGACGGTGGGCTGTGCCGGCAGTTCACCATCTACGACTTGATAGATGCAAAGGCTGGCTTGACGGCAGAGAGTCAGAAGAAGCTTGGTCGCGTCATAGACTACTTGCTGCATTTGCGCCCGAAGGATATGTCATATGGTTTATGTTGTAGTTTTTCTGCAGATCATACTCCCAGAATGGGTGCTTGCAAGAATCTACGTGTAAATGTGCAGCACAAGGTCGGAGCCAATGCTTGATTTATTCTTGTTGAGGAGCATTAATTACTTACACTAACAGATCCAGTCTCTTGATTATCAGCCGGCTCATCTCACGACCGGGTCGAAAATGTTATCACTCGCCCTGCTCCATTTCATTCTTGACGGCGATACTTCGATGTGAGTATAGTTGCGCAGCTGCAAGAAACGTTGGACGGATGGGAGTTTAACGAGCGCGTGATGCAAATATTACTAGAGTCTGATTATATACGGAAACTTTTTGGGCGGTCTAGGGAGCGAGAATACGCACAGTGTGTCAGCAACCTCTTGGCGAATCCCAGCGTCTCGATCTCCCTGAAATGTATGGTTTGATTGCTCTGCATAGGTACACTTGATCTCTTCGAAAATTCCGCATGTTAGTCTTGCCATGAAGATGCTCTTTCATCTTGAAAGAACCTCTTTTCGCGGTGTAGTGATTGAAAGGTTAGACTCTACATCTGTTGCATCTTTGGAAATGGTAAGATTTCTTTGAAAGTGACGGCGTGACTATGCTGGTTATACAAAAATGCACCACTTTTTCTTGCCGTGCTCGAGCTTCTTTCATGGCTGCATCTTTGTGCAGGCAGATCGTGGGCACGCCACCGGCTCCCGAAATAGCTGGGATATTGGCGCCGGCCTTGGTTGACGTCTTGAAGAAAAGCAAGAGCTATTACGTGCAAACCTGTGTTTGCACGGCGCTCGTTGTGGTACTTACCGTACAACTCGAATATTGTAGGATGATATGCTTCGCTCCGATACATCAGATGAAATTCTTTGATGTTCGATTTGAACTGCCCTTTCGGGATGCTTCGAGAGGTTATTTTTGTCATATGTAGGACCACAAGGAAAGCAAGCGGCTTCTAGTTCGATTCCTTGTCTGTACCACCTACTATAGTTATATGTTGTTCGACATTAAATCGCAGATGTCCGCAGACAGTGAAGAGATGAAGACGCTGTTAATGGCCTGCGGTGTGGCGCCAATGATGATGGAGATGGTGAGGAGTCGCGACGATGACCTAGTCCAGTATACGCTAATGCTCTTGGTCAATCTGTCGAAGCACACACACCACAGAGGCATTTTCGTCAACTACGGAGTATTGCCAACAGTCGCCGATATTCTCTCGTCCAGCTATCATGCTTATGACAAATCCTGGATTTTATCGTTTCTGCGACTGTAGAAAGGGTAGAACCTCTCTTTGTTCATCGTTGTGTCTTCAGTAAGAGTGTTCCGTCATACTTTTCTCACACTAAAGCTGGCAGCAGTATTTTTGTGAATGAATCACGAAAACGCAGTGAAAGTTGCAAAAAAATGGATTAAGGTCCTCAACAGAAGTTTTCCTGCTGCTGAGATGTTTTCATTTTGCGTTGCAGTTCAAGGCCAAGATCCTCTTGCAGTTGTGCTCGGTGATTGGGCAGTTTTCGAATGACGAGGACAGTCGCAAAATTTTGACACAAGCGCCACATAATTTCACGCTCGACTGCCTCATGTACATTTTCGACGAGTGCCCACCCCGAGGTGCGCTAGAGTTACGAAAACACAAAGCGTTTCTTTAGATGGGGTGTGGCGTACTCGTCCGCTATGCAGGTGAATTGGATCTTCGAGTCGAAAGGTTTTCTTTTTGCGGGGAACAATCACCTTCAAGGAATATCAATGTCACTCAGAACTGAACAACTACAAAGATTAGTACCTTCAGGGTACAAAACAGCGCTAAGATAGGGAAAGGTCCTCTACGCGATGCGCATGTGTGCGCAGAACAGTAACGATGCCAAATTCAGGGTGGGGCAACACTGCTACCTAAAGTTGATTGAGGAGTTGCAGGACGCGGCGGACCTTGGACAGTGTCTCGACTTCGTCTACAATGCCCTCTGCTTCTTTATGACAGCAATTTTTACTGCCTATCTATACAGAGCTATTGGGCGTGTTTATTTCCAATTAAGCTGGGGCCTGAATTAAATCCTTGTACATTTTTACATTTGATCGTTGGTGGACAGCCGTGCTACTCAGCCTGAAGTTGAATCAATCCGTTACTACAGTATCATTAACATTTACATTGTTTGGCGTGATTTTCAAAATCAATGATGTCGTTATTTGTTCCTTCTTCATACCTATCCTCGTCGTGAGCGAAGTAGTCGAGAACGCTGCAGCGTTGCAGTCTGTAAACATCGCTGACACCTTGCAACGAATCCGCGACGACCTCTACGACGTGAGCAATGTGCAGGAAAAAACCACGCTATTGCTCGAGCTATTGCGTAAGCAGACGCATCGCGAATCCTTTTGAGTAGCCTCGTGTGTGAGCGGACGCATCAAGAAGCAGGTAGCAAGGCATTTGCTTCATAGGATTCAATTTTATCGTCTTATTGCCGAGTTGTTGTACCTACAATTGGAGCCTATCGGATGCTCCTTCTCTCAGCCCTGTGCGCACAATGCCGTGTTCCTCACGCCTCTCTCACGCAGGAAAGACATTCGTTTAGAACTGAATTTAGGGCGACTCTACGAATGCAGGAAAAACTATTACACTTCGTAATCATGATACGCGGTCGCTCCCACGGACCACCAGTGCGTTGTTCTACGTGGTAGATGACATCGCTAAGTCAGAGAGAGTCATGAAAAATATCGGTCGTTATCATTCGTCGAAGAAGAATATTGTAAGCAGTTATAGAGGTCTCAAGTTTTGAAGAAATCACCTTCTCTGTCACTATCGACGTATCTGAAATGATAACCGAGTGCGAGTCTCTTGCCCCAAATCTGTTCACTAGTAAGTGTCGCATTTTGATTCTGTTTTGAGAGAGAGGGCTTTCAATGTTGGCAACTTCTTTGGAGCTATCGGTAAGAATCCGAGTCATGACGAGCAGTCTGTTTTGAGAAAAGCAGGATTACAGAGAGACTCTGCGCGTGCTTGTCGATCCTCTCCTGTTAGTTCCGTCCGTTATTCATCTCGCCTCTCCATCTCTATCACAACAGGCATACCTCTCTTTTCTCCATACGTAATGCTTCCGTCATTGCCTTTGCGTCTCTATGCATGCTCGAGCACACACCTAGGCTCAATTATGAAATGCGATATCTACTTTTACTTCATCAGTGTCAGGGAATAATGCACATTTTAGTGAAGAGTCGTTTGTTTCTGGGATAATGGAATCAACTTGTCATATAGAAGTGTAAGTAGATATAGGTGTAGGTTTGAAGGCCCTTCACTAGGGCTCGGGCTACTGAAGACGTCGTGCTTTGAAATGACAAGTACGCGGGAGCGAGTTGTCTAAACAGCCTTCCTTCATATGTGAATGATATCCAAGGAAATTACCGCCTAATTTTCAACAATCATTTAGTGTAAAAGATTAAGTGCCTAATAATAAGCACACTATAACAAGTACAAGTGAAAAAATGGCAGTATCGTCTACTGCTGTGCTTCGAAAGGAGGAGGCGGGAGGCTGCTGTGGCCCAAAGCGTGGCCCGCCAATTCAAGTGGCCGTCAATGGTGACACACTGTGGCTTGGAACGCAAGGCCCGATATCGGTGTCCACTTCTGTGCATGAGATAAGTGCTGGCAAGGACTACGTCTCGTTCAGGATAGACCTGGGGAAGCCAGTGCGCTACACCGGTCAAGGAGCAGCGGGCGTGGGCCAGGCGATGACCGCAATACTCAGTATTCTCTTTATTTACAACATCGATTTCAATGCATGATCTGGTACTGGTTTATGCTGAGGCGTAAAAAGTTGATTGTCACGATGATTTCTCATTTTTCTAAGAACGTCAGACAATGTTATTACCCTGATGCTGACCCACACAAATAAAGGACGATAATGTGCTGAGATACATCAGGAATTGTCTGTTGGTCGGCAGTCAAGCTCTCGGTCTCGACCCTTCTAGAAGGAGCCTTAGTTGGGTTGTGTCGACCGCAAACAATACCGACCGTTCTTCTATTTCGAGATTGATCTTGTGCACTTCCATTTCGAGATCGATGTTGTGAGACACGTTTTCTGTCGTCTATCTTGACGATTCGACTCCAGGTAAACCTCCGGCAGCAGCAGCAGCGCCGGCCATTAGGTCATCCCAGCGGTCGTCGGTGCGAAGCAGCTACAACAATGTAGCGCAGGATGCGGCGTATGTCGATAGTGGCGAGTATGGATACCACGATGACCATGACGACGCCGGTGATTATGGGTACAACGGGGAGGACGCGGGACAGCATGGCGGTTTCACTGGTGGGGACGGCAACGACTTCGGTGTAGAGGCACGCGATACTTACGAAGCTGGAGGCGGCGAGGCGCAGGATGTCTCGGAGCAGCCGCAAAAAGACAGCAAGACCGAGGAGGTCGCGGGAGAGGACCTGATAAACGAAGTCTACGACCTGGTAAGTGTCTACCACGCGATGAAAGTCGACTACGTATCTGCACTGTCACGCAAAGCCGAAGCAGAGGCCGCTGGAACTTCAACAAAACAAACCGAGGAAAGTATCGGCATCATTCTCATGGGGAGAAAATCTCTCTGCCAAGATCTAGAGTACTACACACACCAGCTGGAATGGGAACTCGAACACACCACGTCCGACACCGGCTCGGAGGCAGTCCGTCAAGCCAAAGTACTTCTCATATTCAATTTTTCATTTCTGTACTAGGAATATGAGGAGGCCACCAGGTGGTAAAATCAAAAAGAAGGGAAAGAAGCTGAAGTAACTTGAATACGATGGATCTTCACTTGAAAGAGCTCCACTGGAGAGAGTTGTTGTATTCATCTCGTAAATGTAGAAAGAGATGAATTAGGCGACGATGTCGCTGAAGTGCTTTTTCGCACCAAGCGTTCTTTAGCATGAGCACTTCTTTTTGTAAGCTTCTTTTCCTACATGTGAAGACATGAAATCATTGTGTCTCATTGTTTTTCAGGTCTGTCTCGCGGAGGACGAAACGTTTAACGCAGGACACAGCATAGACGCGAAGACAGCACAAAAAACCGTGAGGAGGAGTCAACAGGCAGCTGCGGATGCAGAAAAGATGCGTGCGGGGGACCAAGTTGCGCCAAACAATGTGAATGTACCTACTTTGACTAGAGTAGAAATGCTTATTTTTGGCCAGATATAGAGAGATAAAGATCAGGATCTTGCGTCCATAATGGGTCGCTACATCGGTGCTTGTACAGTGCGAGAACAACCCTGTTGTTGTGAAGACCATTCATAGTATGATGAATTTAGTCTGTGCCTCTGGTACATCAGTACTGATAATTCAAGTATATGATGGATATAATGAATGACTATTGTTCTACTTGCCATCACACGACGAGGATGTTTTTTAGATCTACGTATCACGATTCATGACTCAATCCGTATTCGTTCCACAGCTGTCATTGGCGCACGAGAGTTACGAGGAGGAAGAGGGGGCTTTAGCGGATATACGAGCCATGATCGGGGATGACCTGGACAACTTCGATACGCACTATCGCACCGTAGTCCACGGCTTTGAGGATAAGGTAAAAATTGTTCTATATTCTGTTTTGCGTTGACGTCGATCTGGTACTTCTTGTGCCACTATACATTGCTTATGAATCAATGTGGAGGAATACAAATAGACACTGCTCGAATTCTATTCGAATCGTCAGATTGTATCGATTTCTTCTCTGTCACCATGCATCAGGTATTGCCAGGCACGATCGGACGAATATTGAAGGATAGAAACGAGAAGGGCTGGATTTTAGTGGAAAGTGAACAAGGCGGCGAGGCTCACTGGGTTCCGTCCTGGGTGATGTCACGAGGATTTTATCGAGCGACAGCTGATCACCAAGGCGTCATGGCCGATGGAGACCTCGTAGAGTATCTCAAGGGCCCGATTGAGGGCTGGTGCCTCGTTCGAAACGTCACGCGCGGTGAGGTGCAAGCGGATTGGGTCTTGCAGGCAAGCCTGCCAGACGATGCTGTCGAGGTGAAACCAAGACGAAGTCAAGGACCTGTACTCAGTTATTTTGTCATACAGACACTACTGCAGTGAGACCGGCTATAGAGAAGCAAATTGATTCTTCAACGATAGACTTCGACTTTCCTTACTTCCATTGTCGTGATGTTGAGTCCTGGTTTTTTGGATGCCAAGAAATGTAGATATCCCTCATCCTTTGTCATCGTCGGGAATCAAAATGAAAGCATCCTCGATTGACTATCCAAAACTTGTCGCAGGTCGTTTTCAACGCCTATCACGACTACACTAGCAAAGATGGGAAAGTGAGTTTCAAGAAAGGAGCGGAACTCCAGCAGCTCTCTGACCCGACGCGTGGGTGGGTGCAAGTGCTCTTGCTCGGGTCGAACCGGAAGGTGTACGCGCCCTACTGGGTGCTCCCGCATAGCATGCGTCCCGCGAAGGACGAGCAGGAAAAAAAACCAGCCGAAAAGAAGTCAGCAAGGGAGGTCGTAGGAGACACTGAAGACGATGGCGATGTCAAGGAGAGTAAGCCAAGCAAGGAGACCCAGTCAGCCAAGAAGACCCAATCCGCCATCCAAGGCGACTTTCAAAAGCCAGCAATATCTTCGGTGCAGCTTGACAGTACTACAACTAGCCAGAAGAAAAAATCGCAAAAAACGGGTGCTAAAGAGAAGCATAAAACGACGTCGCAGGTGAAACGATAAGGTGATTGCAAAAATCCAACGTGGCTAGGTGACACGTACACACAGCACACAGGTCTGACGTTATCTCCAACTCATCGAACGAAATGAAAGTTACCCCACTTGTACAGAATCTTGAAGCACCGAGTTTAAATGCTTATCTTTATCACGCACTCACACAATTTAGCTTCTCCACTACACTTTCCTTCATATCCTCGTAGGGGACAGCTCCTGACCAACCTTGTAAATTACCTAGGGAAATTAAACTAGCGTCCTCCTGTTAATTTAGCGCAGATGAACCATAACCAACTCGTTGAATTTTAAGTCCATCCATCTAACATAATTCCAAGTCGAGGAGAAGTGACCGTCACCTACGTACATAGCATAAATCTTCATGAACCCTTATACCTCGTCCAGTATTGCCTAGTAGGCATGGTGCTTGCATCTTTGCCATCTGAATATTAGTGCATAGCATTATCTTATGGGAATCTAGATTGGTTGGGATAGTGAAAGTCTACCGTTAATCTTCGCATCCATCGACGTCTAACGAGCCGTCCGGTAGTACTACATTCGTATTCCACTTACACGGATAGAAGTAAATTCGTAGCATAACCAAGATTCCGAGAATCCCTACTCTTCGGAGCCCGAACAAAGCTGTGCTTGTCACAGACATGCTGCAAACCAGCGTTGAGACAGAAATCGTAACAGTTTCATTCTGTATGTGTACCTCAGTCTTGGTGAATTCGTTTCTGCTTTTCTCGTATCCTCGAAACGAACCCAGCAATGCATGGCAATGATACAAATTAATGCGCAAGATGAACTGAGAAGCGAGGGTCTTGAAAGCTGAGTAATCATTCACTGACACCAGGAGAAAAATAAGGTAGCAGACACTACGACTGCCGTCGTCGATGCCAAACTTATTTGCAGGGTATACTAATGAAACTTCTTGTTCATATTCATGCATGGCACAGCGACATTGTCGCTGAGTGGGGTTGGCCTCTTGCCAGTACCAGTTGAGGAGCTATGAACCGCAAGAACACAAGCAAGAAAGGCCTAAAGCCAACTCATTCGGCATTCTGTGGGCAGGGTGGAGTCAACTGCCGGACAAAAAGCAGGTCACCAAATCTGAGAAAGGCGTAGGTAACCAGATTATAGTATGGGCAAGGAATCGGTTGAAACCCTAGACTTCCCAACATCCCCTGAAAAATTGTTCCAAATTGGCAATTGTCGTGGCTATTTTCATCTAGCCCGTGGTGTTTCTTTTTGTTCTTTTTAAGTACTTACCGAAAGGGGGCCTGCCATAGCGGTGATAGGACTGGACTTTTCGAAATGATGTTGTGCACCAAAATCTATTCCCTAAATCAGGCTGAAGAAGACGATTTGTATCTTCGCAAAAACTAACAAATAACCAGAATCGTAGACTAGATCGTAGGATTATTCGCAATACGCATCTGTATCTGTACTAAGTTAGCAAGATACAAAAATGCAACATTCGCGTCTAGCCGGCTCGGCACTGCGTCGTGCACGATGTGGGTCGAGCGTGGCGCGAGGTGGTGAACATGTCGCTGCGAAGTTCTGGCTGCAGCAAGCGCGCGCCGCTTCGTCGGCAGCTGCGAAGTCCTCTGGGTCCCTGTTTGACCACGTTGCGATGGCGCCACCGGATCCCATCCTGAACACCGCAGCAATGTTCAAGGGAGACACGGACACACGAAAAGTGAACTAAGACTTCTAGATTTGTTCTTCATCCAAGAAATATCGAGCGTATAGTACGTCGGAAAATGAAACTAGTACATGTGACACACATAGTTTAGCGAATATCCTCTACAAATAGAACTGTCTAGATTAACATCACTTGATGGCAGTGCCACTTGCTTTGAGATGTGACGTGCATCGAAGCTTGTAGTGCAACTAAAAGGTCGGACTTGGTGGAGGTTACTATGATTGGCGCTTAGACGAGATAAGCATAAGCAATTAGATGGGCTTTTATTTACCGTTCTAAGTAGGCCTTGGGATCGGTGCATACCGCACAGAAGAAGGCGACCCTTGGATCTTGCCAGTTGTGAAGCGTGCAGAAGAGGACATGCTTCGAGAGCTCTCAGTTAAGAAGCTTTTTTATAAGAAGCAAGTTGTTTGAGCAGCAGAGCGCAAGGACATGATCTGTTGGGTGGGGTGGGCTTGCTCCATTTTCACGCAGAAGTTAGTTCCCTTATACATAGTTTTTATCTGGTTCTCCATAGTCTACAGCGCTGCCGATATAAGTAAGTAAAAGGTGGAAGCGCAAGCGCATGATGATTCTAAGTCTCGGACTGGGATCAATAAGGAGTATCTACCGGTCGACGGGCTGGCATCGCTCAAAAGTGCCTGTCAGAAGCTCATATTCGGACAGGCGGACGCACGCATTGCGTCAGTGCAGTGCTTGTCTGGGACGGGTTCGCTGCGTGTCCTAGGAGAGTTCCTAAATTTAAGGGAAGGTTTTGTCATCACACACAAAGCCATTTCTTAAAGTCACAAACCCATTTCTGCTCTGTATCTCACGCAGGCCCTAGAACTACAACACTTACAAACGATACACGATCTGACTTGTGGTCAGAAAAGTAGGGAAGATGAATGAGTTCGTTCTAATCAGCGCGAATCTGGGCTGCAAGAAACTGTTTTACAGTGATCCGACGTGGGGCAACCACCCGACCATCTTCGAGAAGAGTGGCATAAAATGCGAAAAGTATCCCTACTACGATCCGACGACGCGGGCGTGCAAATTTGACGAGTGGCACAAACACGTCGAGGCAGCTCCAGAAGGCAGCCTCTACCTGATTCATCCCTGCGCGCATAATCCTACAGGTGTGGATCCTAGCGAAGAGCAGTGGAAAGAAATGGTATGATTCGAGATATGGTGAATGTATGAGTCGTTTTCTTTTTATCATCAAGGTGAAATTATTAGAGGACATTTGGGATTTTTGGTTACAGGCCAGTCGCAGTGTCTTCCACGACCTTGTCGCGACTCCTGGGATTGAATATTTTTTGATATTCCGAACTTGTTCTTCCACTTTTACCGGATTAAATAGGAGGGTTTAGTACAACTAGGTTCTAGTAGTAACCGCTCCACCTATTTTTATCATTCGGATATCAAAATTCCTTCTTTAATGAGGTCGCCACGTGTGTCGCGAAGAAGCACTTGGTGATTCTAGATTCCGCCTATCAAGGGTATGCTTCGGGCTCTCTGGAGAAAGACCGCAAGGTCATTGAGATGTTTATGGCGTCGGACCTCGAATTCTTTGTGTGCCAATCCTTTGCCAAAAATTTGGGCCTTTACGGTGAACGAATAGGAATGCTGCATGTCGTGTGCAAAAACAAAGACAGGGCAGAGGTACAACAATTTACCTAGTATTTGTCGTGCATGAGAAGTTCTGAACTTCCTTTTATGGATGCTGATCAGGTATTTGAATCTAGATTTTTGATTTTTCTGCTCGTTGCTTGAAAAAGAGAAGTTACAACTTCAAACTCCTAAGTTCTTTTCTCGTCATCAACACCAGGCTGTTCTATCTCAGCTGAAGCTGGTGGTGCGTCCGATGTATTCTTCCCCGCCACTGCACGGAGCCCACTTAGTAAGTAAGATCCTCAACACGCCAAATATGTACCAACAGTGGACCATTGAGCTGAAGGAAATGGCCGATCGCATCCATGAGGTCCGAAGCATGCTCCGCGGCTTGCTATTACGAACATGAAATGCATGAAGAACATAGAATACTTTGCTCAAGGAATAGAAGTATACAAGGTTAGCTTTAAAATGTTGCATCGCATGACATCTCGTTTCATGATCATAGAAATGCTGAGTCGTAAAAAGTAGCTACAATCATGATGGGAAGTTGATCCCACGAGCGGAAGGTTACTGTCATCCCGGAGAATCACTAGAATATCATGATTATATTACACTTTTTTTTGGATAAACATACAGGTCGCACGCTATTTCTCTCTCGTCCTGAACATCATTTCTATACTCTTGCGTCTAATCTGCGAACAGAAGGGGACGCCGGGAAAGTGGAACCACATCACTGAGCAAATCGGCATGTTTTCCTTTACTGGCCTGACCCCAGAGCAGTGCGAAACGTTAATCAAGGAGCATCACATCTACCTACTGAAGATTACGGCTTCCACATAATTCATCTTGTTGTTGTAAGAAGTGAATGTGACTCACAACCCGTACACGATGCTTTCAAGGGCAACAAGAAAGGGGTCACACTGGAAAAGGTCGGTTAGGATAGGCCTTTCTAAGAAAAGTGGCCGCATCTCGCTAGCCGGTTTGAACAAGGACAACGTTGGTTATGTAGCAGACTGCATCCACAAGGTTGTTTCGGCGTCGGCGGGAAAGAAAAAGTAGAGCTGGTTGTGAACAAGAATCATCGGCAAAAGATTAGGACACGGACGACGTAGGAGCTCCGTGCTAGTGAAGCCGCACCGTTACATAGTCCGATCTAAAGATAATGAACAAGAGATTTGAACTTTTTTAGAATTCGCGGACGTTGAAAGGTAATTCGTCGACTTAATGTATAATTTTTTTTTTATCATTAAGCAACTAAGAACAAATAATGCCATCTGACAATAATGAAGTAACCTCCTGCTCCCATAGCAGGCTCTTGTTAAGTTTTCCCCTTTCTCAGAGGTGTGCTGCTAATCTAGATTGGCTTCTTCCTTTTCATAGGGTTGGGGTTTAGGTCCAGCGGCGCTCAAAGCACTAAAATGAATCAGCCGGTTAGTTTTTACCTCTGTCACGTAGACTAGATGTATCCCTTCAAGCAAAAAACTTAATGTATAACTTTTTTTTTCTGTCACTCATGACAAAGAAAACGGCTTTATGATCTAGTCCAATATATGTCGCTTCTGGACTTCTCATACCTCTTGACCCACTGCACGTACCAACGAATTCTTAGTAACACGATCAACAACACATGAGCATGACCTTGTTGTTTCACCATGTTGTAATACCATATCAGCTAGCCCGAAGGAAGGTGGATGTTGATGTTGAATCCGTGACACATAGCCATCAAGCGAACTTTGTTGTCGCAAATTGTCGCGGTACTGGTGCACGCTGATTCATCTAACGTCAAACCGAAAATCCTTCCTGACAAGCGACGGCACGCACTAGCATCCGCGATACAAGAAAGGAAAGCAACACATACATGAAGTAGAAGCGATGAAATACGCAAGAAATTTCGACTTCGCCTCTCGTGACGTGATGTCTCATGGATCCTTGCTCGAGCCGTCTGCTTTTTGCTGGCCGCTCTGTGGTGAAAAACTACCAGAGAGCCTTTTTCGGTCGTACAAAATACTATGATTGAGCAGGGACATGGATTCGAACGAAGTTCCTCTAGATGTTAGAAGAAGAGCCTCTGAAGAGGGATCAACAGAGACGGAAAGATCATGCCACGAGTACAAAACGGAACATGAACCATAGAGAATTATATATGTTCCAGGGCGCGGGGCGACGCCCCCCCCCCCCCTAGCGGGGGGGGGGCGGGCGCCCTGGACCCCTTTTGGAGGCGTCTGCCGGGGACGGAAGGCCCCAAAAGGAGGCCAAGGGGCTGCCCCCTTCTCGTTTGCATGTACCCTACAGACTTGAGGGGCCCCCGATGGTGGTGGGAGGCTTCAAAAGGGGCCCAGGGGATCGCCTGCGCCCCCGTCCAGGTGCCTGCCTGTGCCCGCCGGGCCCTTGGTCATCGGCTTGCTTGCGACCGTGGCCGCCTCCGGCGGCCTTTCACCCCGGAGGCCTCCCGCCTGCGCGGGTCAGTAGAGGCGAGGCGGTCCCTTCGGAACACGCTGAGAGGCCCAAGGGGAGGCCCGCGACAAGTTTTGACGCCTCCCACCACTAGAATCCGCGAAAAATCCGCGCGGAAAAGCGCGCGGGCGCGCCACTACAGACCAGACCACAGGGGGGGAGGGGGGGCCGTGCGGCCCTGATTCATATATAGATACCAGTGATTTCCTCCAACAGACTCCGAGAACCTAGTAAAGTAAAGTCACCGAAGTCTTGTGATCCAAATGATATTACCACATCGGAAGCAGCGGTAGCATCGTGATCAATCGAAACCGTTGGAATGAGAAGCATGGACGAGTCAATTACAACGGACGCGGTCTTAATATCAATACAGTAGGACAAGAAAAACAATCATCGAGCTCGACCGTATCGACGGCAGCATGAAGGAATGAATGCGTCACGGTCTTATGCTTGCCAAGGTAGATGTTGTATACAATTGTGACGGAATCATGTTTAGGATTTCATCCACATCCACCATGTCCCACTATACCCACAATACCCTTTTCTACCCATGTAATTGGTAGGTCGTCTTGAAGTGGCTCTTCAGTCAGATCACCGGGTCACTCAGATCATAGTTTTGCGTCCTTGCATCGCCTGACCTCATTGCCTCCGTCAGATCGTGGCTCTGCGTCGTTACCTCACTACCCCGTCTCAGTCAGATCGTGGCTTGAATGGATGCTATGGTCTCTCGCGTGTGGCGCCTCTTGGCTTTCTCCTGTAGTTACCTTCTTGTTCGTGCGGAAATAGAAGCGGAAATCGACAGAGATGAGAACGACGGTCGGAAACGAGCTGTATTTTAAGACTTCCGGAAATTCATCTTCAGAAGCATCTTGGGTTTCCCGTGTAAAGAGAAAACGCGCGCAAGATGACTTTCAAGATGGATTCCCGGAAGGTCTAACTATTCTACGGGATCGAAGGACAGGCTGGGGCTGCTTGTTTTACCGATGAAATTGCGTCAGCATTTTTGGAAGAGGCGAAGGTGATCCGTGCCGCCCTCAAGGACGAATGCGATGAGCGGGATAGGGGCAAGTTCGATGGCCCTGCCGGACGCTTGCTTCGCTCTTACTTCGCGGCTAGCCTCTCCTTGCCTTCTTCAATGCGGTCGTCGATTAACGCAGATGAACAACTCCAAAAAAGCAAAGAGTTTGCTCATGCTCACAGTGACGGGATATTAAATCTCCTTTTCGACTACCACCGGTCCGATAGGGGCACTCGACAGCACAACTACGGTTTTCTCTACGATCGATTGTTTCTGAACGAGGAGCGTTGTTAAGGCTATAAGAAAAGCATCTTCGCATGCATCTTGGCCCCGTTTTGAAAGGGAAAAGGGGCACGAGGATGCTACTGAAGATGGATTTATGGTAGGTCTAACGTTGTGATGTACAACTTGTGGGCGAAATTGGGGTGGGGCCGTTGCAGGATAGACCTTCAGTATATCAAATGCAATCTGCTGTTCCAACCTCTGCCGACGAAAAGGTCACTGCTAGCACATTCTCTGCCGACGAAATAGAGACCTCGGCTTCGCAGACAGAGGCGACAGTTAAAAAGCTCTCTGCTTCTCAAAAAGCCGGAAAAAACGGAGAGGTGTCATCTTCAGTTACGGACAGCGACAGAAACACTCAGAGGACACCGCAGGATGAGGTGATAGAATGCCGAAACCGGTATCGAAGATGGAGGGACACTCCGGCGGAGCAGAGCCCGTCAACAAAAATGTCGTTGCAAGAGCTTGCGGAAGTAAAGGAGTGGCGCAGGTTTTACGCACCAGGAGGAGGATTGCGCGCCTGGGCCGACTTTTTTCCGCGTGCTCAAATCCATGGGTTCGATATATCTGGGGATAGTGTGCGCTTGGCAAACGCGGCCGCGGCTGCAAGAGGATCTGACGTTTCTAGACGAGGGAGGGTAATGGCGCACAAACTGAACTCCTTCAACAAGACCGAGATCGATCTCTTCGCTCATCGTACCTTGGGCCGACCTTTCGACATTCTGATCGATGATGGCTTACATGAATACCTTGCAAACCGAGCGAATCTAGCCTATTGGTGGCGGCTCGTTCGGCCTGGCGGTTGGTACTTGATAGAGGATTTGCCAGTTGCCATCGTGTCACCAACAACGGCGTTTTGTCCCGCAGAGTCGCTACTGGTGTCTGACTTCGCTTTGGAGGAAGAGAAGGGGCTGACTGCAGTGGTTTCACGACCTTCGGCAGAAGATGACAGAGACAAACTCTTGGACGAACAAGTAGGAGACTTCGAAGATGAAACTGGGCTCCTTATTGACACGAAGAGTCTACTTCCGACTCGGCATCAAGGTAAAGTGATATCCTCACCGAATTGGTCTTCGCAGTATGGTGTGGAAGGTACCCGGTTGGTTTGGAAGCATCGGCCTGGATATCTCGGAGGCGAGGTAAACAAGGATATGGATGATGTTTATTCTCCCATCTTTAACAGACCATGATCGACTCTCCCCTTATTGAGGCTATAAGTACAACATTTTCATCAAGGCGTGGAAAAGGGTAGCCGTGCTGGTCTGGCCTTAGAGGGGAGAAGAATCGCCATCCATTAAGGAGCAAAAAGTGTGCCTTTGGTTGGATGCTTTCTTGTCTGAAGGAAAAGCGGTGCATGAGGCTTTAGGTTTGGAAGTGGCTCTTTTAGGCTTGAACGATTCGGAAGACGTCAAAAATCAAGAGAGCGACAGCAGTCGAAGGCCGCAAGTGTATTACATGTTGCACTTGCCGCATGACGCAGTACTGCCAAATGAGCGAAAATTTTGGTGGTATGGTGGAAATAGAAATACTAGCTTGCTGCATCCAGGCCAAGGAGAAGGAGTTGAGAGGACTAAAGATGATAAAGATAACTCCTTTCAATATCCGGACGATAACTCCTTCCCGCCTCCATTGGCTCGATCAAACATGCCTCTAGTGTATAATAAGCCAACAAGTAGTAATCCTTTACCTTCAGTACGAAAGCAGCATCGTTACCTCACTCCAAGAGAAGCACATGTGCAAGCGACAGCGGCACTTGTGGAGCGATCCCCATGGCAAGCAAAATCGCCACTGAGAAGAAGTGCGCCAGGAGGAAGTCGAGACGACTTACCTTCAGTCTTTCAGACGATCCTTGAAACCTTAAGGGTAGGCTACAGGTGTTCCCCCTGTTATAGCGCTTGCTTTCCTGCCTTTCTCTCCCAAGGGACGAGACAAGCAGTAGAACAAACGGGAAACATGAACACCAAAGCCCCACCTCTAAAAACCGATTTGGACTTCTCGTGCGCACATAGCCAACCTGCCACTTGTACAGCAATGACCGACCCATATAACGCAAGATCTGTGGTCTCTTTTCGAAAACCCTTAGGTTAAGGCTACCGCTGAAATATCCTCAACATTATCCCTGGCTCCTTTTCTACTTGCAAAAGGCGCCAACGATGCTCATCCGGTAGCTCTAATTAGGACGCGCTTCTAGAGGACGAGGGACTACGGAACAAAATATGAATCTCAGTAGGGATAAAAAAGCTAGTATGGATCTCGAAGCACGATTGCGAGAAGCTATGCGTGGTCCTAGCGCTGCTGTTGATCTCGATGACGTTGTTCTACTTGCCCAAGACCAAGAGGAGTCGGCTGGTGAGTCTGTTCTCGTTGCCATTGAAGTTAAGGCTACCGCTCAACCACTCTCAGCATCATCCTTGTCCCTTTTTCTACTTGAAAGAGAAGCCAAGGATGCACTCAGGGATGCCAACGCGGTAGCTCTAATGAAGACTCCTCTCGCAACAGCATGGTTGATTTGCCTTTGCCACCTCATACGGCGAAATTTCAGGATGCGCACTGTTGGACACATTTTTTGAAAAGCTATATGGGGTATATCTTCGAAAAGGCTCTATCGAATCGTGGCGTGCATGACGCGTACTTTCCGAACATGTTAAGGCTACTAGTTTTTCACTATAATCTCAACGATGAACTACGCTGAGTGGGGTCGGTTTCCTTTAATTTGAAGGGTAAACAATCAAGGCGAGAAGCGGCAACTTGTACTCATCTAAGGTGGATAGTGGAGAAAAGTTCACTATCCAAAATGTGGAGAAAAATATCCTAATCAATTTGGAGAAAAATAGCGAAAGTGTAGGGATATAAAAATTAGGGAGGAGCTATTATTAGGGAGAGCTACTTTTCTCCGCGCCCAAGGGAGCGTGGAGATCTTATTAGGAAGACAAAAATTTTTAGGGACGATAAACTAAACAGTGTGGAGAGTGAGACACTAGCGCCTTGTAAAAGAAACTGTTGCACTACCATAATATCATTCTACTCAACCAAGGTGGATAGTCGTGAAAAATTTCCCACGCTCGCTATTTTTCTCCACACAACTTGTACTCCCCTAACTAGTGTGGAGAAAAATAGCGAGCGTGGGCGTCTACTTCTGCAAAAATCTGAGCCGCCTGTGCATTTGAGGACCTCGGAGATGGGAGATGCTTCTAGGCGCGTTACACCTGAAGACATCATCGAGGAAGAAGAAGAAAGTTTTAGATCCGATACAATTAAGGCTACCGCCGACGCACGTCATTGACACCATGATCCTTGGCTCCGCTTTTTCGAGGGGAAGGAGAGGTGTCAGTCAAAGGATATGGTTCTCGAGGAAGATGCGACGTGGTAGCTCTAATACAACTGCCGAAGAAGCGAGTACTCTACCTAGAAGACGAGCGCTTTCCAGAAGACGAAGTACATCAAACCCGCCAGAAGGAAAAACGTCCCTCCAGCATGATAGTGATACCCCTTCTAAAACAACAAAGGACAACTTCAACTTCTTGAAAGCCGTGCGGTTTCTTGAAGTTTATCATCGTTTCACTTTTGTCATAGGCAAAATGTACCGGAAAGAAAACTACAATGTTAAGGCTCAAAATACGGACTCCCAATAATATGCAGCAACAGGATAGATTTAGATAGAGAAATAAGAAGCTCTCTCTAAGATCAATGACACGGGATGCCAATCAGTCTCTACTTCTATGCTTTATGCTACAAGCTTACTCATTATTTTTACTTTCCTAAGGTTGGAGTTTAGGTCCAGCGGCGCTCAAAGCACTAAATGAAACAACCGGCTAGCTTTTACCTCTAGAGTCTTAGCCCTTTCAACAACTTACTCATTATTTTTACTATTCTACAAGCTTATGGTGCCTTACAGGTCAGGTCAATAGGTGTAGCTTTAATAATGAAGGAAAGGGAGTTGGGCTGTTGCTTGCGGGACCGTCAGCGGATCGTAGACGAGAGGCGGATGAGTGCGGGTTTGGAGAAACGCTGGTCGAGTTACGATTTAGATAGACTTCTCAATCTACATTTACTAAGTAGATGGAGCGTCTAGTTATACTTCCTCCTTCAACCCGTCGGACTCTTATTGCTGCGAATATATATCAAAGACTACAAGGGAGTACTTCCTAATCTACATTTAGATAGTTAGATGTTCCTTTTTTTGTTTGTGTATTCCAGCCTACCTCTAGTTGTGTAGTTCTTCTGCACTGTTCTCTCAACAGGATGGAAAAAACAAACTAGAACTACTTGATACTAGATACACATAAATTTTATGCTATGGGCGTAGGGAATTCATCTCCAAAGTCATCTGGAAGAAAATAACAAGAGGAAAAAGGGGCCCAGATGATCCCCGAGATGAATTCCCGATACCTCTAGTTATATAATGCCCATAGTACCCCCTTCATATGATGCCCCTACCTATGTGAAAGAAAACAAAAACGAAGATGCTAAAGAAACAACAAGTAAATACCCCTTGCTGGGTACATCATCATCGTCACCACCTGACCTAACCGAAGGCAACCTAGCTTACACTTCCTTCATATGAAAAAAGCAGTGAAGATGTTTTGGGTACTCTGTGCATCAAAGGCGAGGTCCAGGCAGAGCACGTGGAGTGGAGTCATCCGCGAAACTACGTAGGGGCTCGAGTGGTACAGGAAGGACGAAGGCTGAGAAGGCACAAAGTGCGAGTAAACCAGACCACAAGCACCACAAGCACAAGTACACCAGACCACGAAGAAGAACTACATCTACAAGCTCTACCGTCCGCCTCTGCAACATATACAACGTCTCACCTCCTCCATGATGGAGAGTTACAACAAGCTCTACAACTATCGTCCTTCTCTAATCAGCACGAATCGACGACAATTGTAGTACAGAATTCTGCTTTCGCCTATCCGGATTTGCTCACCCCGATCGAGCGGGAGCAACATTTAGACATGCTTCTAGATTTGACCGCTGAAGCATATGCTGGTGATCGCCTTGCTAATGCTGTCTTTGTTAAGGCTTTGGAGTCCAACATGTGGTGTATAGACCGGAACCAAGAGGCATCCTGACATGGCAGCATGTTTCCCTTTCCCAATATTCTTTCGTATTGGTATCTTCGTCTTTTCCAATGTTCATCTTGGCAAGTGGAGTTAGAATTTTAGATACGAAGCTCTAAGATCAGAACGAATCTTGACCGCGATATCATCCCGCTGGTTATGGATGATGTTTTTTCTCCCATTTATAACAGACCATCGAGGGTGCCATCTTCCTTTTTTTAGCCCATCTTTTCGTTTCAGGCTGCGCCGTTTGGGTCCCTTGAAAGTGTATAGGTTAAGGGGGGCCTCGCTGGTCTGGTTTTCTGGTTGAGGGGAGAAATATCATCATCCATATTGGTCGCTTCCGGCGAGCACGTAGATGATGCGAGCGCGGCTGCTCAGGCAGAGATGGCAAGATTAAGGCTCCTGTAACTAATTCATCTTTTAGTGTAATATCCTTGAAAAGTTGTATGCTTGAGTGTTCGAAAACTCAAAGTAACCGAGTTACTGACTGAAATACGGGAGGTAGCTTAACATCAGGGCTACTCTTCCTTCTCATCAGTCTGTCGGTTATTCTCGTCTGTTACTCGCATATTTTAGTTTTTCGAGTATCTATTCCTGTGCTAGCTTTGTATACTCTTCAAGGATCGATACAGCAGAGAGATGAATTACGGAAAGCTCTAGCAAGAGAGGCGTTTTTGGACCTGGATGATGGGCAGCAGTCCTGTAGTGTAGTTCTACTGCCTAATCGGGGAGTAGAGACGGGAGCATCTGCTGTTAGGATTGAAATAAAGTTTCGATTTGAATTTGAAAAGTCTGGTCAGAGACATATCATAGTCGATCGCAATGACGACCATAGCACAGCACACACAGAGCACAAAGAAATCTGGCGAGATCGTACGCGTCGCCCGGAGCGCATCAAAACAAACAAACAGAACTAACTTGGAGGAGAGTATGCTTCGGCGTCATTTGGAAAGTTAGTTTGATATTGAATTAAAGGTTTTAGAGAGTAAGTACTTCTGCTAGAAGCATAGTAACTTGTTCTTGATGTTGTAGCTCTCCTGCTATTTGGAGTATCTATTTGTACGTCAGATGTTGAATGGTACAATCGTAAGGTGAAAGGTGCAAGAACTTGAAGTTTCTTCGATGCACCTATAGAACGAAAACCTACGTTAGTTCACGTTCTCTAATTTCTCGGCTTCCGAGGTTCAAGTCGTTGATGCGGCAACTTTTGATGGCATAGCTGCGGAAGCGCATCGGTCTGTGGAAGGTATCTTTCATTAAGGGCAGCTTTTGTCCATCATTCTCGGCATCTTGGTGCCCTTTTGCTTCCCTCGTATTCTTTACCTGGGAAGAGAAGGGGACAAGATGCGGCGACCGAGATGAATAGAAGCTGGCCCTAATCTCACTGGGGACACCAAACTGGTATAATGCCAGTGGCTTCAGCAATTGCGGAATTTATAGACCACATGCTGCATATCCTGCATCACACGCGAAGACTCAACGCGGAGGATGATATTTAAGGCTGGCATGTTTTATTTTACGAACTGATCTTGTTCGTCCTCATCTCCATCTGCGTGGTGAAGTAGTCGTAGCTGTGAAATCATTTTGATGTTCTTCATTCCCCGATTAAGAAATTGTCTACCTCAGCAACCGTTACTTAGAAGATGATTACTCCATATTAGCTTCTATGTGATATTAATGTCTCTTAGGAGGTGGTTACTTACGTTGAACCTTGACAGGGACACACACATGGAAATCTCTAACCCATCGTAGTCGGTGTGGGTGGGAATTGGAGACCGGACCGGGAGTGGGAGCGCTTGTTTCGTAGCGAATTCGAGGAATGGCGCTTCGAGGAATTGAAAAGATGCGCGGAAGCTTTCCGGAGAGAGGACTCTGTTGAAGATTATGCTGGAGTAGTTGGAGTAGTTTTTCGATGTACTCCAAACAAGAACTAGGTGTCGTTAGAGTAGTTTTTGAAGGAGTTGTCTACTTTAGGAATCAGGGACTTCAGGGTTAGCAGTTGTTCTCTCATATATTTTAAGGAATCGTTTGTTTCGTCTTGCCGATAGTAAAGGATGACGGTCTGAGACACGCTGATGATGGTGAATGGATTATCGAGGAGTAGGCAGTGCACTTGAGGAAAGATGTTACTTAGATGCTCATGCTGTTAGCTTAAGTTCAAGCTCAGCCGCATAGATACTTGCTTCGCCTCTAAGTCCTTAAGAAGGCAGGAGCTCCACGAGGCAGACTCATTTCCTGCTTCACACGACGTCGTGATATAGAACCTCCAGAACTTGACTCACAAGAGCATGCTTCTACGAAACAAGAACAGCAACAGCAACCGTACAAGCAAGAAGACATGTTTGTTATGGATGATGTTTTTTTCTCCCATTTAACAGACCATCGAGACTGCCCCTTTCCCGTGAGAGTGTATAGGTTACAGGGGATCCGTGATGGTCTGGCTAGATGGAAAAAACCCATTCATATTAGTAGAAGGTCGGCAAGCAGCGGATCGCTTTTTTGCAAAAGAGAGTAACTTGTTGCTAGACAACGATTTCGTTTTTGCAACTGCGCCACCTGTTGTCGATGTCAACACCGAGGATGATGAGAGGGGGTCCTCTTATGGTTCACATATGGTAGTTCAAGTTTGTAAAAACTCACTACTAGTTCAGTGCTGAAGATGACATTTCGCCGAATAATAGATTTTGCTCATTGTCAGTTGAAGTGAGATACACATTTTGTAATCCAACAAATATCCTGCTGTTTAGCTCTACTCATCGGTAGTTGTCAGCGCTAATTTCCCGGTCGAATTCGCAGTCGCGGCCAAGCCGTTCGCGTGACAGAGCACGTCACTAGTATCGCAACAGTCCCGAATTTCGATTGGAAGGTGAAGAAGGATCGTAGAGGGACCGATGAACAAGAAGCACATATATGGATGATGTTTTTTGCATCTATCTTCAGACCATTGAGGCTCCCCTTAAGACTACACGTTTTTAAGGGGAATAAAGGGATAGCCGTGATGGTCTGCCTAGAAGATGGAATAGACACCATTCACAGCATACTAGTGGGGGACCAAGGGCCCAACCTATTACGCGGAAGAGTCGTCTGGACCTCTCGCACAAAGGTCGTTGCTTTTCACTCGCCAAGCAAGCGCGATGGCTGAGTCGCAATAGTGTGCGTGGTGCTTGGCTTCGGGATCTTGGGGCGGCGTTCTTTTACCGCATGCTTTGGCGGGAAGAAGACACTTCTGCGCCTTGGTCTTTGCTGCAGGAGTTCCCCGGTGTCCGTACCAATGCGCAAGCGTTTGCTGGCATGCCAACAGGGTTGTTGTGGTATTTCCGACAGTTGTATCTCGAATATGCGCCAGTATTGGATTTTCTTTGGGCCATATTGTTTCGCGCGCCAGCCTACAGTGCGCGAGCATGCTGTGTCGCACCGAAAGGTGGTTCTCCTACTACACCAGCAGGAGAGTCTAGTTCAAATATCACAGACGCATCTACAAGTAAAACGACAGACACGACAAGTCCTTCTCCTACAACAACCTCCAACGACCTCCGAGGTCGTGGTGATCGTATTTCTTAAGGGCCGTTTACCAAATTACATTTACATCATGCACTAGTACCGTTCTTTCCTTAATACTTCTTCTATATTTATTCTAGAAACAAAGTAGCCAAGGATGTTATGATGTGGAATGTAATTCTGCAGCCACTTCTAAATTTCCTCATCGTGGGGACCTCCCAAAGATGGGCACTGCGAAGTGTCGGATCCAGACTGGCAAGAGAACTTTTTGCGTACCTGCTGCCTCGCAGCAACAGTGAGGAGAACCGAACATGGTAAGACACTGAAGTACTTGAAAGCAGCAGCGGAGAGACGAAGGAGGAGGCAAAGAGAGAGGAGAAAGCCCTAAAAATTGGCAACCCGAAACAAAATGAAAAGCTAAAACTAACCTGATAATCAGTAGCTTGGGTTGTTGAACTTCTGCATTGATGATATCACCTTTATTTGCTTCGAATAAAAAAAGCACAGCTTTTTCACTCTGAAATGAATCTACCTAAAATAAAGTAATGGAATTGTTTTCGCGATGAAGTAATCTACCCAAGTATCAATCAATCTTATCCACCAATCCGCTTCAAGAGGACTACCAACAAAAGTACTACCAATTTTTTTGCGTAATCGTTCAAGCCAAGACGCCAGGCAGTTGTGCGCTCGCCGGAAGCAAAAACGCTGTAATCAATGAAAACCGCCAAACTCTTCCACAGCTTGATCTTCGAATGCTGTTCTGGAAGTCTAGCGAAGGCTGTGGCTGATTTACAAGTGAGTTATCGATCTTTCCATCTAAAGTAAGCGAACTGATTTTTTCGCCACAACTGTATCCTATCGCGGAGAGCTTGTTCAAGAATTTTGGATAAATTTCGATGAGAATGCGTTACTGCATATTCCTCACCATCGCTCTGCTTAAACAATTCCAATCACAAAAAACTTCAACAGGAAACTTCATGGAAAAACCCGGCCACACATAGGGAAAGAGAAACGACTAGTATTGATTTTTTAGGGACAAAGAATTAAGTTCTTTAGGTGGAGGAAGTGGGTCCCCAGAATGGCGCTTCGAGTTGTGGACGTCGAACGCGGAGACGCGTCTTCTTGTAGCCTCGGTGGCGTTCCACGCCTCGCGAGAAATATTCGTGGCCGGCAGGCGTAGACCTACGTGCTCAGTTCCAGTGGGTGCCAGGAACGCGCAGATGATTCCGTGGGTCATCCTGGTGCCTGCCGGTGACGCCTTCTCCAACAGCACTGCGAAACTATTATTATGAGCTGCGTGCACGATCTGCCTTATTTTTTCAAGTCCCTGCTTGGGAAACACAAAGGCAGGCCGGCGCCGTAACTGCGAGGCGTCAATCTCACGGTACCAAACTGCTGGCGCCATCTTTTCCGCTTCGTCTACGAGGCCGTCCAGCAGATCGTCTGGCCAAGCAGTAGGTTTGGCACGCTTCACCCACGCAGCGGCGTCAAAAAACCCCTGCATGTCCTCGGCAGAGAGTGGGCTAGCTGATTCGTCTGCCGGCCACACGCCTGATAGGTCTGCATTGCCGTAGCACTCAAGCCCCCGAAGTATGTCGTCAGGTAGCTGGGTGTCTGGGTGCCCCGAGTCGGTGCTTAACAGCCGCAGGGCCACGAGGTTTCTCCCGCAGTCTGTATCGAGCCCAAGTACCTGCTGGATGTGCGGCTTGGCGGTTCGTAGGAGCCGCTTACTCTCCTGCCTAGTCTTCGTTTCCAGTTCGTCAATGTAGGGCATTGCCCCACGCGGCCGTCGTATCCATTCTTCATGCTGGGCTTTGGCCAGAGTGATGCTATTGCGCGTGTCTTTTGGGATCGTGCTCGTGCTGTGCAGTTTTGCCTCTTGCAGCACGTGCCGCACAATGTGGATGATCTCGGCTGCTTGCCGGCGGTCCCTATAGGGGTCAGACGATGAGGTGGCTTCAAGTGTCTGCATTCTTCTATCTTGCACTCGGTCGCGTTGTAGACACGTAGGTGATGGCGACTGCTTGAGGTGCTACTGTGCTAGTTGTGGGTGCGTGGAGGAGGGGTGGTGGTGGGCCAGGAATATCACTTCCGAGCGGTGACCCAGCCAGCGCATCAACGACCTAGAATCATCACGATCTTTTCAACGCTGCCAGATTGATGAACACTCACCGCTCCGGCGGTCAAAGAGCGTAGGCTCCGCGACTCAATAAGCACAACCAGAAACTCGTGGTAGTCCATAATTACTGAAATTTATTAGCAGTAGAGTGAATCAATGTCCTACTCCTAAGATAAGAGATACAGAGAATAGCACTCCGTAAATAACATGTCCTAAGATAGCAGATACCTAACGACTATACTTAATGACTGAAAATTTCTATTTTTTTTGCCAATGACGACGTATTCAAACCACAGACTTTCTACACGCAGCATGTTAGCGAGCGGTGAGTGTAGACTGTTGTGGAGTCGATAATTATTGAATAGCAAAGATACAAAATGAGCGACTCCTTAGCTCCATATAGTGGCACTCCGTATTCGTTGGGAAGTATTTTTCATCTACTTTCGTCTAAGTAAGTTGATATATCATCAAACAGGGACCACAGGGCAGCGACGCACTATTCATACACTCTTTTTTTTCTTGACATTTAGTTCTTGTCATTTGGCTCCATATGAAAGAGTGCCTCGGGGAACTGCATCGCGAGGGGACTCACTGCATAGAACTGGGGAAATTGGCGATAGGATTACACAGAAGTGCTTCGTTTTGAGTAGTCGGGATACAGCCACGCACAGCTACATGATCAGCTTCGCAGACATAGACATAGAGACTAAAAGTTGAAGACTGTACTTTGACTTATTGGAGTCTAGTTATCATATTTTCGAATGAAAATAGCATAGGGAGGGAAGACCACACAACATGCTACACAGAACTCAATGAAGTCGTACCTACGCGACAACATGAAAAATGTAAGGCGACAGGGCCTTTTCCCCACCAGCAAATCATTGGATTCCCCTCCAATCTAGTATACCTAAGGAGCAAAACAAAAAGAACTGACATGAGGAAAAGGTCCTCATGTCGCCCACATGGGCGGGCCACTTATATTGATAGGTCAGCAAGCTGGTGTTGGTGCTGTTCTTTGATCAAACCATTCTCGGGACTCTCCCACGTTGTGCAACGAAATTTTGGCGAAGAATTCGCAATAACAACATGCGACTCCCTCTTCGTACTCTAACTCACAGTGACGCCTTAGGGTAAACATCAAGGTGAGTAGTGGCCACAATTTATAGACATGTAACTAACTGTCCATAGAAGTATAGCAAGATGATGGTTCGTCTCGTTTTGCTTTTGTTCCTTTTCGGAACGTGCGGATACGCGACCCACGTCTTCCGACCAGATGATGTCAAGCAGGTGCATTTCCGATATGAGAAACAACATGCCGACTCTTCAGGCGAAGTCTGGTGGGACCTGTCAAGGCGTTTATTCCGTATCACGGCTCGCAAAGCTGGCACCATGTTCGGTTCAACGCAGGTTTCCGTCATAGTAGACGCAGCTGAGAAACGGGTCACGACCATTTTTCATGGGAAAGATGGAGACAAGAAGGCTGATCAGTGCCTTTGGTATCCTATACCTGCTAACGAGAGTGCGGAACTAGAGAGTCGTCGAGCAGAGTTGGCAGCAGCGCAGTCAAGGTTTGAGTCTTCGACGCGGATTGGGACGTCAGCAGGAGACTCTATTTTGCCTTTAGCCTATGAAGAAAGTACAGACTCACAGCAAGAAACTTCAGCGTCTGCAAATGCACCGACTGAAAACAGTTTGTTCCCGACATCATGGTCTACAGAAGCCGCAAGCTCATCGTCAACAAGTAGCTCTGATGGAAAACATAAACAACATATAGACCGACGTCCATTATCATTACCTTGGGTGCGTGGGAAACGAATCGACATTGCTTTGCCAGGGTTGATAGAAACAGAAGCTACTTCAGCACCAATTACTAGTAGTGTTAGCTCACGACCATTGCTAAATAATGCTGTGCATGCAGTACGAATTCGACGGACCACGTCCACCTCAGCTTCGGGTGGTGGGACTCGCGAGGTCGTTTACTCTGTACAGGATTTCACTTCGCACTGGCCACCAGACTCGACTTTCGATCCACCTTTTTTGCCGAAACTGGAAACGCATCGTCGCCAATGTGAGCGTTATTCCGACGCCTTGCATCGGCAAGTACTGGCAAGAGTTGGTCTCTCAGGTGCTGAGCTCGAGTCGCGGTCTTTGGCGTTGGCGGACGTTGTTAAGGAGAGAAATCTTCATTTACTAGTACTAAGGAAGTGATCATCAATATTTGTGAGTACAACAAAGTACTTACTAGAGAAGTGCACACTCCATCAATTTGTGCGATGGAGATGATGTTGCATTCGGCAAGGTGATAAAGGAGCATAGAAGTAGCGAACAAGAGATACAACAGGTAATAATTCATCATAAGTAGGTGGATAGATCCTTATTTTGAATACATACGGTAGGTGAAGGTTTAGGTCCCGCGACGCTCAAAGCACTGAGCAAAACGAACCGGTTAGTTTTCACCGCTATTAAAGTCTAGAAATACCAATATCCCGGAAACAATACATATGTTCGTACAGCTTTGTACAGTATCCCGGAAACAATACATACATACGCACAGCTTTGTACAGTATCCCGGAAACAATCGTACATACGTACGTACAGCTTTGTACAGTATCCACCTCTAAAGTCTAGAAATATCCCGGAAACAATACATACGTCCAGCTTTAACCTTGTTGCGGCTTATGCTCTGTCTGGACGCTCCATGTTACCCGAGACAGCTTCTAGTGGCACATCACACCACTACGATTTACTAGCACTCGCGGGCTTCGCACTCCCCGGCGAGCTCAGCGTCTTCCTCGAAGAACCAACTGCGCCTAACCTGGCTTCCTACGATCGCATGTATTTTCGGTATTCAACAATTCGAGCGAAGGCAAGTGGCACGAAGATGCTCGACTCCTCGAAAGGAGTCATGTCTCATGGCGAGTTGTGGGCTGATTTTGTGACGAAACAGGTGAAAATCGAGGTCCTATACTCAACTGTGAAGACGCTGACTGTTCTAGTAGGAAGCGAAGGAAACGTCTACACGAGCCTGGCGCTGAAGCTAGACGACACGGATGGATGGGGGGTATTAGATTGATAGAGGTTGATTAGGAGAGTCGGCTTAGCTTTAGCTTTTTTTGCAAAAAAGACAGACTCGTCATCCTGTATGCCATTGTGCAGCATTCTTTTCGAACCTACCAGAATTCCGCAGGCCAGACGAAGAACACTTGCGCGATCAACAAAGCCGACCACGAAGATGCTAGTACGTTGAAAGCCCTGGCCCGTGTCAACCGTGAGTGGAGCTTTGCTGGTGCGCACTTCGTCAACGAGCACGAATGTCTAGTGTTTCGGAGTCCTTTGTCACGGAGTCGGGTGTTGAGGATTTTCGTGGAAGACACAACAAGTTCTAGGTCTAGTAGTAGTAGTACGGCTTCAGCAACGGCTGAAGTAGGTGTCTTTCATCCACGTCTCTGGCGTATTGAAGTAGAAAGTCGTGACGGAACAATCTGGCAGACTGATGTACATGAGCATCTGTTACAGCAGACGTCTAGTTCTGGCACATCAACATCACCAGCAGAGCCATCTTCAACATCTTCAACAAGTGCATCTTGGAAGTTGAAGGCAGACACGTTTGAGCCATTAGAGCAGTGGGGATGCAAGGACTTCGCACAAGAAGCCAAGGTTTTGCATGAACAGGGACTGCCGTTGCCAGCTGAGCACGAATACGAAGACACTATAGTGGCGTCAGCGGCACATCGAAAGAGTCTGGCACTGCTGGATGCACAAACTGTGGCTGCATCGACTGCAGACGAAGCTGAGGTGCCTCAGGAGACGTTTCTGAAGCTGGTTTTGTTAAGGCTGTGGTCAGTACCTACTGGCTTTAGTTTGTGACCCTGTCTCCGACTTCTCTACGGGTACTAGGAGCAGTAGACTATCAGGGATACACACGACACCACAGGCTTAGCATAACATTCTTGTTTGCCATCTAATCCTTGCTCTACCTGGCGAAGTCGAGATCCTGAGTGCCACCCCTTTGCCACCAGAGTTGAATCATGTTGACCGATTGGAATTCGACTACGAGAGTACAACGCATCGACGCTACGGCACGCGTAGAGAAGAACAAGCCGCTTATGTCGGTTTCGTCCGCTCCACTGGGCACCTCGCAATGAATGTCAACGATGGGCTTCTAGCTTTAACCGGCGACTCGCTGACCGCTGTGCCTGGAATGGGTAAAGTCAATGCTAGCGTTATCCTAGACACGGCAAAAGGCCTTTCGACAGCCAATGTGGAATGGACGGAACCTCAAGCGGGTGCGCAATGTCTTGTCGAAGCACTGCCTGGTCCTGGAGCAGCCGACGTCGAACGTTTGAAAGAACAAGCGCAGATGAAAGAGAAATTTCTACGTGCTGTGGTGCTCGAAGACGACGCGACCGAATGCAACCTGTTCTATCTAGAAATGTCGAAGGGAAGGTTTTTGCACTTATGAAGATTTTTTTTATCAGAACGGCTCCCTCGCGTTTGTTCGACACCACTAAATTTTTTGAATAAGTAGAGAGGGCTAGTGATGTCGGGACTCGTTTCTTCTATCGCCCTCTCTTACGGAAAAGATCAAAATCCTAGAAAGCCACAACATCTAAGGCCAATGCTAGTTACACGCAGTGGCGAGTTGGTGCGGTTGTCACTTTTCAGCTCCAGGCACCCTGACCGACCACGGGCTGTGGTGAAGTTCTCGAATTGGAGGCGTGGGGGTGTACCTCGACCAGAACTCTTCGAAACACAGGAAGCTTGGCATTGTCATAAGAGTAGAGGTGGAGCTGAAGGTAGAACTAGTGGTAGTAGTGGAATACTAAGTGAAAGTGGTGCAGCAGACGTAGGAGTAGAAGCTGTAGGTCCAAAATTGCATGAAAGATCCGGTGCCTTGCGCGATAGCATTTTTTCGTTTTCAAAGGCCTTGGGCCAATACCGCGTGTTTGCCATACCGTTTCTGAGTCTACCAGGTGAGTTGGATCTTTTGGCACATCGGCCACCGACCTTGAGTGCAGATGATTTGAGCTTTTTTGAAATGGAGTTTCAAGAATCTGCTCATGGCAATCACTTGGGAAGCTCAACTGCACCTCCTAAATTCCGTGGGCGATTCGCGGTGAACTTCGCTCGCAAGCTGTTGTATCTCTCAGGTCATGATCCAGAGTCAGGACGTGCGTTGCGAGTCACGATGGATGGACGACACAACAGCGGACGGAAGGGGGTATATTAAGGGTATAAGTAATTATCAAGTTTAAGTCGTTAATCTTCAATTTAGTATTCTTCCTCTTCCAGCAGCTCATAAATTTTACTGCGCCTTGACTTCGAATTTGGAATTTTACATCCTCTAATCTGCCATAGAGTACCATGCTGCACCAGGCGAAAACTATTGCTTCGCGCATCCTCTTTCCGATTTTTTAGGCGAGATCGAGAAGACAGGACAACTACAGCAAAGCAGGACCTATTCTCTATTGCATTTTGCTGGTTCTGCGGAGGTTCGCGGGGAGCAGGACAGGATGGCAGAAACCTTTGCTTGGGACTTGAATCTGGGAAATGCTTTTCTTGAAGGAACAGATGGTTTTGAGGGATTACGCATCTACGTCGCAGCAGAGGACAGCGATGTTATGCGTGTAGCTTTTACAAGAGACCAGCAACTACAAAGCACCGGCTCATCTGGGAATACACGAAACACTATCGAGAGAGATGCAACTGCGACGCTAGAGCGGGAAAAAAGGCGACAGCAAGAATCTTCTTCAAATTCGCTCTTTCCGCAAGAGGAAAGCTATTTTCCTGGTAGCGAAGGTACTACACCTCCTCCACCTGTCACGGAAGAACGTGGGGCCAACAAAATGCTACAGCGAGGACCAAATGAATCATCTTCGTCAGGCCATTTCCATGCCAAGGAAGTGTCAGCTTACAGGGTGCTAGATATGCGACAACATCCTGGGAAGTTTGATTTCCGAGTTCCAAGAACGTGCAAAGGAGCGATAGAAGACGCGTGGGGCTTATTGGAGTCGCCTTTGGATGCGGTGGCGGCGCCGCGAGGGGTACTACTATATCCTGTGCAGCATCATTTTCCCTGGTACATTTCAACATAGAACTCAGTTCTTATAGGTAGTTACTGAAATAGTGACCATCGGATGCAGCTGCTGCTGCTGCTGCTGCTGCTCAGTTCTGTGTTTAGGATTTGATGCTCGAGCCATCTTATCTGTCTCTGGTCTTTCTGTATTTGAACCTTTACTGACTTCGAGGTGCTTACCTCGACCCTGCGTGCCTTAGCTGGTACAAAGAGGCAGCCTCCGTTATCTCTTGTTGGCGTGCCACTAGAATGGCCCCGTTTAGCAGAGCACCTACGAAACTCATGCGCAGGTGGGAAGTGCAGTAGCAATCACGTAGAGGCTTATAAGCAGACTTCTGAGTCGTGGTCTGAGACTCCGAGTGCTGGATCATCAGCAACAAGCACGACTAGCAGTAGTGCTAGATCATCACATTCGAGATCTTCATACGAGGAGAGCAGCAAGGATCTTGATACTTCTAGTTCATCACGGCAACAACCTCTCACATCATTGGGCGGAGGTGGAGCAGCAGCAACAGAGGCAGTTTTGCTTCCTTCGTCATCTTTAGACCACAGGTCCCAGGATTCCCAGACCAACGCGCTTCGCTCTTCCACAGAGGACGACGAAGAATCTTCTCTCCCTTTGATCGACGCGTCGGAGCACAGAGGTCCACTTGCGCCTCTGTTTCTGTCGAAAGGACCTGTGTCATTCGATTTCAACTCGGTGAGGATGAGCGCGAAGCACGGCCACGAAGAGACGGACAGCGATATTATGCTGGTGATGCAGGAGGTGTACTAGTGTGACATTTTTGACAACGTTGCACTCTAGTACAAAACGTCATAAGTTGTATTCTGAGCCTCTATTTTGTTTTTCAATCGAGAAACATCGTCTTTGAGAATTCAATTCGCCACGTTGAAAGAAGAATGTAGCCTCGTCACAATAGGGAAAGCCTCTTGCATGCTTCTAACACCAACGAGAACAGACACAAATCGCGCTCACATGGCCACGCAGCTGTGGACATGAGGAGACGAATTCTCTACCTCGAAAGTAGCGCTGACGCTTTACAATCTTCCGCCACCGTTCTTCACGTCAGATCAAAACTGCTAATCGAAGGGCATACAGCTTATGCTGAACTGACGACGAAGCGCGGACAGCACTGTGTGAAATTCGAATTCTCGGAATCTTCGACGACTTCTGGCGCCGATTCGTCAGCAGAAGGAGGATTCAATGTGAAGACATCATCTTCTTTACTAGATTTTTGGGAGGATACAGAGTCTAGAGGCAACCCCTATCCGAATCTGCGTCGCTTTCGTGGGGGCTCAAGCAATATTCGCGCGTATACTTATGGGAATGTTGTGGTGTTGTTCTTTACTTAGAAAGATAGTGTTGAACTTCATAGTACTAGAAATTGAAGCTATAACTCCAAGCAGTGTGCTTCTAGTACTTCGCAACGAGCAAGAACTTGAAGTTTCTAAATTCTCGACAAGAAGACGCAAAGAGTAGCGTATTTTGAAGCGACTGCTCGAGGGGTGCATGTGGTGGTGAAGAATTGGCGACACGGTGAGGCTGGGACGCACATAACGCAAACAATCCGAAGCTTCGACAATTATGGCAACCCGTATAATGAAAGATATCTGACAGCTTTGTCTTGCAAGTACTTATCAGTCTCAGTTGTTCCGTTCCTTCTACTCTTCTCTCACCTTCTAAGAAAAAGCTGCCTGCATGGTCGCGCCGGAAGCGTTCCAGCTTAAGCATTGGCCTTTGGCTGAGCTGTTTGTTGTGCCCTAGGTGTAAGTTCTCACCTACACGCAGTTAATTTCATCAAAAAAAGCTTTAAAAGCTTTAGCAGAACTGAAGATCCAAGATTTTTGCAGATCAACGAGACAAAGAGAGTGAGAAGATATTTTTACGAGACAGATCATGACGCTGTCATCGATTTTTAGAAGAAGACTCCATGAAGCTCCTTTACAGCGGACAGAGATTTTTGAGACTCGTTGCTGTTCCCAAAATCGTGCTAAGAAGAGATCCATCAACTTCAACACGCCCGATAGAGAGAAAGATCAGTCATGGCGACACTCTGACTCACTCAAATTCATAGAGACAGATGGGCATTCAATAAAATGTGAGATCGATTTTCGAGAGCTAGTGCCAGAGAGTCTGAGAGCCAAATTGTAGAGGGAAAGTGGCCTTGACATTCCTCGATGGAAATTATCTCTATCGATGTCGACACTGGTGACACAGGGAGGCGGGCCTGCTGGATTTGACAAACCGCTGCCCTCTTGTAAAGCGTTACTGTTGTAAAGTATAGACTAGAAGTGCAAGCTTGTTTGAATATCGTCGTTCTTTTTTTTTTGAGTCGATCGAATCCCGCTACGTCTTTGTTTTGGGCGTAGGCGGACCTCTGCATGCTAGAAAAAACCTTCACCCACCCAATTGTGCCTAGTACTAGTTACTTAGAGGTGAGTGATTGATGAACTTTACGGTTCCTGTCACTTTTTAGTTTGGTCAAGAAACCCAACGAAAAATATTTAATTTCTTCTACTAGATCTAGGTCTAGGTAACTAGTGGAGAGATAGGTGTAATCGAGTCCGAGTAGACAGAAATTAACTCCAAAGCTGTGATTTGTCTTGAACAGTCTTTCTACTTTCTTTGTACTTTCTGACTATTAAGAAAGCACGTCATCGACAAGAACGTCAACTACATCGCAAAAATCGCCAAGACAAAAAATGCCTCCAGCTTCAGATATTGACTTTGTTCCGGGACATCAAGAGAATCGCGTCACGGCTCATGTTGCTAGTGTTGCGACTCCAGCCTGCGGGAGTGCCTCTCGCTGCGGAGCCCCAGGAGTAGATGTGGCGTGCAACAATAAGCTTGCTGGAAACGGATCAGCTAGTGGCAGAACGACTGCAATTGGAGACTACGAAAATGTGATCTTTGATTTCGACTCCACAGTGATAAAATCCGAATCATTGGAGATGATGCTCGAGAATGTGCTTGCTGCAGATCCAAAGAAAGACGAGAAAATGAGCCAAATAGTAGCATGGACGGCGAAAGGTAACATTCATTGTAGATGAAATTTAACTTCTTGATACTAGTTGTATCATATTACATGTTGTCGGTTCTGAGCTGCAGCTGCTTTTCTTCTTTCGTCCTTTTCTACCGAACTCCTACTTAGCATCACTTGAGCACGTCCATCTCCGTTTTTATCTATCAAACTTTTCTACCGAGCTCCTACTTACCATCACTTGTTAGCACGTCCGTTTTTATCAAACTTTTCTACCAAACTCCTACTCACCATCACTTGAGCACGTCCATTTTTATCAAACTTTTCTACCAAGCTCCTACTTAATATTTTATCACTATACACAGGTATGGCCGGCGACGTTTCTTTCAAAGGAGGTCTTGAGGCTCGATTGAGAATAGCAGCGCCAAGAAAACAAGACTTAGAATCGTTTGGGAAAAAGTATTGCCCAGCGTATTTTTCTGATGGTATGGAGACTCTTATTGCCGACTTACACGCAAAAGGGAAGAAAGTCTTCATACTCAGTGGCGGCTTTCGGGATCTCATATTGCCGTTTGCGAGGTAATTTTTTTCAATTGTGAGTTATTGCGCTGCTGCTTAAGTAATCGAAGTGAAACTAATAACAATAGGCACAAGAGGAATGACTAGCGTAGTATGCAGTTCACGCATTTAGTACTCTGCTCAGTCCATATCCAGCCAATAAGGTCATCCCACAGTATCAGCATCCTCTTACAATTAAACAGACATCTCCACATTCCGGACGAGCGCGCTCATGCAGTGTTAACGCATTGGGATGAGAAGGGCGATTACGCAGGGCTAGATGACTCGAATGGCTTTGCAACTTCGAAACTGGAAGGCGCCATGCGAATGGCAAGTATGTTTCGAGAAGGTGCTCACTCTATGATCACAGTATTAACGAAAGGATTTTCGAAGAATGAGATCAACGATAAAACGTAACCCTTTGCATCATGTAGCCCATTGATTATGAGTCAGTCACTTTGATCATTGTCATTACCTTTGTTGTGATGTTCTATCCATGCAAACACTCTTCCATCAGCATGATCCTTCACTCCCTTCACGACAGGTCGCACCGTCATGGTCGGCGATGGCTACACGGACTACCAGGTGTTCGAGAGCGGCCTCGCTCAGGAGTTCGTCGCTTATACAGAGCATGTAGCCAGAGATAAGGTGACTAGAGTGGCGCCCCACATCGCGAGTGATTGCATCGTTTTGCAAAAAATGCTGGGGGTGTGAAAGCAACACACAGGTTTTGGTTTCATTTCTAGTAATTTGTTTGGTGGTACTGTTGTAGTGAAGCCGTTTTTATTTGATGTGGTATGCCACTGCATCTAGTGCAAGAATTGATCTGCTGAGTCCTCTAGTTTGATGGTCATGTAATCGATGGAAAGCCGTGCTGTATGTTAGTAGGTGTAACAAGTCTAGTTTGATGGTGCTGTACTCTGTAGCTAAAACGCCCCAGAATTTGAGGTCGTGTAGCATGACTATTAGTTAGCAACAAGTCTAGTTTGATGGTGCTGCACTCTGTAGCTAAAGCGCCCCAGAATTTGAGGTCGTGTAGCATGACTATTAGTTAGCAACAAGTCTAGTTTGATGGTGCTGTACTCTGTAGCTAAAGCGCGCCAGAATTTGAGGTCGTGTAGCATGACTATTAGTTAACAGCAAGCCTAGTTTGATGGTCTTCCGCAGTCAAAAAGATGAAAGAACATGTTATTTAGGGTATGTAGAGTGCTTGTAGTCTTCTGACTTAGAAGCACGCGCATTCATAACGAGTTTAAAGATGACTCACGAGGAAGCATTCAGTTTACAGGAATATGAGTTTGAATTTAACCTCCTTTCACATGGGTGGTTGTTTCCAAAGTGTTTGGGTCTAGTTTGATGGTATTCATTGTGGTCCAGTACATAAGGGGTTCTTCATCCTGATTCTCTTCTAATCATTGACTTTATCGCGCGCTAAGAAAGAAAAATGTCTAATGGAACATAGCAGAACTAGCACTAGGGGTGATCGTATGCATTTTGGGAATCATTTACGTTTTTTTTGTACCAAAGACGGGCTGTTGCATACAAACCGACTGAGAGAATCATAAACAAATTGTTGTTGAACTATAAAACAATATGGGGGGATGGAACGAGAACGAAGGGGATGCAAAGTTTAACTACCTAGAAGTAACCCCACTTTTCACGTCTTGGCTTTTTGATAACATGATACAGATTGACAAGACCTAAAAACTTATATCTCACGAGGAGGTCCTCGATTGTGGTGCAGCCTTGTGCTTCTCAGATTCTTTTGGCTGCGGGCAAGAAGCAGGTGGTATCTCAGGAAGTTGTAAATTCTTCGCCGTGGACGGGTCTTGCCTGAGCTGCATTGCCGGGCCCTATTTAAGTGGAATTATGGCGGGAAATTGTAGACCCAGGTCCCAAAAAAAACAAAGGCCCGAACCGCGAAGATGAGTGAGCGAATGAATGAATGCCGTTCCATGTGCCGCCAACCTTAGGAATGCTGCCAATTTCCAGGCACTCTCTCACCGTCAAAGTTTAGGAATTATGCTTGGGATTTGAATTTGCTTAACCGAGATCGAGGAGCGGGAAAAATAGTGTCACCTTTTTTCACAACATCGCGCGCATATTATACTTACAGCAAGTTGTATGCTCACATGGATATGAGAGCAGTTGTTAGTTTTGCCCTTCTCCTTCTCGTCCGCCACCGGATTCGTTCTAACTACATCTGATGTACAGCAAGTTACTGCTTGACTTTGATGCACAACAAGTTACTTCTACACAGCACTTCTGTTGCATAGCTGAGCATAGCGCAACTATTTCACAAGAACCACGCGGACCTTTTGACATCGTGGGACGGTAAAAAAGGGACTGGATACTGCTCTATCTTCGGTCAATTCTGTGGGAGTTCAGAAGATCGATTCGGAAACGTCTTCGTCGCTCCCTTCGTTTACACCATGGTAATGAATTTCATCTCGCGACCTCCTGTATTCTTATTGCAAAATGATACACATACTTCTTCCTGTGCCTCTTCTAACACTTCTCCCAACAACACTTCTTACTACTTATCTGGCTTCTTATCAAGAACGTTGTTAGTTCCTAATGATAGATCTCCCCTTTCTCGCCGTGGTTTCTGCCTTGCCCTTTGCCTGTTTCGCCGCGAGGTAGTGACAGGGCAAGGGCATTGTGGGTGCGGCTGTTAAAGAAATGCACAGCAGGAGAATGGAAGTGATTAGTGCACACGACATTAAGTTTAAGTATGGGCCTCCTTCTTCACATTCGCTTCAGTTTCGATGAGGAAGCTCTTTGCTCTTCTTCACTACGCGGGGATGTGGTCTCCACCAAAGCTGACTTGCTCTTACCTTATTGGTCAGATCTCTTCGTTGAAACCAGACGAACTGAAGAAAGACTATCATGTGATAGAGTGACCCGAAAGAAAAAGATCTCAGATCAATCACTTGAAAAAGAACACGATCAAAAGGCTTTCTCTTGTCGAGAAAAATACGCTGTAACGGCTAAGGAGATCAACTGCATGCAGTAGCTCCTGAGAATAGAGACAGTGTCGATCTTCCTTGATCTTGCTCCCAGGCTCTTGATCTTTCTGGAGCTCATACAAATGATCCTAGCGGGAAACGTTGAAGATCCTGTCTGGGAGTCCTTATTTGAACCCATCACACTAGGGGATTTACGTCTAACTTCGTTATTTTGTACAACCTAACTAGGGCAGCTTCGGTTTGGTTTCAAATGATTTTATTCGATTGCTTTCTTTCTCGTTTGAATTTGGATTGCCATTGCAATCTGCGTCCTAGTTGATTCTAAATTAACACTATACCTGTGAAGATGCGACTGCGTAGACTGTGGCCTTTTAATATATATTGAGACCACCTAAACGACCTGCGTAGACCGCCTTGTTTTCATATGAAGAAAGATTTTCCTACTCATAACAGACAGCATTTTTATCATATAACATCACATCTCTCCTTTGACAAATAAGATCCTAATTGCGCAGTATTTCCTCATCACTATCGTAGAAGCCTTCAAGAACAAAGAAGATCCTAATTGCGCAGCATTTTCTCATCACTAAACTAAACTGGCCTCCCATCTCCAAGAACAGCACAACATGTATCGCCTGATGCTTCTACTTGCGGGAAGTGGCCGCGCAACAGGTTCCCGACTTATCATGGGGCCTGGCTGTGGAGGTGGGTACGATTATCAAGGACCTCTACAGGGAGTCTTCAATACTATTGATCCAGCTGCTCAATTCCCTGTAGCAGGATTCTACGACCAAAGCCTTCAGCATCCACTTCACATGGGCGAGTACAATCTTCCACCGGATTTTGGAAAACCCCAAGCAGGAGGATATTATCAAGGTGGATTTCAACAACCACAACAACGTGGAGGAGGGCTTCAGCAATTACATCCCCAACCAGGCGTAGCAGAGCATTTTTACGCTGAAACTGATGCGCCAGGAATGGTCGTGGACTACTACGAACAAGCTCCACCAACAAACACTGCACAAGAAGGATATCAACATGATCAGCAGGGACCAAGAAACTACAACCAGCAGCAGGAGTTTCTACATAAACAAGGAGGTTCTCGTGGTATTGGTCGCCAGTTAGATCATCAACAGCCACCAACGGATGGGCGCCAATATTATCAGCAGCAACAATTTCCGTCTAAGCGTAGCACACAAGGACAACGCCTGCAAGGACACCCACATCCGCCTCAGCATCAGTCGAGAACTGGCCGTAATCAACAAAGTAGAGCTGCTGGACATGATCAAGACCAACAACGAGAAGCATCGCCACCTGCAGACGTTTCCGCTGTTCTCGAAGCGTTTAAGAAGGAGTTGGTTTTGGGATTGAAAACTCTGGCCTATCCAGGTTCTCCCACAGCAGACGAGACCGAAGATCGTGCTGACATCGAAGATCGTCTGCCGGAGGGACAGAGTCCTCGTCTCATAGACACCAGACTGGAGGAGGAGGGGAAGGATGTAAAGGAGAAAGCGAGAAATGCCAAAGTGCAGAAGATTCCTGGCCATCCTTTACTTCTGGCAGCAGCAAAGTGAAGCACAAAGGAACGCGTCTAAGGGGGACAAGGAGCCGCCTTCTAAAAGTAGTATCGATGATATTTCTTCTGAGAGGACAGCCGCCGCTTATGCTTTCGAAATACTGCGTGAGGCTTTGCTCAAGTTGTTGTATGTACCTTGCCCCGGCAGGCATTTTTCTCGTGTTTCCTCCAATGTGGCGCTTTCCACTCATTATTGCCTTGGTGGTGTTGCTGACTCACTTAAAAGGGGAGTCGCCATTTCTGAAAATGGAGGCTTTCACCTTGAGCGGAAATCTGGTCTTAAGGATAAGGCCCCATCTGGTGGAAGCGGTGTGGTTCATGGAGTTACAGTTGGTTGAACCTTTTCCTTTACCAGATGATAAACGAAGTAGAACAAAGGCCGCAGAGGAGTCGTTTCGACATCTTCAAAGCATGAACGATGTGACTGACGGTCTTGTCACGAAAATTTTTCAGACTCCGACTGAGCTAAGGAATGGAGGGAACTTCGCCAGAGTAGCAGCGGAGGTTTTGACTCAGTGGCTACTACAGATCGCTGGCGCCACAAGAACCGAAGAGCAGCTTGCTTCTGTGCCTCGCATATTTGGGGTACTTGTGGAGCCTATTCGTATGCACACGAAAAAGAGTCTTGCTGAGGATTCGTCAGGACTATATGCAGTGATCAGTATTTTGATGGAGCAGGTGAAGCCCTTAGATTTCAACAAGCACAACGTTTTTCAATTGCACCCCCGAGCGGTCATGAAGGGTAGTCGAGATCCTATCGCAGAGGTGACGAAACAAATGGAGACGCGTCCTGTACCCAGATTGTTAGCAATCTACAAGGGCTTTCGCTCAGCGGTTCAGACTCTGGCGCATTTTGGTGTCATTCATTTTGACATCAAGCCGGATAATCTAGCGCTGTCCAACGATTTACCTCACCGTTCGATCATTCTTGACTTTGGTTCGGCCCAGGTCGTTGGCAGTCGTTTGCCCGATGAAAGGCAAGAGCTGTCCAACTCCAAGGATACTCGTATGTCCAATATGTGCGGGAGTGTGCAAGGAAATCTAGCCTCCAATCGTCGACTTCTACCACGTCTTAAAGCCCTAGACGCGTCCAGGCCCATCGAGTTCGGTGCTTGGGCGTTTAGTCATCCAGCTGTTACGAAAGTGGGGCAGTGCCGCGATGAAGATGATAGCTCTGCTTTTGGAGAACCTTTTGGTTTACCTGAGGATAGTTCTGACTCTGCTGAGGAACAAAAATTTGAGGTACTGCGTCAGTCCTCTGGACGAGCAACACTACTTCAACGATCTCGAAAACGAGTAGCACCACAAGGCGCTGGGTCTGTTGGGCGCAGCTGGACCTTCATCCGGTGCATCTGGACCTTCATACGGAAGTGCGACGTGTCTTCAAGAGCAGAGTCGTGGTGGAGATATGCCCACATTGAGGGGCAAGTACATTGATGAGCATTCTTTGGGCATCGCCTTTTTGGTCGCCGCGAGCAGTATGCAGGGAGGAAATAACTTGCCCGCTGTTCCTCGAAAGTATGCCGTTTGGTATGCTAAAGGTAAGGGCCATGTAATTGAAGAAGAGTGGGAAAGTGAGTTCTCGGCTTCAGAGGCGGCCCTCTTAGATCGATCTTTATTTTTGAAGGGGAAGCTGGATGGCGGAGAGGAGCAGGTGAATCCTTTGCCACCGCTAGGTGTAGGCTCACCTCACTGCGACCACATGTGTCAAGTATCCAGTGCAGTGCCACCTTCAAGATTCGCTCAGACTAAAGAACTTGAGCCGTGCGAGTCGATTTCACTAGGATCGTTGAATATTATTAATTCGTTGCTGCAGTGTGGACGTAAAATTGATGTAGACCCACTTTCAGGACAACTATCTGCAAGTCAGCCGTTTGATTTTCGCGCCCATATCGTCGACTACATAAAGACCCTCATCAACAACATTCACAAGAACACGCGCAAGAACACAACTCTCCCTAGTGAAGAGCCAGAAGGTAAAGAAGCGGGAAGTAGAGAAAGAAGTAATGAGCATAGAAGACAGGCCCCAGCACCGTCAAACGCTCCAGCGCCGTCAATGACGAGCAGAATCATTGCTAGGAATGTAGGGAAATACTGTGGACAGAGATGGAACGTGCAGACAGCAGAGCGTAAACCTGATGGAAGAGGTGTTATCGTCGAAAGAATTTTTTCCTATCGCGAGCTAGTAGTTCAAAGAGAAAGAGCACAGGAGATGAAGTTGCATCCAGCATCTCGTGGCCCATCTTTTACTTTCTCGAAGGACCACCAACATGTACCTCAAGCACACAGTTCTCCAGAACCAACTTCGCCCTCACCTTCGCAAATGCGTCTATTCTCCAGTGTTGTAGTCTGTAGAGCAACGAACAGCAACAAGATCCTTTTCGAGTATACTATGAGAAAAACGAACTAAAGCGAGAAGTTCTATGGAATTTGTTTTTTGTGCGGGGATGGTATCAGGAAACGGATGGGAGATTCAATGCTTACAACAACGCGGAAATGTATGGACTTGCAAAAGAATTGATGGAAGAAATTGCAGACTCGCCTTATCAATTGCCGGACTCCGTGCAGTTCTGACCCTAGGAACTTCTTATCAAACGAACAGCAAAATTATCAACAGTAATTACCACTGATGTATCCATAGAGTTTGATTTTCATTACGACCACTACAACAACTACGACTACTGATTTATAGAATCACACTACCACTGCTAGGAGTACTGCTTATAGAACTGGTGCACTATCACTACTTATAGAGCTACAATATCATGGACCAAAAGTGCCACTTTTTTAAAAGCATCAGAACGAACCTGATTCGCCCTAGACTTTTTATCATAACTTGGAAGGAAGAGACTCTGCTGAGATCTAATCCTAGGTATGCCTCAGTTTTATTAATTAGCTGTAACTGAGTTTCTTAGACCTTGCGTCTTCATTCATTACTCGCATTTCCCGGCTCTATTCTCTTGCTTACTAGTTATTAATTAGCAGCCTGATGATCAAGATCATGTCCTTGCGGCTTGGTCGTATCCATAATATATCATATTTTCATGGTCGGGAAACATCTGATAGAACTGATAATTGATTGCATTCTTCTCCTTCCCCCATTATGACGCTACAACAAACATCAAAGACATATGGACATCGCCAAGGATCTCGTTATGCAGGAAAAGACGAAGATGCGTACGGGGTCACTTCGTACTCATTGAAAGAAGAAGATGCATACTAGGTCATTTACATTTCGTACTCATTGAAAGAAGAAGATGCACAGGCCACACTTAATAATAATTTAGCTTGACAACTTAGGAAGTGACGTATTGAAGATGCGTAGAAGGATCAACTGAGAACGAACACAGAACAAAGCAACAGCCCATTTTTGAAAGCTACTTTTTTACGATGATGTCTTCAGCTAATATGGTAGATGTCGTAGTTCACGTTGCCGAGTGAAGCTATATCTAACTTTCGCCAAGCCGTCGCACATAGCGTCCAGGCCGTCGGTTTGCGAACCGGATAAAGCTGAGGCCGCTCATTTAGTAGCCCCGGGATACAAAAAAAAGTCCAGGCAGAACGGAGGCCCCCTTGAAACTTGAAGAAGCGTGAGGCTCGTTAGAAATGCGGTCGGTCTACGGGCACTCTTTCAAGTCTACTAATTATACCCCTGGCGTCGACTTAGATTTAGCATACTCAAAAACACTGATCATTTCGTAACAAGTTGATAGATTCCCAGTATTGCTTTTCTAATGTTTTCGGCGTTCATTTTGGTTTCTTTGTGAATAGGTTGTTTGTGATCGAGATTTTTTCTAATGCATTGCATATGATGGATTTTTTTGCACTGATGGATCAATCAGAATCGTGAATGGGCTCGATATGATGGCGATGGATTTTTTTTTCTGTTTTTACTTTTTTTGGCAAATTTATTGCAGCTGAAAATTGATGAGCGCGCCGATCGGGAGTGTCTCAACTACGTTGGGGGAATCGAAACGCGAAGGCGCTGCAAAGAGAACAACCCCAAGCTGGTGATGTGAGTGGATCCCATTGCAGTTTTAGAAGGTGAAGATCTTGACTGGAAATTTCTCCCGTTCTGTACCTGTAAGATGAGGATGAGTATCACTGTCCCTGACAACATTTCGATCTTGATGATGGCTTTGATGCTCATCAGTTGCAGCTCCTACAACATGGCATAAACCCTCAAAAGACTTTCTTTGTTTTTTTTTTTGTCACAACAAGCAGCTGTGAGTGGATGGGCGAGGGCAAAAACAAAGTAAGAGATGAAGATGGAATAGTCTTGAATAAAAGGACAAAAGGGATCATGATAAACCAAAGTTGGTAGACATTACTTCGTAAAGTGAGGAGAGAGGCTGGCGCTTCGGCTTTCTTTTAGACAGCACGATCTAACACCTTCTCGTTCTTCGTCAACCGTAGTAGTTCTAGGTCTAGCAAAAAAATGGCAATACCTTCACAACTAGCACCAGCATCGATAGAAGCAGAGCGCCTCTTCCGATGGCAGCAGGAGGCTTCAGGTCTCCGCGATCTTCGCTTGGTATTCGATGAACGTAGAGGCTGGCACTTACGAGCTGCGCGCTCTTTCACAGCCGGTTCTGTTATCGCACACGAAGAACCGATAGCATGCGTCGAGTATGAATTTAGTCGGCGGCTGAATCGAGCCTGCGTCTCGTGTCTAAGGCCTTTGGACAGAGACTTCGTAGATGTCGCGGCTCGTGTCCTTGGAGGCAGTGACTGTCGTTACGATTTAGCTTTGTTGGATGTCGTTGAGAAACAGCTTGAGAAACAACTTGAGAAACAGCTCGAGAAACAGCTTGAGACCTGCAAGACTTTTCCCTCAAGAACATCCTCTTGGCCGAACTTAAGACGTGCTGTAAAGGCAACAGGCTTACATCGGGAGGCTGACGAAGAGTATGGAGGTTCCTGCGAACTTGGGGATCATAGCTGCTCCAATTCTAATTTCCACTGGTGTGATGAATGTTGGAGCTTTGTACAGCAGGGGTCAACGCCGGATGCTGACGCTAGGGGATCTCCACATGAAGCGGCGCTAAAGCGAGCACGTGCAGCAGCGCTGCACTATTTCCTTTGTGGCAGAAGTGGCGCACCTGGATCTGCATCAAAGCATCAAGATTCTGATGCTTTATGCCGCTACAAACTCTTCCGTACCTATGTGTTGCTGAAGGAGGAGAATGAGTCTTCTCTGCTGGGCTTCAATGTGGTAGCGCAAATTGTATATCTGGTTTTGCGTGAGGGATGGGCCGCAGAGAAAGCGGTTGCTGAGTATGCATCCTTTTGCTTTTGCGAAGACAAAGTGCAGAAAAAACTCAAAAGCGCCACCTTTTCCGGTTTGTATGAAAGATTGAGTGCGGTTTTTATAGGTTCGTGGGAGGAAGATGAAGAACAGGGAGATGGGTCTCGGAGTGGAGGGGGAGAAGCTGCTCTTGCTGGAGCAGGAGGAGACGAGTTCGAAAAGGAAAACCCCACCTGTGATCTAAAGAAGCGACGGCGTTTAGAGGAAGAGGATACGAAAATAGGAAATGAAAACAAACGAGGCACACTTCTAGACTCTCTTTTCAAGGACCACGTCACGCCTTACTTTTTCGGACGACTCTTGGCACAGCTTGATATGGTCAATGTAGATGCTGAAGCGACACAGAGATGGCATTTTGGAGCTAAACACCGACGTCGGCAAGAAGAAGAACTCGAACAGGGGGGCTCTGCAAAAAGCAAAAACTGTGAAGGGGATCTATGCCGCATGTTATCGCCTGTACTGCAGCGAATGCGGGATATTGTAAGGCCGCAAGCTGCGCAAGCAAATGGGCATCATGGTGGAGGCAGAGCAAGGGCTGTTAGGGTCGTGGCAGAAGATGGAACGGATGACGATGGCGAAGACGATAGTATGAGCAAAAGCGTTGGAAGCGAGAGCGACGTCGAAGCCATGGAGAATTTCGACAAGCTATTAGGGGATGGCACTCCAACCCAAAGTGCTTTTCCCGACGTTCTTGGACTAGGTCTTGTCCGAATCATCGCACTCTGCAACCATAGTTGCGACGCGAACGCCTTGGTTGACTTTCCATGCGGTGCGAAGGTCGTTCTCAGAGCCGCACGTGATATTGCTGAAGGGGAAGAAGTGTGTATCAGCTACGTTGAGGACGACCAGGGACTAGAAGTGCGCCGAACCCTGCTACAAAACAACTACGGCTTTAAGTGTACCTGTCCACGCTGCGTGAAGGAAGAGGGGAGTGATGCGTAAAACAATCTCTGATTGTCGTCCTAGGACTTTCAAAGCCGCGACATCCATGCTTACCTACCTCCCTCGGGCAGGACCCTGCGGCCCAGAATCTCCTGGGACCGAGCTTTCACCCTAATAGCCCTTAACTAAAACTGTGCTCACCTGACCCTGTTTCGACGATCCCCGTGCGTCCACCGTTGTTCAAGAGATTTGTACTCCAGTGAACAACCTAACTCAAAGTAAAGAACGAAATCCAAGGTCAAAAACCTGCTCCATAGCTGGAAAGCAGGCGCTTATGTTCGCCCGGCCGTTTCTTCAAGGGACTACTCATTATTGGTAATGTGCAAAGTTGTATCAGGAGGAGGTTGTTAGAGCACGAGAAGTTTCAGCTCATCGCGAACAAGTTGCGTAGTGCAAAAGCGAAATGTTCTTTCCTTCCCAGGGAAGATGGTGCGAGTCTCCCTCATGTCCATCATCAACTTGGAACAACTACAGTTCGGTTGTGACCTTTCGGATATGCGTTCGCTTGTACCTTCAGACATACTACAATGCTCCAAATCCTTATTGCAAAAAATGCCATCTAGAAGGAATTCGTGCTTAACTTTGAACTTTTCCAAGTACAAAAACAAATTTGATTTTCTTGCAGCCAGTAAATAAAAGTAAATGTTTGATAAGATCATGTCCTCTTCGTCGTTGATTTCGTCCCCGTCGTTCACCAGCTTCCTCTCCCACGAGAACACGAAAAACCTGTTTAAGAAGATCCGAGCTCTGGTTCTATTGGCCAGTCATGGTTTTGCCACGTTTTCCTTTGCTGGTGTTGGGAACCCATCAAATGACGACGTGCTTTTTACGCGTAGGACCAGAGGAAAACTAAGGGCAGGCTAAAGGTTTTCCTGTTTGCGTTCGTTTTGCCTTTCTGAAGGGGGGAGGCATAATGAACGGGATAAACGAACACCAAGAAAGGCCTACCTCTAAGATGAAAAGCAACTCCCACAGCATTCCGGGGCAATACTGGTCGTGGTTCGGCGGAAACTATTCCCACATATGAAGATGTTCAAGATGGTTCATGGGGGGGTCCGGTGACAACTACATCAACGCCTTATCTCAGGGGTAGAGATACCCCGATGCCGGTCGTTCAGCTGGAAGGATTAGTACTTCCGGGACGGGCAACGGCACAAGTTTCCCACGATCACGCTACCAGTAGGGGCAATCATAAAACGGATACGGGTGGTCTACAGCTGCCACCTAAACAAGGGGTTAATAGTACCACGAATCGTACAGGTGGCGACGAAGGGACAACGGGGAGAACCTGCAGGACTTCTACCGCCTCGTCTAAACAAGATGTTGCGGTGTCTAAACAATATGCGCGGGATCTTGGCGCATCTTTATCTTCATCTCTGTTAACGGCCACCGACGTTGTTGTACCTCCACAGAAGCTGCAGGAAGAGCAATTGCAATTTATGATGAGACGGGCTGCTAACCTGCCGAGACAAGGGCTTGAGAACGCCCTAGCGTTGCCAGCCTTTCCTGATACTAGTTCTCGGAGTCGTAGTGTAGCTGGGGTTGGAGGTGCTGTAGGGCCGCGCCCGTTGTTTTCGAAAGCAGCAGAAAAATTGGGGTTCCTTCAACATGCAGCTTCGTCTGAAGTTAAGACTACTGACATACAGGAACCGATATTCGTGGCCCTATCTAGAGCAAGCATCTTGGAAGGATGCTTACAACCGATATCCATGCTCATCTCAAGAGGCGTCAATCTTGGACGGGTTATTTTGTATGTAACAAGATCATGCTCTGCAGTGGACGATGTGATGGAGCAGGTTCGCTTACAGAAACTGAGTGCGGGGCTGTCGTGGACCCGGCCGGTATGGAAGAGACAGCAAGAACGTTTTTTGAGTTGTTACGGTCCTTATTAAACGGTAGTGAGAAAAAAAAATCCATTTCATAGCTGTGGACACGGGTGGCGATGTGGTGGCTCCGCTCTTTGAAGCAACTGCAGGTGAAGACTTGGTTCTCGCCCAGCTCCTGACCTTGGATTGGTCCCGAAAAACGAGGAATAGCAATGTTGTAATGGTTCGACAATGGCAAAGTTATTCTCCGCTGGGAGCGGGTATAGGGAACCTGTCGCACCACTAATTCGGAACGGAGAATTCAAAGCGCGATGAGTTACAGTTTGGAGCTATTGCGATCTGCGCGCAAGGAGATAGATTTTAGTCTGTCGGTCTGTGTCGTAGGCCCTGGATCTGACGGCTAAGGCAGCAACGCTGGACCAGTGCGTGCTGCAGAATCTTCGGTAAGTATGGCAAACGAGTCCGCGACAGGACCGCTAATAATGGCTACCTGCGATCTCATGGATTTGACGCGCGCTTGTGGATTTGACACGTGCGTGTGGCTTTCACAAGCGCTTGTGGATTTCCTGAGGTGGAAACCGCGTTTAGATTGGTTTCTAAATAGGAGACACCGACGTGGAATAAGACGCCTTACATTATCCAGAGCGCAATACTAGAACGCGGGAGGGAGTACGTGTCCGGCGTCCGTGGCGCCACAAGGATGAGGCGTGCCGCAGAGGATGCGGAGGATTTTCTATGTAGCGTCGCTGCTGACTTTCTGCGGAAAGCCTGGGTTGTCGAAGACACAAGCGCGAGCAGGCTTTTTAAAACAGCTCGGTTCTCTGAAGTTCTTTTTAAAATTTTTTGGATGTAGAATCTGAAACTCGTCTTGTCCACAGGATGTATTGTATTGTAGCAAGACAAATCAAAATTGTCTCAATAGGGAAGTTAAATCACGTGCGATTAAAACATTGATCTGATGGCTCTCTTTTCTTGCCGTGAGAAATTCTAAATTTTTGATTGGTGGTTCTAATATCTCCAACAAAAGTCCTCTATTTTATGTAACACGCGGAGGCAGCTGAATAATGCTGATACGATCTCACCATTGTTCCTCATCATGTTCTCTAACATCTTGATCCTTTAGAATACTGTATTTGCACCACGCGATCTAAAGACGGCGGACATCGGAATTCGGCAAAGCAATCCTAGATCATATGCAACCTCAAGATCGGTACTTGTTCAATTGCAGAAGCACCGAAACAGGCAGCTGATCTGAGATCAGAGTTCGATCGCGAAATCTAAAAGCGCGATAGAAGTTCAAGATCATTAAAAATCATGTTTCCGGAACTTCTTCAGATATCGTTTGCGGTCAATATATGACGCCTGGTCTAACTTGAATTTCTCACGAGGAAGATCAATAAAATGCCGCCTGTGAAGATCCTTTATTGAAGTGTTAAGATCCTAGACCGGTGTGGCCCAGATCTTCACACGCGTTGCTTGTTCTAAATGATTACGCGCCGCAAAGTCTAGTAGAGACCCGGTCTTTGATGAAGAAATTGGGAAGAGCACTAGATGATCACTGCTTCCTTCCGGTTTGAAGGTCTAAAGGGGAGAGACATTTTAGCTCCTAAAACTTAACAAACACCCTTCTCTTTTCTCTTTTTCGCAGGGACAACTAGAAACTCCAGGTGTCTGTGGGCTTCAAGACACTTTTAGGGTCACGCGTTTCGATTTAGAGGAACAAAATGAAGAACGGATCTTTCGGTCGCGGTGCCAAGCTGAGCATGTCGCTCGGTCTCAACGTTGCCGCGTTGATCAACTGCGCGGACAACAGTGGAGCTAAGAACCTCTACATGATCGCGGCTAAGGGTACAACGCCTCTTTATGTCAATAGTTTTTGTCATGTAATCGTGACTTCTTACATAGGCCGACTTTAGATGCGGATGTGAGGAGGAGATATATATGGTTCAGAAAGTCAGTAAGATATTCGGTTTACGAACACCCGCCATATGCGCAATCACCATGCTAGATCATTGACTACTACCAGCACGCTCAAATTTAGAACTTCCGTTAGAATTTTGCGGTTTCTGGAACTCGTAACCAAAGGCTGAACCAAAACAAAACTTTACTTCAACTGCAATCAGGTTGCGGTGCACGCCTCAATCGTCTGCCAAAGGCCGGTCCGGGAGACATGATCTTGGCCTCTGTCAAGAAGGGAAAGCCGGAGCTCCGTAAGAAGGTGTTGCTGTCTGTCGTCGTTCGCCAGAAGAAGGTAACTATTTTATATCTAAATTCACTGCCCGCGGTAACGCAGCTAGCTATAATCGACTTCTGCTGTAGATTTCTGCAAGCCTCCTTGTCCGAGTCAACACTTCCTCTTTGCTAGAAACTGTTCGCTGGAACCCTAAATTATCGTAAGTGTGCTAGGCTAATGTCTCTCGTACGAAGTGCATTTTTTCTGAAATATCTAAATCAGGCCTGGCGTCGTCGTGACGGTGTCTTCATCTATTTCGAAGACAATGCGGGTGTTATTGTCAACGATAAGGGTGAAATGAAGGGATCCGCCATCACCGGACCGATCGCTAAGGAGTGCGCTGAGATTTGGCCGAAGGTCGCCTCCGCCGCCCCGGCTGTCTGCTAATTGCGGACTCTTCGCTATCACGGCATCGAACTGTCACTGAAAGGCGAATTTAAGTGTCTGGATCGGGAGGCGATAAGGAGAATGACTAGGAGGAGTGAAGCTCTCGTCTTGGTTTAAAGATGGGCGGACTGAATCATTCGAACATGTTGCTGAATTATTCAAGAACCTAAATTCAACTTGAAATAGTGTGTTTGACAGTGATATGAAATCGGAACGTAAACGCCCACTAAAGAACTCTGTAGCTCTGTTGAGCTCCTGTCACAGCTGTCGTGCGTGTTGTCTAATTTTGTTCGATGAATGTCACACGTGGCGCACGAGGCATGTCTGGAAGTGATGTGAGAGAATGATGGTGCGAAGCTGTCAATTGCATATGTTGGAAGTGAGAAAGAGTACTTACGGCGGCATCACGTTTAATGATCCTGAAAGTCTGTTATCTCTGGAAAGCCCTCCTGCCACCCTTTTAGATCCTTTATCCCCGTGCTTATTTTTTATTTCCCCCTACTCCCGTTCTTGGATGTTGGTTGGAAAACTGTGTCGCGAATGGTATATCACGGAACGTATGCGTCGATTAGACTTTGAGTAATTTTCAAAGGAAATCGATCTTTCTTGGTTGTGAGTCAAAAAATCTATATGTCCATGTAAGTCATAGCGACCACTTACAAAGAAGCGCGTGGACTTGTCGCATCTTCGATAGAGTTGTTACGCGAATGGGAGGGGAAAATGTTGCCGCAAAGCGCATCTTCACTCCGCAAGGACTGGATGCAGATCCTGATCGGACTTATTTGGTTCACCGTCATTCTGATCATGTTGCTGGCTAAGATGAAAGCGGTCCAAGATGGGCTCTTGTTGGTCTTCCTGTGTGGTGCGACGGCTGTGCAGAATTCCGAGACCATATTGCCATGGGCAACAAAGGACCAGCGAGTCGCAAGGAATTTTACCGCACTCCAGAAGCACCTAAAATACGAATGTCTCTTTGTGACACTGCTCTCGTGGGCAGTCCTGGAGTTCGTGCACACAGGAAGGACTGCAATTCCAAGTGCCGGCGGATGGCTGTATTTTGGCTGGACCTACCAGCTAGTAAGCCTTTTGGTTCACCTGAGGCGGCCGACGTGGCTTTTGAACCCTGTGGTTGCGGTAGGTCTCCGGCACGGTACGAGACACTTGCAAAGAATAGTACTCTCGGACTTGCAGATGTGGATGTACGTGGTTTTCGAGGTACCACGGGTTACGTTTCCTTTTGAATATGTGGACTCACAACAACTGCGCCAGCTCTAGTCTTTTTAAATGTGATCCCCTTCCGAACCCGAAGGGATCGGTTGTGGTCGACGTCTGAGCTAAGAAGATCTAAAATCTTGTCCCTCTGATATTGGTCTCCGTGGACCATTCCCTCGTTTGGTCTCTTGGCAAGCTCAATATCTTTGATTGATGGTAATGCTGCACCATCGGCACGTTTACGGTGATGAGAAACGTTCGTTCTCACGATGGTCTTCTGGATGTCTAACGACTCTGGAGACAAAACAACTAACCCAGCTCTCTGAGAAGCAAGGTGTCTGGTTCATACTTGGAGATCAGGAACTTCATTCGGTCGGAAGATCGACGGTGATCTTCATGTGTAGTTTCAGCATGATGAGAAAAGTTCACGATGGTCTTCTGACGTCCAAGGACGATGAAGTCCAAAGAACGCACCCAGCCAATCTGACAGTTTCGGTCTTACTTTTCTCGCAGACGGGAAGATGAAGGACTGCCAATTTTTGAGAAAATCCGGCTCACCAAAGACTGACTGTCTAAACCAAATTCTACCACAGGCACTCGGAATGTTCTTAGGACTAGTGCTTCATTGCGTGCGGACCTCTGATACGGATCACTTGTCGCTCTTTCATACTATGGAGCCGGATTTCAGGTCGGCGATGGAAGTGGGCGTAGCCTCTCTCGTAAGTTATGTTCTGGTGCGCATAACTGCAAAAAGAACAATCGGAACCACCAAAGAAGCGTAACCGAAAATGGCGCAGTTCAGCTTTCCGTTTGAGCTTCTTCAGCGCATTCTGCACGAGTCGGCGCTGATGAATAAACCGCTTTTCGCCACCGCAGAGGCGCAAGTGCCTGCCAACATGCAGCACCTTGGTCACATCGTAGATTTCGGTGCGGAAGATGTGTCAGAGGAGTTTGCCCTGTTTGTGAACGCACTACGCAAAAACATGCGGGGAGATCGACCCATGAAATTTGCCCAACAGCATCTTTCAGACGAGGCGGCTTGCGGCAAAGTGCTTCTGTATAAATATGGAAAAGCAGCGGTGGGGCTAGAATCACAGTGATGCCAGCCGTGCCACCGAAGAACTGCAGGAAGGTCCCTGCAGCTGTTCGGTAACGAATGGCGTTCATGGTCTTAAACTACCCTACATATTTCTTCGCTGTTGCACGAGTCGAGGAGAGAATTAAGATGCCAGAGTCTCGACGAGAAGGAGTCGAGAGGCCCTACCAATGATCTGTGGGCGATTGCAAGATAATTTGAAACGCAGTTATTGTCAATTAGGTCTCCAAGGTTGGTGTCGATTTGTTTTGCAGTCCATTGTCATCGGTGTGATCTTTCAGAGTCGGTCATGATCGGTAATCCTTGTACGAAAGTAGAATTGAGTCAGTCACTCATCAGTGCAGCGATTTAGTTTCTGTATACAGCAGGCGAATCGGTCTGGTATGGTGCCTTACTCCCCTCACACTCCTACTGATCTCGTCTCCAACTTCCGTTGATGTAAGTATTTTTTGTGCGTTGCCTTTTGGTGAACCCAGCTCAATAACGCACCCCTACCGATGCTTGTATACCTTGCCTTGGTATAATCGAATCCATAAAGCACTTGGTTGTAGATTTACTGAAAAAATAGAATTTCTGTGAACCCTAGCAGTGGAATCTACTTGCAATGTGGAACATGTGCTGAGTGACTTTCCTATTAGGGAAGCAGCATGGTTCGTCCTTCTGGTTTCCAGCAGCGTCGAAGTGGGAGGCGTCGGCACTCGAACGCGAAGGTTCTGCAACTCTTCCCTGATGACTCTGCGCCGAACGCTAAGCATGACTACAACAACGGTCTGACGAGAGCATCAGAGGCGGGCTCCAATCATGATGGATATGGTGACTGGAAGGAGAGAGGGGGTCGATCTGCGGTGGCCGACAGGTCGCCTGGTGGCGCGTCGTTTTTCGAGGCGGACGGGTCAATGCAATTCGGACCGGATCCCGCAAGTACCGACCCAGCAGCAGATGCGAATGGCTTTCTGGAGTTGCGTCCACGGTTGCAGCAGCTAGCAACTGCCGAAGCCGAGGCCGCTGCTGGGTCGTCCTGCTCGTGCACAACGGTGCTCATCAGTCTCGTGAGCATACTTGTTGTCGTGGTCTTCGCAATCTTCTTCAACTGGCGGAGGTTTGCCTGTGTGAAGGGCTTCCTGCGCGCGATTCGTTGGGACAAGTATGACCACCTGGATTTGGTGTGCACGATACATAATTTCACCATGGATTATCCTGGAACGCCTGAATGTTGTGTCAAAATCATTGCGGGTGGTAAGGAGTATTGGACCGACAATGCGACTTTCACTTAAGGCTTCATAATTTTTTTGCAACAAGGTGGGTTTTCCTCCTGTGCGTTCAGAGTTACTCTAGTACTGCCTTGAGAGAGAACTTTATAGTTTCAATAAAGAAATTGCTTCCGCACCACTGGGAATCAATTATGCGGAAAAGTAAGTTCACACTGATTCAACTGTCTTTCATAGAAGTTGAAGCTGTAATTCTTGTTTGTAATATTGGATGCTTTATTTACTATACTCCTCTCCCAAGAACAAGAAGATGCTGCCTCTAAATTGTGACAAAAGGCGGCACGAGCATGGAGCAGAGTATCCAGTTGCCGATACCACAGGGCTATCAACGCATTATCGTAGAGCTTTGGTGCGAGTCGGGCTGGAGGAAATCTAAGCACAAAATGGCGCAACGTGTAATCGACATCTATGAGGTAGTTGTAATGCGAAGGCCCTACGGCTGCGTGGCACGCGAGCCTTTTACGCTCGTCAAAAAAACAGACGGAAGTGAGGAGGCAGAAAAGTACTTTTCACTAGACGTGATCGCGATATTGATGTGCCCTGGTTTGATTTTGAAAGGTGAAGACCCGATGTGGCCTTGTCTCCCATATCATGTTGACCATTATTCTTTTTCTGATTCATTGTAAAAATGTAAATTTGACAGTATTGATGAAAGCTTGGATTTATAGATTTAGTACAAGCACAAGTTCTTTTGAAGCATCAAGAAACTCTCCTGCACAGGTTCGTATCCGGGAGTATGGTTCTGTCACTGCAGTACGAGAGCGACCTGAACAAAGTCTCGGACAAAAAGGTGCAACTAATCGAAGACTACGCCGGCCACACAATGAGTGAGCCTATGGCCGAAGCTTTTGGGCACGAAATCGCTTTGCACCTTGACGAAAAACTGGAGAGCGCTTTAACGCTAGTGCCATTGCTGGCCGCGCGTTTGCGCACGGACGTGCTGTACCACACCAAAATGGGCTTCGCGAAACGCAAGTACGCGGACGTTTTCTTGTACGAAACCAGCGGGGGTAAGCACGGGCCGCGGGAAGCGTGGCACTTTGCGATTTTTCACTCCGCGGAAGACCGGCAAGCGAGGAAAGTGGAGGAAGCCAAGGCCTTCGTGAGTCTGCTGACCGTCTCAGCACTTGTTCCAGATCCGAAGAAGGACGGCTACCTCTGTTTGCAACACCAGCCAAGCAAAAATGCGGAGCTGGTCGACGTCTACTTTGGGATCGCAGAAGACAAGAACGCCAGCAAGGAGAGAGGCGCGGTCATGACCAGCGCAGTCTGGACGGAGGCCATGCATCTGCTAATCGAGTGCGTAAGGCGGCAGCGTCTGGACGAACGCGCGGAGGCGAAAAAGGCGAAGCATGCAGGAGTGGCTGCAGAAAAGGAGAAGGAAGAAGACCACTGGGGAGAGGAGACGCACGTCGGGCAAGGAGAAGCATAGATCATGAAACAGCTACTTGTTCACAATTCAAAACGAAATAGCCACGTTTCGCATTTGCATTCTGTAACATCAGACTCTAATTCATATTTTTAGCACTACATCTTCACCACGTATATCATTCAAAATACCCTTTCATTCGTTCGTGCAGAAACTTCATGCTAAGTATTTACATCAACCGGAGGGGATCTTTGCGTAGGGAAAACATTATTTGTTGTGGCTACTTCGATCTCCATAATGAACAACCAACACGTGACTCAAACATATCCTGTTAGAAAATGTTCGTCTCCATTACACACTCATTCACCCATGGCAAATAGTATCCCTATTTGAGTAATAAGAACTGTTCTTGAATGCTCTAGTACAGACATTAAAGTTATCTTTCGCCGCTCCTTCCGCAGACCACGAACACACTAACTCACGTTCTTCTACACTTCAAGACATGCCATAGATACGTACCTAGTACCCGATCTAGAGCACCACACTCATGCACATGTTCATATGCGTTTCCTATTGCAGAAAATTACATTAGTTGTAAACATAAAAGAAGTGAGAATGACAGCCTCGAACATTCAGATTCACATGTGAACAGCATTCCACCTATGATTCATCACCAATCACCTAGTGAAGAACGAAGCGTGCGGTCCTCGCAAAAGCTCTGCTGGGTTTCGCGAACGCGATCGCGAGATCGATGACAAGGTGACAGAATCGTCGTGGGACTGAGGTCGACTTTCGCATCGCGAAACGGAAGGTGACTTCGCAGTGATCGAAAATGCTCGTTGGTTAGTATCGCGTTTGTTCTTGTCGAATGTGTGAATGTTTTCCATCGATTTCTTTTTCGCTTATTTGCAAACAAATCACTCCTCTTGTTATTCTTTTGGCACTTTTCCGCTTGTTGGAACTACAGATAGAAGAAGCTAGCGCAAGAACTAACCTTCACTGACATTAGGTAGAGGTCTTTCGAGCCATTTAGACCATGCATAAGCAGACTTTCGTGACCCATATATTCTACATGCTTCACTTTTTGGTCTTGTTTCGGTAGACTTTAGCGCATCAGCTCGTAGGGACTTGTCATCTTGAGCTTCTTTGCAAGCTGAAGATGGTCAGTGCAACCTCCCGTGGGTCTGTTTTCCGGTTGCGGCCACGACGTGGGGTTCGTGCGCGGTTTTCGATCGGAAAATTTGGGCCTGACGGTTCGCTGGAGGACGGTGCTGGTCCGCCGTTGGAGCATGAACTCGGTTCAGGAGAGGAGTTGGTAACATCCCCCTTGGATCTCGAAGGCGAGCACCTCGATTTTCGCGTGAAAATAGAAGAATTGCTTGTTCCACGTCAAGATTCTTCAACAGTGCCCGATGGTGCGGCGGGTTCAGCGAAGAGTGGAACGCCTCCAGGTGGAGCATCAAAACAAGCGGGTGATGCACTGACGAGTGCATCCTTTGCCTCAACCTCTGGAAGAGGGCCCCAAACAGACGGCGCATGGACACAGGTCTACTGCGGATTACTGACGACCGAGATGCGGTTCGTGCGACTCGATGAAGATACAGGAGAGATAACAGCGGATCCCGATGGCGATTACACAACTGCTGTCGGCTTTGAGGGCTATCCATATCCACCCCCGACCGAAATGCACGCGCTGCGGAGTAGGAGCCCTTCACCGTCGGCTTCAAGTCGGCCTTCTCCTGGGAATAAGTCGGTACCTTTCGAAGATGAGGCTGCTTTTTCCAACTACCAACTATGTTCGTGATGTAGCTGGTTCTGTTTCCAACAACGCGATTTAGAACAAGCAAGTGTGATGAGTCCCTCCGTCAAACCATCCAGAATAAGATACTCAAGAATTACAGTTTCAGGACTAAACTCAATTTCAGCATGCTACGTTTACATTCATTACAGGGTGCGGGCGGTGACATAGACGTGGAATTTCGAGCATCAAGAGCGCACTTGGGATTCGAAACATTATCGCCTGTGAAGGACGAACTTCCTCTGCCGGAAAAGGTTGAATTATATTTTGAAACGAACTACCTTTACCAACAGAAAGGTGCGAGAAATACTATGCATGAGGAACATCTTCTACCTGATTATAGAACGTCTCCTAATTTTTTGTTGGTTCATTCTTTTTTGTTTGCAGATGCAGACGATAGTTCTTGTTACATACAACAGGTTGACGATCCGCCTCCGCGCCTCCACGAGTATAGTCTGTCGTTGCGCGCCGAGCGACTAGAAGACAGAATAGCCGAGCTCAAGAGGTTAAAGCTTGAAATTGCTACAGTGGAATATATGAAAAATGGCGGTGGAGTCACACGCGAGCAATGCCAAGACATGATACTGGTACAGTACATGCGTTGATGTGGTGATACAAAATAGATGCTTGCTCATTGCTGCATCAATGTAAGCTATCCTATTTTCTTCATCCTATTCGAATTCCTGTTTTGAACGTCATCATATTAGTAAGCTCTCCATCAATCTCATCTTGACATGCAGGGAACACAAGAGGAGCTCTTCGCACAGTTGGCGGAGTGGCGGGAGACAACCATCGTCCCGATGAAGAAATTGCAAGCGGAGCAGGAGGCCAAGAGCGCGAAGGAATTTGGTTGTATGGATCGAAATCGGTGTGAACAACGAGAAGCAATGGATCTGCTCTCTCGACGTTTGCGCGAGCTCGAGTTCCAACGATAGACTCAAGCACATGCATGCTGGAACCGATTCGCAAGCACATGCTTCTATCATATGCGATTGTGTGAATTTTCAGATAAAAGGAATGCAATATTGTTCTTGCTGTACTTCATGGGGGTAAATGCATAAGCATGCAGTTGTGCTGCTTCAAGTAACTATGAATCTATACTTCTGCGGACAATCATTTCATGGGTGCACTAGTGTGGCTGTACTCTACATTCATTGACATTGGTCAGAAGATGTACAACGACGCAGATGTTTTATTCGTTCCCATCAATTCCATATGAATGAGGAAAAATAGTGATGGCCATCATATGCATATCACCATTGACATTGTACTTGCTTTCACATGTTGTGCTCCCTTGATAGTATTTGCTTATCATATCCATAGTGGTAGATCCTAATAGATTACAGTTGTGATGTCAGTATTAAGAATTTGCACAGGAGGAGTCGCAAACTAGTGCACAGGAGTTGAAAATTTGTGAATCTTGATCTTGATGACGGTAAAAAATTTCTTCTTGATTTATCTTATCCAACACATCGCTCATAGCCCTAGCATCTATTTGCAAGCATAATCTACGACTAGATGTTGACTATTTGACTCAGACAGCAGATCCAGATGTAATCCAATATAGAACCAACTGTGCGTCAACAATGAATGTTAATGTTCTGTGGGTGTCATATCCACCTTTGCTTTTTGGACTCTCTTCAGGGGCTTCCACCGGCACCGCTGGTCGTCGAGAATTCATAACAAGTAGTGCACGACGAAGAGAATAAAGACTTCTTATCGACGATGAAAGCACTATTTTTGAAGAAAGGGTTTCAGTGTTTTCTCTACTGCACAACGTTGCATGGAATTGGCACTTCAGCACGCGAGAAGTTGGACTTCTGCATCAGAATAAGAGAGAACCATGTGCATGCATGTCTACTGTAGTCCTCTGTCCGAAATATCTCTTTTCTGTCCGGAGAGTTTTGGCATGAGTGGGATACTGGAGAAGCAGAGTTGTATTTGGTAGAAAACGAAGCTCAAGAGTCGATCTTCTCGGCTATTAGAGCGCAAGCATCCTATCCCTCTGTCAGTCGTGAGATATTCAGATACAATCTTGAGAGCCACGATTTCTATCCGTCGATACGACACCACTGGTGCTCCGTTGTGGAGTGTAGGCGCGTACTGGTCCTTGCATATTAAGTAGCTCTAGCTGGGCGATCTGTAGATGCGTCACTTTTTGGCTCCCTTATTTTGCGCACTCGAAGGATGCATATCAATGAGTAAGTTTCTATACATAAATTATGAACAATGCGTTGTGGGTGAGTTTCATCTTTTTCTTTGCTTTGCTTGTAGGGGTCCAGAAAATAAATACCATACTTTATAAGTTATAACCAATTATAGAGAAAAGCCCGAGGAAATAGAGAAAATGCGGCACCAAATAGAGAAAAGCCGTCGGGGGTTTTTCTGAATAGAGTCGCTGCGCTTCTATCATGTTGGCCAAAGTTGCCCGGCGATAGCATCCCGGAGTCGTGGCGAAGCTAGCGGGCGCAATCTTTTGCCAATGCGTGGGTGGCGGGCGAGCAGCGCTGTCAGTGGGTCAGCGAGTCGCGAGGGTCGGGTGCCCTCTTATCATCTCCCCGGCAATTTACAGGCGTGACAAGTGGGCGGGTGGAGGGAGTGCGGAGGGACATCGAGGCCATGCAATTGACGGGGCCGGTTGTGGAGCAGGAGCGCGCGAACAACGAGGAGACCCAGGAGAGGGAGGCGCCCAGCTTGGACGCAAATGCAGAGTGTCCGCCCCTGGCCGCGGTTATGCAGGCACCCAAAAAAAAACAAGCAGACACCGAAGGAGAAGACTCGGGATGGGCTGGGGGTTCTTCGCCTTCTTCGTTTATTGGAAAATAAAGAAAAGCTGCGCCCTTCGTAGGTAGTCGTGAGGTAGAAAATAAAAGAGATAGATGAGAGAAATTGGCTGTGTCTTTTGATCGCCTGGGTTCTGCCAGTGTCGAAATCGATGGAAAGAAGATACAAATCGCACGGATAAGAGATAATGAAGTCGTGGAGTCACTGGATGCTGATTATTGATTCTCTACTCTGATCAGAAAGTGATGTCATATTATTTAGGATAGTGGATGAAGATGAACCAAGGGGAAGAACAAGGCAAGTCAAACTCTCAATCGTCAACAAGCAGTCTCGCACCTAGCAATTTACTAGTTATCCCTATTGTTCAAATTTGAGCTCGACCTCGAGCACATGAATGATTATTCGACACTATTCACTGAAGGTTCGATGGAAAAATGATGACAGTGTTGAGTTGCATCGCGGAACTAAGTCTAACTATCGCATTCACAGTTTCCACCACGATCAAGAACGACATAAGACAGTCAGCAACTTGATTTAGTGACGAAAGTGATTTCCCAGATAAAGTGTAAAGAAAAGGCTACACTTTAAATTGGCTGTGACGTCAAAACTTAGGTAATTGAACACGAACGACGACACTCCATGAGTATTCGGCTTTTCAGTCCTCCGGTATCTATCAATCAAGTTGGTCTCTAATCTCTTCCCCTCTTCACTAGTATGAGGGCATGGTTCGCGTCTTCTTGTGTCAAGTCGTGTGCAATCTGAAAGACGCTAGAAGGTGGTGAGTCTTCGGTGGAAGTATCTGAGTCAAAAAATTTTTTTGTAAGAAGTAGAAAGTAGTTAGTACCAAAAGAGGTAGACAACTTCGGAAGTCATAGCTCACAAGGGTATGTTTTGCTAGTTAGCATTTTGCCGAACCAACGACTCCAAAAGTCGCACTAGATTGTTGCTTGTTCACGAGTCCAGAAATAGAGCTAGACTGTTGTTTCTAAAAAGTCCTTGAGAAATTAGTATTCCGTCCACACATGTATGTGGAGTTGTTACACGATAGCAGAAGTGATGAAATGAAGCAACATAAGGACGAAGCCGATGAAAAGCAACATGATCGATATGCAGAGATTGATGCTGAACTACACCTATCAGGTGTGATGGATACCCCGGAAGGACTTTGATTCTGAGCTATGAAGTTCAGCTTACAACTAAATAAATTGTCGATGTCTGACCACATGAGGACATTGTGTGGACGGCAAAGGTGGAAAAATGTTGAAATCGTGACACTCTTGGCTGATGATGTTGCGAGTCGTACTACAATTACAATCTTCATATCCGAAATCCGAGAGACAAGGTCTTGTCGGTAGAAGTTACATTATTGAGTGGCCCGCTAGTCCCATCAATAATTCGCATATGCTTGAGGAAAGTGCAACTCAACGGGAGAGGCTATATGAAAGATAAAATACGTGGAGAAGACTCTGCGCAATGCAATGCGTCGCCCAAGAGAATAGTGTCCCAAGTGGTTTAGCAATTGTTAAATAGATATGCATGTTGACAACACAGGTAAAAACAGATCGATGTAGTAGAATTTAGTTTGTTGATTGCAAAGTTCCGTTGAGATGATGAGAATGTATTGAATAGTTGTAGAATATGACGGTGCTCTTGGGGCTGTCGTTCTCGCAAGGAGCGGCAAACCCTCCTTCGTCTTGCGGTGCTGCTCATATGGGGGTAACTTCAATGCAACGAAGCACATATGCTAATCCAGAGGTAGCACACGTTCGGCTGCCCCGCTTTGATCCTTTCGTTTTCAATGTCTGTGCTAAGTATATAGATCATTCGCAGGTGCCACCTGGTGAAGCATGGCGTTTACATTAGCGAACAAGGCTGTGCTAGTCCTAGTTACGCATATTAATTACACAGTAGAAAAGAAACAGATTCACACTATAATCTTGGGTAACGGGTAGTTACCCCAGCACACTTGAAGCATTTGGTTTAGATAGTCATGACTCTGGGAGAGTTTTATGAATGTAGAAAGAAGCACACACAAACTGCCGCACAAACTCAGATATTCCCTCTCAATCAATTTGCCTTGGGAAGTCAGTTTATTTTAGAATACCATCAGACTTGTTGAGTAAAGGACAGGAAGCAGCTTTCACTCACAAATTATAGGTTCCTACTCACTTACATTACGTGGTGCCCCTGGTTTGTAGAGGTGCTACGTAGTGATCGTGTATTGTATTCTATCTGCCGCTCGTGGCTTCCATTTCGGCATTCATCTATGAGCGTTTTTCATATTCGCGTTAGAAGTATACCAGTTCGTTCTCGTTGATATTTGGTAGTTTCGTTTCTGTGGGGACGGTGCCATGCGTAGTGATCGGCGGAAGAGTGGGGATGCCACCGACTGGCAGCATCCGTATGTCAACGTGTTCAAAAAGTTCTCACAGTTGATAAGTCGGGCTGGCGATTGTAGCGAAGATTTGGACCCAGTGATTTCGAAACGTGTTTTTCGAATTCAGGGTACGATCAGTGCCAATAACTATGTCGAAGTACCGAAGAGTACCCGGGGCGCACCGGCGAAGTTATGAAGCAAATATCAATCTTTAGTACACCTTAGAAGAATTTTCGTAACTGTTTTACGTACTGTAGACTTCGGGGGGAAGTCATGAACTTCTTATTCCACATATTGTGTATAACCTTTCTTAGATAACTACAATATATAAGGAGTTGCAGTTGCAACATTTTTTTGGCCACACAACTTCACTAGCTCTAACAAAGAGCCTCGGTCTCACGGGCGAATACATCTACATCCAGCTGCGGTCGATCGGAAGCAAGTTTTTCCACGTACAAAAGAGAACCTAGTCTGAGTCGTTTTTACTAACCGGACAAAGGTGGATCTTGGAACTGAGAAGATCGATGTCTTTTTTCAAATGTAAAGAGATGGATCTACTGCGAAGTATCCTATGGACAACAGGTACACTTGGACTTCAGCGTCGCCGACCGTAATATGTTGGAACGGATATCACTCACGAACATGCAATCGGAGCCCAAAGCGCAGAGCCGCGTCATCCTGTATCCGCTCCAGCTACCGAGTGATGAGTGGGCAACAGTAGGGCTATTAGTTACCACTTGGTTTTGATTCTTTTCCCGTCGAAGCAAGCAAGAGCGAGTAGCTTGATACTCCAGTCATGGATTTGCTCGCCTCGAACAAGACCCATCTATCTGCTCAGTCAATTGATACATAGGTCTGTGTGCATGTTCCGCAGATTTTGCGGCTATTTTCCCGGACAATGCCACACGCACACGTTTTGAAAGGCGTGCAGGTTTGCGCGTCGTGTGTAGTTCGCAACATCTACACATCCGATCTCCGTTTTTCCAGTCATAGCGAGCTTCCTCGCGAGCTGAAGCTCACTCAGAAGGTATATGGTTTTTATGTGGCTTTTTTGCATTGCATGGGTTCGTAGGGTGAACTGCTTTGATTCTCAATAGTTGCTTGCTAAGCTGCTTTTCTGCGAGTCATGCTCCGTAACGAATTAGATAGCTGGCATAGACGAGAATACAACTATCTGCACATCATGACCTATTTGTGTTCTCTCGAAAACCCAGGAGAGCAGCGCCGAGCTTGTGGGGCAATGGGTGAACATTCCCGAAGGCATCGCGGGAGAAAAGGGTGTGGCTGCGGATGCAGGAGGGACCGCGAATGGGTCGGTTTTGACGCCTAGTGCAAGCTTGGTGGCTGGTCGCAGGGCTAACGGCAATACTCTCTTAAACAACACAACAATGATGAATAACACCACTTTGGTGGAAGCTAGTACAATAGATGTAGCGCCGAGTACGGTCGCCCCTGCTCCTCCGCCCCCGGCGAGCAAAATACTACAAGATCCGCTGCTCGAAGTCTCGAGGCTCCTGGGAGTTACATCTAGCGATCCAAAGTCGAAAAGCCTTGCCTACTGGCTTAACGAGGAAAAGATAGTTTTTGCGTCTTCCACGGCTCTCGTCGTGCTCAACGTAATATAACTGTCTATACTCCTGCATGCAACACCAACACAAAATACAAAGTCCTCTTTTATTCTCTAGACTTTAGGTGATCCAGTTCCAGACAACCAATGTACATGTTGTAGTACTTATCTTTCAAACGGACGATGGTAGTAACTAAGCGAAAGAGGTCCGGTAAGTATGAATCAACTTTCTCTCCAGCATTTGGCAACTGGATGTTTTTTTACATTTTCGCTTACAGATTAAGGAGCCCGATCGTTCAACGCCGGTGTGTCTCTTTGGGCATAGTCGGCCCATTGCACTGTTACAAATAAGTCCGCAGCAGGACTGGATCGCGAGTGTGCAACAAGGAGGAGGCGGGGAGTCGCCGAGCTTACGACTTTGGTTTGCGGGGAAAAACGCGATGCCCCGCTGTTACACTATGCTCAGCTGCCCATCTTTGCTATTGGTCAAGGCCCTTACTTTCGACCCACTGAGCAAATATGTGGCGGTACTACTAGAAGTTTGTGGTAGGAAGGAGAGATTTTACGAGCTTGCTGCATTGATTGTGGTCTAAAGGATTTCCAAAGTAGAACTCATGTTTCCTGGTAAGCAGAGACCGTGGTCTTCAAAATAAACAAAACATTTTTCCAGATTGCCGGTCTCGACACGCAGAAGCGGCAGCAAATTTTCGTGTGGGACATATCTCGATTGACTAAAGGCGGTAGCGCTACGCTATGTGGTAGGCAGATGTCCGACTGGGACTTGAATGCGCTTCATTTTAGTCCTTACGAGGATCTGAAGCTGCTCTCGTGTGGTAAGGAAAACATTCGTTTTTGGCGTCTCAAAGACGCTCACTTACCGGGACAGTCGGTCACACTAAACTCGTTGGCACGCGGCACCATGTTCGTCGATCTCTGCTTTGAGGCTAATCGGGCGGCAGCGGGAACCGGTTTCCTTGGTACTTCCATTTTCTGTTGAAGAGGAGTAAGACTACTGCGCTAGTAGCAAATGAAATGTGCTTGTTAGTAGAAGTCGTTCGGTCCTTGTTAGGAGTGGACCACCCTAGACGGCATTGCACATGTTCCGATAGAAACTTCATTCTCCAGAAAATCCAATTGTTACAACACGTCAACACCAGGTGAGGAGAGCCTCGGTTACAACCACAAGGTCTTTGTGGCTACCGCACAAGGCGAGGTGTGCGTGGTGAGCTACCGTGAGCGTTCTGTGCTGATGTTGCATAAGCTGCACTCCACGCCAATCGTTGCCATCGCCGCAACAGAGAGTTTTTGCGTGACCGCTGCTGAGGACCGGTATATTCGTGTCTGCCCACTGGATTTTCAGTGTTTTGTCCTACACTGCATGCATGAAGCCACGCCGAAGGGCTTGGATTTGACGCCGGACGGCAGTAGGGTGTTGTCCTACACAGCAGACGGCACGATCGGGGTTTTGGATATGAACACGCAGGCCTTCGACGTGGTGCATCGGTCGCACGCTTCTCAGATTGCCGATGCAGCAGCCTCGGTTCTCTACGAGGAGCTCGTTACGGTGACAAAGGACGGCTTCATAAAAATCTGGAACCTTAACACGATGCGACAACATACGGAATTCTTTTCTGGTACGCAAAAGTAGCACTGTTTGGTACTTGGTGTAAATAGATGAACTTGACGAGGATTACTTTTTTTACAATATCCAAGATAGAAGGAAATTTATTTATTATGTCGGATCGATATAGGCTGAAGCTTCTAAATGAATTGATTCAGTTTATGCTGCTTATGTCAAAGGTACCGATAGTCCGTGTTGTGTCGGATGCCACCCGAAGAAGCATTTGATTGCCGTCGGGTTTGAGTCAGGAACTTTGCGGCTGTTCGATGTCGACGGACCGAACGTGCTGTGTGAATTCGTTAATTTCCGACTCCCGATAAAGTCGCTAGCTTTTGCAGAGACCGACACGGCCAACCAGAGCGTGATTATTACGTGCGACTCGAAGGGCTCAATCGTTTTGTATGATGAGGAGCAGAATTTTCAGCCGTCGCGCAACCCAGATCTCTTTTCCGGAGTACAGGAACCGCCACCAGCGAATTGCGCATTTTTCAAACTTGCGAACTCGCACCGTTTACTACTGAAGTATTACGACACGCGCACGCTCGCACTGTTTAGCTTTAAAGAGTTGGATTTTCTACGGAAGTTCAATCTGCGGTCGGGCACCGTGTCTTTCTTCGGATTTTCATTCGACTCCAGCAAGGTGCTAGTCGGCTGCTCTGATGCAAAACTCAAAATTTTTTCTGTCAAGGGTCCGCTGCTCCACGACATACCCCTGGTGGCGGGACCAGTAACCAGTGCTGCGCTGGTTGCGATGGAAGGGGTACAAGGCAATGTCATTTCACAAAAGTACATTCTTGAGTAAACCTTAGAATGATTGAATGTGGCAGCCAAAGATTTTTTGAGTCCATTATAGAAAGCAGCCGAGTTACCTAAAAATAGAGTGGTAATTGGCTGCGCACTAAGAGAAGAAAGGAAAAGAAATTGCAAAAAAAAATCAGCATCCAGGATGTTCGCTGTTGTTCACGTCGAGTGAGCAGGACGCCTTAGTGAAGGCTTCCGTGCTACGTTCATCTCTTTCGAATGCGAGGGCCGGCGTACACCGAGAAGAAGAACAGTGCTTCCTGGGGCACGCGTTTGCACCGTTTCGCCTGATAGTAACGCCGAAGAGCCTCGTCGGAGTGTCGTCAACAGAAGTTATCTGTTGGAGTTTCACTGGTTCGAATTCAGCGTTTTTTGAGGAGGTTTTTTTCAACACGCATTTGCGCCAGGACGGCTTGCCCGCGGAGCAACAGGAACTCACGGCCACGGCGGAGCTGCGTGGGCGCGCCGGTGCGGCTTTGGGGAATGGGAGTGAAGCCGTCGTAGGAGATGTTGTGCCGATGGACAAAAAAGCTAATGCACCAGCGTTTCACATGCCAGCAGGAACTATGAAGAGGTCGCAGGCCTCGCCCGAACAAAGCATGTTGCCAGCGCCTGCGGTGAGCGACACTACGAATCTGTTAGTCGAGGACGATCACGGAACATCGCGCACGAACTCATTTTTGCGTATGCAGGAAAGTAAGGGCGAAGGTACCAGAGCCACAGGGAGCAGGAGCAATAGGGGAGGCGCTGCAGCGGGGGGATTCATGTTCTACCCCGGTGCTGCGTCCAAGGACCAGACGGATCCGCAGTTGCTTGAGAGTCAAATATTGTGCAACACGCTAGAACAGGCCAGCGAGATGGTCGAGCCAGGACAAAAGCAGTCATACTCGAGCGACTCGCCTGTGAAGCGTGGCGGCGGCATCAAAATAGGTGGTGGGCGAGTCATGGCGAAGCAGGTCTCTGGTGCAGTGGCAGCACCTCCTCAACCGGGGCACGCGAGTGTCCTCGGAGCTTCAGCATCGACGATCTTGCGCAACAGTGCGAGTTTCCATCACACCACGGTCGATGGCACGACGATCATGGCGACTTCACGGGACCAGGGCCCTGTTGACGTCGCGACGCCACCGCGCGGGGGTAGAGCACCCGAGAGCGAGCGGCAACCTGTAAGTCCCAATCTGAGTTTGATCATCGAAGCAAACCTCCAGAGTGCGCAAAAGGTAAAGGTTCCGCCCAACTCAGCGATCAAGCTTGGTCGTGCTTTGGCGCTGGATGCGTCAGCGCATCGCCGCGAGCTGGAGGAGGCAGTGCAGGAGGCAGGTCGTGTTTTGCGGTTTGACGATGAAGCGACTACTACAACAGGCCATCTCCCTTTAGGACAGCAGTCGCAGGAAGCAGCACTGCTCTCATCAACGACCGGAGCAGCGGCTGGCGCAACGGGTCGCACAATGATGCGTGCTGACGAGTATCTCAAAACTTCACAGCTCTACGCAAGCATGCAGTCGCACAACAACCGCTCATTAGACGTGGAAGACAGCAGATGCTGGGGTACTGGACATGTAGTCGTACGGGAAGAGGAACCTGCGATCAAGGCTGTGGACGCCGGAGAAAAGTCCATTGACATTGAGAGTGACGCAACTCCATGGTCAGCGTCTGGCGTAGAGACGACGCAGCCAGCAAAACTCGATATTAATTATGGGAAAATTTTTTATCACCTAACAAACCGCTTAGCAGAAGTTTTCGTGTGAGGTCACCTATGATTTTAAGTTGTCAAATTATATGATTGACACTGTTCTGTCGTGGCCCGAATCATAGAAAGAGAGAAGTAAGAACTTTCGGTCCAGAATTACATCAAGCTATGCTTTCTGTTTTCATAAGTTCCCGAACCAAATGCCTGCAAAAGGAAAAGCAAGTGCTGTAATCGAGAACGGAAAGGCGGAAGTCGCAGTTGCTGCGGTAGATGCTCAAGCGGCTGCAGCTTCCTCGTCCTCATCGGGCAGGGCAGATTCGAGGATACCGGAAGACCGAGCTCCAAGCTTGGCGGCCTTGATTGGTTCAGGGTCGCCGTTCAGTTGGGATGCGCGTTATCTGGCAGTAGCCATAGGGGACTGGATCTCTCTGGAAGCACACGCAAACAAAGACAACAACTCCTTCGGGTCGAAGTCGGTGATTCCGGTGCATCATCCCGTCTACGCTCTGGACACGCGTGACACGCTTCTTGCTGTACTCTGCGAGGGCCGTGTAAACTTATATGAGGTGCGCACACGAGGTGGAAACTCCAGTACGACATCTTCAGGGACGAACAGCGCTGAAAAGGCGGCATCAACTAGTAAGCAGGGCGTAAATAACGGAGACCAAAGCAGTTCTGAAAGCTGTAAGAACAACAACAGTAGCACGTCTGCACTCGTGACTACGAGCGCGGACCCGGATGTGGTTGGAAGCCGTTTCGGATTTGAACCAGCAGCACGGGCCACTACGGAGACGGAGGCGGGCGTGGAAGTAGAGGAGTCTCGTTTTACAACGAGGTTGCTCGCAACCACACCCTTTCCGACGAGTACGGGGCGAGGATGCTTTGTCAAGTTTCTGGACGGGGAACACATTATCGTGGTCTCTCCAAGACCACGCGGCGCTAGTACTGCCGAGGAGAATTTATCGCTTGTGGATCCCGATGATGCCGCGGGAGTTACGACAGAGTGATTGGGTTTTTTGATTTTCTAGCGTACGTAGTGGAATCGGGATAAAAAACAAAAGAGCCGCTAGTATAGATAAATGTGTAATCAGGCCTACTTATCCGTGAAATGTTGTGGAGCGGAGTGAAATTTCTCGTGCACAATCCTTACCTGCTTTCATTGTGTTCGGTGTGGTTGCGAACGTCAGCGGTAAAGCGAAGTCAAAGCATGGGGACAAGGCGCTCGAGGGTCGCATCGATGTGCTTAGGATACCTCCAAGTGCGACTGCTGAAGGACGGATCGCGAGCGAGCAGGGAGACACTCTAGCACAGGGTTCTGAACAAGCGGAAGCTGGCGTCACAAGAAGTACTATAGGCACACGATTTGGTGATTTACAATCGCTGGAAAAAGTGACCTCAGCGGTAATGGCAGCAGTGCCAACGCATGTGATCGTAGCTCCTCTAGCTGAGTTCGTAACTTTGTCGTCGCAAGCCTTGGTATTCTGGCGGCTCTCACCGGAAAACCTGTTACAGTTTCAGCAGTCTCACCGACCGGCGTGGGTGTCGCAGAACCACTACTTTACGTCGCTGGCTTTCGTTCAGGTACTTCCATTTTGCTAAGTGTGGTGCGGGGAAGTGCTATTACTCATTATTCATGTCACTAATGAATTTGAATTTTACTAAATTGAAATACAAGAACCATAAGATCGTCGGTTAGAAGTTAGAAATTGAAGGTTGCTTTAGAAGTATCCTCTAAAAAGTTCAAAATCCTTAAAGAACATCAGGTGAAACCGGACGTGAGCCGTGTGCTCGTGGGAACGAATCGTGGCGTCCTTCTGACGTATGACTTTGAAGAAAATATGCCCGTAAACGAGATGTCGCTTCCGCGGGACCCGTTGGCAATCAACGCCATTGGAGCTTCCGCTTACCCTCTCGTACTTGCAGGCGTTGGAAGCACAGTCGTAAAGCTTCTCGTCGACGAGGCAGGAAACAAAATCGCATCGATGCCGAAAGGGTACGTAAACTTTGCTAGCGAATATCAATCTCAGACAAAGGCACAGGTTTTACATTGTAAGCGAAGTGTTTGATTTCTCAGACGTCCAAGAACTATCGACAAAGAAGAAATCGATTATATAAATATGATAGTGAAATACTGACTTTGAAAAGTCCTCGGTCTACCTTACTCTAGGTATGTGGACAATTGCAGTCTCTCGAAACGGCTAGCGAGTCGTCAAACAACGTCGGAGAAAACTGTGCAGTTGGATTCCTCGGTGCGGTGCATATCGCTCCTAGACGCTTCCGGGCGGAGTATGGTCGCAACACATGCAAGCCTGTGGTACGTAAACTGGCGGTCGAATTTGAAAGTCCGGCTACATTCCTTCCACGCCTCAGCCTCTCACCAAGTGCGCGTGAGTTCAGACGCTGTGCGTCCAATAATCGCAACCTGTGCCGAGGATGGTCTGGTGCGGCTCTGGAGCTACAAAAAAGGTAGCAACCCAGTCAATTATGAGACTACGAGAAGCTTGATATCGGGACTTTCGTAAAGATTTTCATGATATTCTGGAAGGAAATACAGACTGTATGAATGAATCTATCTATTCATAGAAGGATGGCCGTGCTCTTCTAATTTGCGGAACCTGCCTCGAAAACGACTACCGGCGCGCATGTGGACGGCTTCAGCCTGGAGTGTGGCGGAAGTTTGACAGGAATGGCGCAGTTTTCTGGTGTCTCGGCTTGTTTATCGCTAACGTTTTTGAGTGCCCGCATTCTCTTTTGTGGCTTCCAGGATGGGTGCGTCCGCCTTTTCGATGTGGAGAACCTTTCCAGCATTGGGCGAGTAGAGGTCGAGAATACCCCATTGTGTCTCGTTGAGGCTCTGGGCCCGCAGGCGGCCATCGCGGCGACTTCTTCAGGCAAGGTAGTGCAGATCATGATCCGGCTTTCCTCTACACGCGACGTCGTCGATGCGCGTCGCGCGGAACTCAAGGGTGCAGAAGGAAACAGTGGCGCAGTCACCTGCACGCACGTCTTCAAAGATCGCTTTCTGGTCGCCTTTGAGCATCACGAGGTATGGATCTGGCAGACGGAACGCAAGCGGAAGCCCGCGCTCTCGCAGGTGTGGGTTCTGCCAAAGACGGGGAACCACAAAGCACCCGGTATTCAACTTTTTGCACCGGTTTTGTTTCTTCCTTCAGCCAATATGTTGCAACAACTGGTAGAGCTAAATGGGACTTTTTCTTTGACTTTCTAAGGTCGCTGTGTCTGAATTCGAAAAACTAACCACTTGAAGGCGCAGGCGCTGGATCGGGCAAGGACAGGTGTGGGGTGCAGGCTTGCTTTTTGAGTGAAAAAGTAGTGGCTGGCATGGTGAAAAGCCTCTTTTACGTGTACGACGTTGCCGCACGAACACTTTTAAACCGGGTGCAGCTTGACGTAGAGGCGGTCCGGATAATCCCAGCACGTTGTTCGCCATTCTGCAATGACGACACTCCGCCAGCAGGCGTCGGCGCGGGCGGTCAGTACGCGGTAGACCCTCCTTCTCTTCTACTGCTGACAACGGTCGGGTCTGTCGGCGAGGTCAAGTTGTGGGATTCGGCCAGTCAGTATCGGGAAAAATTGCCTTTCGCTGGGCCTGGTCGAGGAACGGACCTGCAAATGCTGCAGGCGGGAAAACTTGTTGTAAAAACAGACAACGGGCTCTGCGTGTGGCATATCTAGTAGGGCGGAGGTAAACGCCTATTACAGCGAAGATTAAGATTTAGAATAGTAGATACCGATACGAAAGGTGATGCCGTGGCGCTTCATTTCTTGAATGTGCGTGGTGTCTCAGAGCAAGCTGATTTGCAGATATCTCAGGACTAGCGATGTTTCTTTTTTCTACCCTTTTTGCCATCCAAATAGATTCATTCTGTTATCACAAGACTATCTACGATTTAATGGATGACATCATTTTGTAGGTCTCATTGTTGATGGGTTGATGGTGCTGACTTCTAATGTATGAGAAATTTTCTAGAAATAGGTTAGCTGCCCTCAACGATCGACACCTTTTTGGTTTGAATATATCGACCATCGTTTGGCTTTTTGAGGCCTCTCATATGGTAAAATGAATACTGACACAAATAGTCAACTGTCTGAAAATTTCAACTGGTCACTGGGTGACAAACTAGTTTTCTCCCAGACGTGGACATCGATGACTTTTCGTATACTATAAATATAGTAAAACCTCGTACTTATCATTGCTGCAGCGTTCACCTGATTCCAGCGAGTTACTATCCTGCAATTTTCTTGCACGAGCATGAAGTTGCTCAGGCTTGTTCAAGACCAGCTGGTCGTGCAGCACTGAGATATGTACCATGTACAGGGGCGCTTGTCTTGCACACGACATCATAGCATCTTCAGCGACGACGGATACTTCGATCCTTGTGCTCTCTGGTTGTCGACTGATCTGACGGATACTCGAACGGGAAACAGCTAAGAACAGCAATGGACGAGTATTTGGTGGTTTACTAGCTTCTGCAGTGGCGGTGACGTCGCAGTTGTATATTACTTAGCACATATTACAGAGTAGTTTATAGCACGCATGGTGCATGGAGTAGCATGGAGGGCATGGAGCGCAGAGCTTTAAGGGGCGCAAGAAGCTCCCCCTTTAGCTCCATGCTACTCCATGCGATCCATGCACTCCATGCCATGCGAGCTGTGAAACCTTATAAATTGCTCTGATATTAAACGATTCCTCGTTGTACTTGTATATTGGTTCGCTACTCAGAAAGTCTATGTCATTGAATGCATTGACTTTTCTAACGAATTAGTCCTTGTTTTCGCAGTGGGTCGGTGTCCTTTTTACGAGTAACGTTTTGTGTGATCAAATTTTCAATCTGTCATCCAGTATGAGGATATTTTGTTGTGTGTCGTCAAATTTGAAAGTTCATGTCTGAATTCGCATATCATACAGGACAGCATGCTTGTATGGAAGCGTCGCGGGAGACGTAGTCGATTCTACGCATACTTATTTTTCGGTATCTAAGTATTCAGAAAAAAGTGATAGATGAGTTTGCTGGAGGCGTAGTTTTCGTTGTAGTCTGCGTTATGGTTCGATGGTAGCACTTTATACAGTTCCTTGTAATTAACTTTCTTGCACTCGTGCTAATAGAAATTTGCTGCAAAGTCAGCATGCTACCTCTAGTTCTGCAGAGGGGTGTATCTTATGATGTCAGGAGCCATTGCCATTGGGACCAAAGTGTCTCTGGGGCACGTAGAAGCTGCGACAGGGAAGGCTTTTGCAAATCGGAAACTGAATCTATTCCCGCGTTTAGGTGGAAGATTTAGTTATAAGATTCATTTGTCGGGTGCACATTGATGGCCGAATTAAAACCACATCATGGATTGGGGGAGCATACTAAGTACTTTGTATTTATCAACAGCGTCCGGGGATGTCTATCATGTACTTGTCATCTCTGTTGAGTCGATACTCTAAGCCTGGGGGTGGGTGGGAGAAGTCCAAAGGGTATGATTTTTCATGTGATTCTGATTGATGGCATTATGAATACAATGCGAAGATACTAGAAGACAAGCAGTTCGCTTTTTTTCGACACATTCATTATTTTTGATTCGCATGCTAGCTACTTTCAAGAGAATAACTTACTTACCAGTGGTGAAGAATAGTGTAGGTAGAGAAGGATTTTTCATGATGGCTTCATGCTACGTGCTCTTTCTCTCGTCAGTGAGATTGGGTGAGAAGCAACCGTGAAAACAAGGTTGGTGCTGCACTTTCATCGATGGACATTCAATATTACATTGGTGCAACTGGACTCGAGAAATAGTTTTGTATATTTGTTCTTGGTTTTCTTACTTGTTTTCCCAACAAGGCCTTCGACGTTTCTGCCAGTGCAGGTACGCCATCGTCAAGAGGCATCAACGTGGTTGGCCGAAGCGGCAGTGTCCCGGCGATGCAACGACGCGCTTCATGAACATCGAAAAGACGAGGACCTGGAAATGAGAAGTCTAAGATAAGACGCCTTCTCCGTTGTAGCTTTCCTGCAGACAACGCTTCAGGAATAGTCTTGATTTTCCTTTACCCGCAGAAAATTTGGATTTCACAAAAGTCGAATATTATTAGTGACTGAAGAGGCTCGCCCTCCTCGGCAAAAGACTTGTTTGCAAAGACTGACACAATACGTAGCCAGTGGTAGTGCCTGGGGGATTATACACACGAACGCTTAAATGTCTTCCGTGTAAGAACGTAGTAATACCTATAGCATGGAGAGGCAGAGTTTTGAAATCACGATTTGAGCAGGAAACATGATTATAGCATGGGGAAGTGTGAGTTTTTTCTGTTCATAATTCTGGAATCAATGCTTTTTGAAAAAAATCATGGAGTTAGATATGTTCTCTCCGCTTTTTGTGTCGAGAAGAGGAAGCGAGTAGGAGAAAAATGGCGTCTTTATTTCGCAATTGGCTGTCATCCGGTACGACTGGGAGAGAGCGCTCACCTCGTAATTCGACGGGTAGTGCCGTCACGGGTGCAGTGTATTTTGCCTCCTTATTTATCCTTTCCAGTTGAGTTCCGGTAATAGCTTTCCCGTATTGCTCTCCTTGGAGATTTTTTTTGTGTAGTATCAAAGCAAAAAACAGACAGGTCCGGCGGTGCAGTGGGCGGAAAAAATTTGGAGCCAACCGCTGCACTAGTGCGAACCTTCTTTCGCTTCGCGTGGGAAGATTATGGCCTCGTTGTAGAAGAGAAGACTCCTTGAGAAGTAATATCATTTAAGGGAACATAACTTTTGTTAGCGATGAAGAATAAGAGGTTGCCCACTTCTCGTTCGTATCAACATGTAATCAATAGGTATCAAGAATATTATGTAAATGAATAAGACTACCCTCACCTAGAAGAAGCAGAAAGCAAGACTTCGTGGAAGTTCTTTTGGTCTAAGCAAGGAACGATGTTGAGATTCGCGTGGTGGGATCGTGCCCTCAGTTGGGGTCGTGGGATCCACTGAAAGGTGTGAAATTAGAGACGAGTTTCGAGTTTTTTCCAGTCTGGATCAGCAAGGATCCGGTATACCTGCCTCTAGGGGTACAGATCGACTATCGCTATGCGGTCATCACGAGAAATAGCAGTGGTGAAGGGGGCAATGGAGGAAAGCAGGGGGGTTCTTCGTCAAGCGTGGCCGCTTCGGGTGGTGGAAAAAGGGCCTCATTCGCGGGTAGTTCGAGTGCGGAAAAAGAGGCGACAAGCATACGTTGGGTGACGTCGCCTGGAAAGGTCCGCGTTCCCTCAGCAGATAACAGCGAGACGCTGATGATTGAAAACGATGCAGACGAGGAAAGTGGCTGTCTCGCGCTGCTTCCCACAGGACCGGAAATGACCGCCGAAGACGATGGTAAGTAGATTTTCTGTGTTTCTAACGTGAGAAGATTTTATAAACAGATCTGAGGACGAGCTTGGGATTGCAGATGTAATCTGTACCCCTGCTTGTAGAAATAGGTCACTTTGATCCACACCACCTACGATAATGCCTTTCAGGTGGGTTGTTTCGCAAATTTTCTGGGAAGACTGCTGAAGACTTGGCGCAGAATACGATGACCGTCCGATCAGCATGGGGCGACGCACTTGACCAATTGAACAGCTCCCACTCGCCACGCGCAGACCAATCGCCGACCGATGTGGACTTAGGAAAACTTGTTTGCTGACTTTGCTATTATTTCCCAGATATTAACCGCGCATCAGGTTCATGACTTGTCCTCTTACAGTTGTAAGTATGGTGGTAGTCGTACGTAGACCTCGATTGATGCTCGAGTACATCTAAGATCCGACGCGATCGAAACGCGGCTTCAGGAGCTTGAAGAGCAGGAGTTGTGGACAGGAAACACGACCGTTCTCGTCATCGCGTTTCAGCTTCCTGTGAAAGCGGTGCGCAGTGAGGACGGCAAGTGGGCTGTCACAACAGTGAAAAGTCATGTCTTTCCGACGATTCCCAGCCTCAGACGGAAGAGCGGGCACGATATTCAGATACTCAACATTGGGTGGCCAGGAGTGCATGTGGATTCGGAGTACGACAAAAGGCAAATATCGGACCTCTTACTGAGCCATAATTGCGTACCAGTGTTCCCAAACCCTCAAGAATTCGATAACTTTGTGCGGTTCTCGCACGATCTCCTCTGGCCAGTGTTTCACGATGTAATGACGAAAATGGTCGGCCGAACAGAACCCTTTGATGAAGAGCACTGGGCATCATACCAAAGGGTAACTAATGGTTGTTCGTTTTACAGAGTATACATTGTACTTCGTTCGTGTAGAAACATCCTGTTATCGTTGAAATGTGAACAGAGGAATGTCATTTCTTGGTAAAATGACCAACACCTCTCTTGTCAAGTTTACATTTATTGCGCTGGCAACTAATACCTCGGCAACGTAACCATAGGATTCATACGCAAGCGACTATACAGGTGAATCATGCTTACGCCGATGTCGCGATCCGGCATTCGCACGAACAGGACCTGTTTTGGGTGCACAACTATCATCTGATGTTGTGTCCTCAATATCTGACGCGGAAATTGCGCATGGCCAATATTGGTTTCTTTCTGCACACGACCTTTCCGAGTTTCGATATTTTCCGATCGATTCCTTGTCGTGAGGAACTCTTGCGTGCTCTCTTGTGCAGCGATTTGATAGGGTACTTTCTCATATGCCTTTGAAATACTTCTAAATCAATGAATTATTATGTGAAGTCATCATATTGCACATAGAACAAGAAAAAGACCGAGTAAAATCGCTAATGGACGATCAGGAGTTGAGCGATATTTTCATGCATTCCTACAACTGTGGACTTTCAGGTTCCAGTTTTTTGATCACGCGCGGAAATTTTTTGTGTGTGTCAAGCGCTTACTTGGTCTAGACTGGCAATATCTCCCAAATGGGCAGCTCGCGCTTGCGTATGTAGGTCGTGACGTCTGTGTCAAAGTGTCACATACCTGCATCTCTGCCGAAAAGGTCGCCTCCGCGTCTGAGGTGCTGAGGCAGGCAATAGAGGCCGACGTGAAAAACTACAAGAAGCCGAAGGTAATTACGGCACCCGGAACTACGGGGAGTCAAAATCTCTACAACATTGCTGGGGGTAGGCCAGGGCAGCAAATCATCGGGTCCACGATTGCTGCCGACGACCTTCCAGGCAGTATCGCAAATAGCCCCTCGACGACTCCGTCGATTGTGTCTCCCACGACGCGGATAAGGACAGGCAGTGCAGCTGGCAGTAAGACTTTGTTGGATTCGAATGCAGGGCAGAATGGAGAGGTTTCGTCGGCCACGAATCCAATAGGGGCGGGGCTAGGCATGAAGAAAACGACGAGCAGCACAGGATTTCTCTCAGCGGGTGGCGACACGGCTCCCGAGCCCCCAGTCAGCATATCACGGGCTACCGCACCGGGTCCGCCCTCGTCAGCTTCGACTAGTGCTAGCGGGCGAGGCCCCGCCACGCTGAAACCGCCCGGGTTGACTGTTTCACCTAGTGCACCCCCAAACAGCATGTTAGCGAGCGCCACGGTCAATGGCATGCTGAGGGAGCAGCGAGGAGGTAGCGCGTCGAGTAGCAATCTACTCGCAACCTCCGCGGGGCCGCCGCAGTTTACTAGCTCCGGAAATTTAGCGGGCAAGGCAAAGAGTGCTTTGGAGAAGAGTACTAGAGGTAACTTCGGAGGAGGAGCGAGTAACACCGGCACCATCGGAGGCGGTAGCGGAGGCCAGGGTTTCGAACCACCAGACGCAAACACTCGGCCTCCAGGCTCAAGTAATGAGTGGTTGAGTAATTATGCCAGCGACCAAACGAGTTCACCGAGTACGACAGGAATTGCTTTGGTCAGTGGACTACCACTGGCGAGGCAGCACAGCGGGGACGCAAGAGGCAGCACCGTTGTACAAAAGTTTCGGTCCTTTAGGCGGGGTCTTTTTTTTCACTTGCGAGAAGACATGGGAAGCCGGATAATATTTACCGGCATAGACCGAAGCGAAGCGCTAGCTGGGACCATGCTGAAAATGCGAGCATGGCATTCTTTTATGAAACCACAGTGTTAGCACTATATTTATAAGTTTGTGAGGCACACATGGCTTATCGTTGTACTATCTTCAGGTAGCTTCTACGCCATAACTCCTCGTGAAGGATATTCTTAGTGTCCCTGCCAACGGACTCGATTTTCGAGTTTCACCCTTGTTTCTTATTTTTGTTCATGTTTCTCTTGACCGCGTATCCGAGTTTGCGGAATAAAGTAGTGCTCATTCAGTGCGCTTACCCATCGGTTTCACACCCGGATGAGCAGGGGAGGTTGTTCGAGAACCTAGAGGCTATCACAACATCAATCAACGATACGTTCGGACACCACGTGTTGCTGATCTTAAGCGAAATAGACCGAGACGAAAAGCTCGCACTACTCCAAGCAACGGACGTGCTATTGGACACCCAGGTGAAAGATGGGATGAATCTATGTCCGCTGGAGTTCCTCGCGTGTCGTTCGAAGGAGCGAATAGCGCCCGTCATAGTATCGGAGTTTTCCGGAGTATCGCAGGTCTTGCAAGGTGCAGTTTTGGTAAACCCTTGGAACACGTCTCAGGTGATCGCAGCGTGTGCCAAATGCTGCCGAATGTTATGCTGTTTCAGAAATAAGATTGTGTTGCCTTCAGACTGCTTAAGCATACCCGGATTCTTCACGTGTTGTATGCAATTACGTGATTCATCAACATGCATGAGCATGAGCTACACCATGTGTACAACTGGAGAAGATTAAGAAATGATTTCGTTCCTTCATTCTGCTCCGACGAGGAGAAGAGAGAGAGGTTCAATAGGGACTGGAGTTACGTTTGCTCGCGCGATCCGTTCTCTTGGGTTGAGGATTTTCTTGTGGAGTTGCGGGCCGCGAGGAAAAAAGACGACAAGAGCTACGTGGCAGTCGGGTTTGGTGCCAACTTCCGCCTTTTGAGTCTCGACACTGCTTTCACAAATTAAGGCTCATTTAATCGATACTCGTGTCATTTTCCTTCCGTTGTGAGTCAGATTCTGGTGAGGGCTAACCAGTATTTTGACTTTTTTGCCCTTTCGAACTCTACTGATCAATCATTATGTTGTACCCTCTTCATTCTTAGCTGTACACGGAGGACGTGATCCACGCCTACAGGACAGCGCGAGGCTGTAGAGTTTTTTTGCTTGATAACGAGGGCACCTTGGCACCGAATCTCGCCACAAGATTTGCGCGAACGCAGGATAACCTTCGGGTTCGTGAGGTCTCCGAACTCAACAGCTACGGAGCGGCACCGAGTACGGTTGTCTTGCAGGCTTTGATTATGGCAGTAGACGTAAAATTTTCAACTTCAAGTACCCATGATTATAGACTGATGTCATCTAATTCTAAGATCTTGATCTTCTTTACTCTTGGCTAGTGCACCCTATATATAAGGTGGTTTCTTTGGTCAATCATACCAAACAGATATTATCTGATAAGTGGCGACTCTACAGTTGCAATCCACCTCTAATGCCCATGAGCTAATGAAAGATCCACGGAATATAGTAGTCGTGATATCTGGACGTACGAAGGAGCAGCTCGATCATTGGTTCTCACAAGTGCCAAAAATAGGTCTTGCGGCGGAGCATGGTTTTTGCTACCGAATACCACCTCTACTAGGAGAAGAGTGGGTGCAGCTGCAAACGGCAGCTACGGATTTTCAATGGAAGGTAAGTGCCTTATACATCATAGATAACTCATATTGGAAGATGTGACTCTTGGAGTATGAGGAGAATCTTTCCATGTGATTTGTTTCGAAGAAACAAAGATTTGATGTGCCTACGACTTTGCAAGACGCACAATACTTTGAGTTCTAGTGGATGCAACACATCATCACATCAGTCACTCGCCTGTCCTCTCAGCAAATCGCGTTTGAGCTTATGAAGGAATATTCAGCGCGAACCCAAGGCTCCTTCATGGAAAACAAGGGCTCTGCTCTAGTTTGGCAGTACCGCGAAGCAGATCCGGAATTCGGTGATTTGCAGGCAAAAGAGCTAGGACAGCATCTGAGAGAGTTCATGTTTGGGTACTACTACTACAATACATAGAAGAATTTCTATTTCAATTTTTCTGGCCTTACGACGGCACTGTCTTTGGGTAGACTAATGTTGGGGTTCGTTCAGCAGCAAGTATTCACTAGAAATTCCTCAAAAAGATTGTTTCAGGTTAGCTTTTTTGGTTATGCCTTTTCCTCCACACGAATATTTGGTGTCACACTTCTCTCATCATGTTTATCAGATTGCCAGTGGAGATCACGAACGGCAAAGGGTATGTGGAAGTTAAGCTCGCTGGTATCAATAAGGGTGCAGCCGTTAGCAAAATCTTACAGAAGGTTTCGAATATTCGGGGAGATCCGGACTTCGTGCTGTGTATGGGTGATGACCGCAGTGATGAGAATATGTTTGAGGTTGTAAATCAACTGCGAGACCTAGAGGATCATGCGGACCCGGCAGACCAGGACGAGGACGACGACAAGTCGACATCGGACTGCGCGAGTAGGCAATTCTTCCCTGTGGGCATTGAACCGCGTCAGAGGCCACCCACAATTATGTGATCATGGATAAAAACTGAGTACAACAACTACTAGAAGAACTAACAAGTTTGTTGAGCTGCATAATTGCGGGTCCCTCTTTGGTATTATGAGCGCGTGAAGGATGATTGGCGGCAGCCTCTACAGTCAATATAATCTGAAATGCGTATCACCTCCAAGAAGTACAACATCTTCAGACCCTGAAGGACTCATTCTACGTATCTTGTTTCTTCTTCATTTCAAGCAGTGTGGTAGGCGGAACTGGGATGATACGGTCAGGAAGTGTGAACCAGAGTCAGGCTTTCGGACTGTTCAATCAGGGCACCGTCTTAACAGACGGCGCGCAGACAACTCGCGAAAGAGAAAGGAAAAACAGCTTTATCAGTTGTACCATCGGACAAAAACCTTCGAAGGCCCGCCATTATCTGCATGATGTGGAGGAAGTCACAGAATTACTTGCTGCACTGGAGCATGCGGTGCAAGGATGTTTGGATGATGACCGCGACCGCCTACAGCAAATAGGTGGAAAGACCGCGCCAGCGGTGGTGCAGCAACCAAATTTATGCTCGCTGATTTGTCATTCCCCACTCATGAATCATTTTATTCCAAGTACTTACTTACTCATATAACCAAGGGCAAGCCCGTGAAGGCCACCCGCGCAAACACAAAACCGCGGGTCAAGAAACCAGGGCAGCCGCAGGAGCAAGTCGCTCCCAAGCCTAGAGGTAGGCCTAGAAAGGAGAAGACCACCGGCCGAGACCCCACCAAGCAAGTGCTGATGAAGCCAACAGTCGCGCAGCAGCCAAAGAAGAGGGGCAGGCCTAAGAAGATGCAGATGCATAACGTCGCGCTTGCCGGAAGCAGCGGCGCGGGCTTTCAGGAAGCGAGTAGTAGCAGCAATAGTAGTCCCCCTGCACAAGCACAAAACCAGCAGTAGTTTTCTTACTTTTTTTGACTGATTAGCAGGTAGACTCGCGCCCTAGCATCACAAAAAGACTAATCGTGAAGAGGAGGCGCGCGCCTTTGTGCTCTGAGTGTTCGCTGAAGGAGTTACACATCAACAACGGCAACAACAACAACACCACAACCCGAAGGTAAGTCCCCCGCACTGTGTAGCGTAGTATTTAGGGCCATGAGTAGTTGGTGTAAGCGTTGTAGGGTGACTAGGTTGGAGCTGCTTCTGTGACTATCGGTTTTGTTTACCCGAGCGTGTCGGCGTTACTCATGCCATGGCGCTATCGGTTCTCTGCCGCGTCTCTACTCGGGTCGCAACGGAATCAGGCAGCGTAAGTTGTCACGTGGTTCGCAAATGAATGAATGAATGAATAACCAGCATGCGTGGTTCTTCTACAATATCAGATAATATACTTAAATATAAGGAAATGTTGGTAAAACATTACGATGTTGACTATCCACTGTTCATAGTTCTACGCGGGTGGGTCAAAGACCAAGACACCGTTGGATCAACTTGATTTCGGTGCTGCAGAGCGAAATTTCTCTGAGAGCAGTCTGAGTTCGACGGGCTAACGGCTTCTTCGCATTGGGACGAAGTGAAATTTTGACGAAATGATGCCAGGCCCACTGAGGCTTTAGAGCTGCGCGACCATGCCGCTGAAAGCACTGCAGGAGAACCGCAATGAAATAGAGACTTACCACAACATACAATGACCTGAAACTGCATACAGTGTGTATCTATAATTTTCTTTCTTCCACTCCATTTTTTGGCCATCTTCAGTAGATTTTTCATGGATGTAATTTTGGATTGGTCATCTCTTCCCCTATCAGAGTTGTACAGGAATAAACTACATGTTCATCTAATATGCGCCGCTTGACATAATTGGATATCGTACTAATATGCATTGTATAATTTGAATTTGTAAGCATATAGTTGATACAAGCCATCGCCATGTAAATCATGTAAAAATTGATATTCATTACTCCATTGGAGGCTCGGCTTCCATAAGCGTGTATAATCCTTGCTGAAGACCAGGTCGCCTGCCTACATTTCATTTTTTCATTTTCGCGCAGTCGCACATCTTCTTCTCCATCACTCACTCAACAATCTAACTCGTCTTCTATTCAGTCATCAGTCAACAAGAAACTCCTTTCACAATCAGTCAACACCTCAGCTTTGCGTTTTTCAGTCGAATACCAATGTCTTAAAAAATCAGTCCAGTCGTGGTCAATCTAGTCGTATTTCTTTGCGTTAACAAACGCAGCCTCCAGTGTAAGAATCATTCAAATCCATCACCAATCAGTCACAACTAGGTTCTCAGCCGCATTGTTTAGGTAGAAAATTGAACCTGAAAGTCTGCTTGTCTGCAACTACCTACATGTAACGAGTCTCTTGATTCCAAAATAACCAGGGACTCGAGGGACGAATGTCAACAAAGCTAGGTCATCACAGGTTTGCAGAGTAAAACTAAAAGCAAGAAGATGTCATGGCTCAAAATGAACCCACAATCTCGTGAGTCTCACAATAGGTGTCGCTCAAGCAGATTGGCTACGTTTATTTCTAGATTCTTAATTGATACTAGCCTCGTTCTTATCTGTGGGCAACTCGAAGTCGAACGTGGTCGTTGGGTGAAAGCAGCAACTACGAAAGAAAGCCCAGAATCGAAAGCGTGGTCTACTTGTGCCACCCTTTCTTCTACTGGCTAAAAGTGTTCTCTCCACTCCTACACACAGGGCAAGAGCCATACCTGTAGCTTTTGACGTACCCGCAGTCACAGCAAATGACGTGACGACTGACGCGTTGTAAGTTCCGTTGACAACAAAGTATAAAGCAGACGAGCCAGGGTATGCTGCCTGGTTGTTCCGCACCAGGCTCTAAGAGTTCGTTTTTGATCCCAGAAGATGCTGATCCTCGCAGAACAAGGGACAAATATTACCGCGCGTTTTTGTTGTTCAGTCCTTCTACGTTGGAACTTCTACAGAAATCCGGAGTTTAATTGGAAAGCTTCGTTTCTAACCTAGAATTACAGCAAGTACCTACTAACGATCATGTTACAAAATGCCCGACATTGTTGCTGCGTTTACGCGTCTTTCTTAGTCCATTCTTGTGACAACATGAAAAATGACCATCATTAATGTTGTTGCTTCAAATTATTAAATTTGAAAAAAAAGTGGGACTGGAGTTATCACAGCAACAAGGAGGAACGACTGAAAACATTAACTGGCACTCGCAACTTGTCGGGTTGCAGATTGACGCGCTGTTGTTGCCACTTGGTTGTTCGCGTCGATGTGTGGAGGGATCGGCGCAATTTCGTGCAGTGCGTTTGCCTGACGTACCGACGCGGCATGCTGGAGCAACGCCGCAACCTGAGTGGAACTGCATCGTTGTGGATGACTCTTGTTCTGCGTGAAACGACGAGTTGGAGATTGTAAGAATGCACGCTTAAAACGGGGTCCTCTACCAGGATTTGGTGGTGCTTTGTTGTGCGCTTCGGCGACGAAGATTGGTCGCCGTGTGGAGGATTTCATAGGGTGGGAAAGAGGAAAATATCGCAGCAATGGCACAACACAACGATTGGAGTTCCGAGTATTTGACTTCTTTTGCTAGTACTATAATTGCTGTACGGCAGCAAGCTCGCTAATTGGTATTGGATCTTCGTGTTACTAGTCGTGAAGATGTATAGTGATTCCGACCTGATGGTGTAGCCAATGCAAAAAATTTCATGTATTCTAGATATGTCTCGTTTCATCCTGGGAGCGTGTATCAAAATCCGGCTGGTGCGCCCACGAGTGCTGTTGATCCAGCAGCACTACAGCAAGCGCACTACCATGTCGTTGCCCGTACGCACCGGCCTGAGTTTGTTATGTCAATATATGTGGAAGTGGAGCAAAATAACGCTACAACATTTTTGATGGGCCTAGTATCCGATGAAAAAGCTGAGAGCTGTGTTACATTTCTTTAAAACAATGGATGACTGAACATGAACTGACTTTAGGAAAATTGATATAAAGAGTAGATAGGACTAGGAGTTAGAGGTAGTTGGGATAGACCCGCGTCTAACATTACGCAGAGCGGTGCCTGCGGAATGCCAGGTCCAGCGGTAATTGGTGGAATCGTGCATCATGCGGGCAGCGCAATGCAACCTGTTGGAATCGTGCAGCAGGCAGGTGGGCTGGGTCCTCAGCAGGTTCGCGCAACATATGCAGCACCTTTGAACCACCCGCAACCGCACCAGCATGCCTTCGTTACGAGCGCCGGAACAGCGCTGCCTGCGAACCATCAAAGCGTGCAGCATCAAAGCGCGCACCATCAAAGCGTGCAGCAGGGTCATACAGTTGTGTTAACGTCCAGCGCACCAGCCGGCGCGGCGCCGCTGATGGCACGAGGTCACAGCATGCAACAGTGTGCAACCGTCGGCGCGGCCACTGGATCAGGTATGTGCCCAGCAGTGATACGTGGTATGGTGTCGTCTTCTAACCAGCCTGTGCATACGAGTCCTGTAGTCCCCGTTGGGCCGCCCGTGCTGAGTGGTCAGGCACCTGTCGCGGGGCGCGTAATCGTTGCGCCAGTCATGAGCGGTTGCGGTGCTAGCATCGGCATAGCTGCTTTGGGTGGTGCTCCTGGCTCCGGCGTTTTGCACCAGTTACCATCTCACCAAAGACCGCACGATCCTGGCACGAGCTCTTCGGGAGTGCATTTCCATCACCCGCATCAGGCAAGAGGTGTGGCGGGAAAGGCTACGGGGATGCATGGCACCGAAGGGCAAATAACTGCAACTGGCGGGAAGGGCTACCAACCCCACCACGCTAAGGCAGATTCTGTCTACACATCAGGAGCAGGCCACTACGTACCTTACGTAGATGAGCGAGCAGTAAGAGGGGGACAGCCATATCAAGGCGGTCCTTGTCCGTCTGTAGCCACTACAAATTGCTACGTTGATCAAGTTGGTAACTCGAGGTTCTGCACCACCCGAACGTCCTGGTCGTCTTCCTCGTCTTCTACAGCTTCAGTCGTCCAGCGTCCGAGCGCCGCTTCGTCAGCTGGAGGTTACCACAAAACGGCAGTAGCGATTGCGAGGTGGCGAAGCGACCAGGACCACGGGTCCTCGTACCACGAAAGCAGTATGTCTGGCTACAACGGCTCGCAACAACAGCCACCGACACCGCCAACAATACCGCCGGTGCGACAACAAGAAGGATCAACGTCCTCCTCATCTACAACGCTACTTCCGCATTCGAATACCAAGACGAGGCAGCAGCGACAACAGAGTGCTGGGTACATGTACAAAACAGGAAGTCCGGCGGACTCGAATGCAACGACAACAGCGAGTGGCCGTGCCAAAGTGGGTACTCCTAGCTCCTCAGGCCGTAGCGGATTGTCACTAGATTGCAGCATGAGCTCTCCTTCGGGAGCCCAGGCGTCACCGAAAGGCCGTCTCATTTGTTCGCCAAACTACAAGAGCACAACAAGGGTGACTACCGATTTTCCACAGTTGCTTGCCTCTGGCTCTGTTGTAAACCATATAGGGACGACTTCGAAGGTAAGTAAGGCGGGCTGCCATTTTGTCTCGACGGTGACCACGGAGGGTCATATCAGGGGCACTCACATGACAAGTAAACACTCCAGTTGTGGCCGTGACGGGACTACAACAGATGGAGAAGAAGGAACGAAGAGCCGCGGACTGACCTGTGGGAATGCACGGGCACCAGTTGTAAGACATTATTGTTCTGGAGGCTCCACGAAGGATGGACATGGAGTCGTGACTGTACTGTCCCTCGACGAGGCGTTATTCCTACCTGCTAGTGACAAAGTAGTAGACATGGCTGGCGTTACTAGGTCGTGGACACCGCCGCCGCCAGCGACCGAGTCGTCTCCCACCAGCCCAGCAGAGTCGCACAGGCAGAAAAATCAGAGTGGACCTCCGGCAGAAGGGACTCCTCAAACACGCACATCCCCTCAGCGAACGGAGGTACTTGATATTGAATAGAATTACACTCTCAGTGTCAGTTCCAGGATATTACGACTCTAGTTTCGTTGTAGTTGTTAGAAAGATGAAAAGTAAGGTCATAGCAACTTCCTGAAAGATTCGTTGGTGGTGTGGAATTCATTGCGTGGTGTTTGTCTAGCAATGAATTGTGCCATTGCTGATCGAGTTCTCCAAAACTATTCTTCGCAACTACTGTTTCAGTATGCTGGGGTCGCAACGAATGGCAGTGCAACGCCTTCAGAGAGTTTCTACTCCGCCAAGGAGGAATCGCAGGGACCACCTGAAGCTGCCTCAGTTGTGTCGGCAATTACGAAATTAAAGGCGAGTCGATTTTCACGCTACGCGCCAAGTACAAACGGAACTACGGACCCTAACTTTATTATGTTGAGTCTTGTACTAGTAGCCTTTGCCTTGAAGATTGTTCTTTCGCGTTTGTCACGCTTTTTTTCTATTTGATGTGGCTTTTGAAGGAGTTGCATGGTAGCCACGCTCGTAAATGAATGCAAGATGGTCACAATAAAGATTATACATAGGACGCAAAGTATTAAGTAGGTGAATGAGCAAGAAAGATGAAACCACTAAGAACTGGGGAATCGTGCCGAGAGGAGGAACTTCTTCGAGGAAAGGGCGTAGGGCTCGAGGCGGGACCAGTCATCAGATACAGATACAAAAGAGCGCAAGTCCAACTGGTGGTGCTGGATTGTCCCCCACCAGTAAGTCTTCACCCAGTAGTTCGGCATTTGTCCGAGCAGGCGAGGTGCATAGCTCGTCTCGATCTGCGGAAGGAGCTGGAGACGGAACTACGTTGGCGGCAACAACTGCATCGAGTTCTAGTAGTGGTCCTCGTCGAGTGCATAGCAGGGGATGCCGCGGCGTTCAACATTCCTTCACAAGACAGCTTTTCCAGAAGTTGCCAAGGATACGACAAGACCTTTTTCTGCTGGCCAAGAAAGGTGGAAATATCTCGAACACGACGAGAGGCACACGTCGAGAGGAGGACGCAAGGAGAAGTAGCGGTTCCTCCTTCGAAGAACAGTCAGAGTCGTGCAACAACGACTTAGTTTCGTTTTTAGATGAGTTCCTTCTGCGGCGCGCTCGATTGGTCGTGGCACGTATGCTCCAGTCGCTACAGCAACAAAGTTTTCTGTCTTCCGAACAGAGGTCTTCACCGATAGCGTCTGTGCTCTCGCACGTGGCAAAAAAATGGGTGGGAGTGGACTCCAGTGGAAGATCTTCTTCTGGTGTCGGTAGTTCTTCCGAAGAACCAACGTCAGCTAGTTCTTGTGCAACTAGTTGGAGTAATAACACTTGTTCTAACGCAAGCGCTACTTCGTCTAATGGTGATGGAAATGGAGAGCAGAAGTATGACACCACGACTAGTGCTGCTTTAGCAAGTTGCAATAATCGACAAAGTTGTCCGATTGAGGATGAGGCACCAGATTCTTGCAATGCTGAAGCTTCAGCAGGTGAAAAAGCGGAGCAGATAACAGAACGTGTGATAGACACTACAACTGGTGAAAGTCTGCTATCATCACTCGTCGATCACGTCGTACAGCACTGGTTGTCGCCGTCATTTGTGGCGGACTTGATTGACGGAGGAGATGTTTCAGCGAGTACATGCCTGGACTTTTTTCTTGATGGTAGCCTACTCGAAGCAATGGCGGACTACGTCCTTATGGTTTAGACTTCGTACAATTTTCAACTCAAAATGCTTATGCTAGCCTGCAAGTCTTCTCAATAATCTTTATCGGTGCCCCACAAGCACAACATAGCCATACACGACGTACGACCATGTTGGGCGGCATGGCACTGATCTAAGTTTCGCAGTTCTCTGCTTCGACCTCTCGACGCCGCGATAGTCGACGCTTGTAGGGCGCGTGAAACGATCTTCGAACTCGGTCAGATATTGCCCAGTGACTCTGTGTGCGGATCATTAGCGACTGAGTTCTTGAAGGTTCTGCTTCTTGATAAAGGAAAAGCTAGTACTAGGAGCGCAGCCTCCGGAGTTGGGCAAAATGCATCAAGCTGTACGACAATCAAGGGGACTCCGACAGAAAAACGCCTGGAGGTAGATATGGAGAATAGAGGGAAACAAATAGAAGCTCATGCAGAAGAAGCTGCAGCTGATCAAAAGCGTGGCAAAAAGAAACGCATGAAGAAGACACCGACCGAAGCGGGCGATTCAGAGCGAGTTTCTCCCGTTCCTCGAGATGTGTCTTGCAGTATTACACCAAAGCCTTCGATTTCGAATGCACATTGCGAGAGTGTAGCCTCAGGTGCACGCGAAAAGGCGTGCCTGGGGTTAATTTCGGGCGCCACGACATCAAGTAGTTCTCCTTCTTCTCCATCGTCTTCCTCGCATTCTTCACAGGAGACGGATGAAGCTAAAGAACTTCTATCCGAGAACGAAAAAAGTCTGCAACTAGAAACGCTTGTGAAACTGGTCCGTCATCTGCAGGACGCCCTCGCCCACGTAGGACGCGCCTCGCGTGAGGCCTATGCGCGTGCCGGAGCTACTGCGAACTGCGTGACCAGGATGCTCAGATATTTTTCGTTCTTCTACGGAAGTTCAAGTCTGCTTTTGAGTAACTTTTTGGGGAAGTCTACCTGTATGGGAAATACAGTTTCAAGAAAAATGGATCTGAATCCCGATAGCATTTCTAATTTTAAAAACAAAAACTCACCTTGTTATGCTAATTTTGTGCGCTGAATACTGAGTCATTTGACTGCCATGCCTACACCTGCTCCTCTGAAGAAGGATTTCAGGCTTCCGATTTCCAGATCATATTCGTGGATACCTATGCGCGACTCCTCCACCTTCTTGAGAAGATACCAGCCTGCAGAACTGTTGGAGTCGACTTCGAAGGAGTACTAAGTTCAAGTTGTAATTATATATATATTAGTAAAAGCAAAATAAGTCTTCATGAGTGTTTTTTCCTAGTTAGGCTAGCTCCGCCAGTATATACGTATATACTAGACTTGAGCACCCGGGAGCACTCCTCCCACTAGGATCATACACCCCCGGCACGCACTTCCTCAACCCCGGCGCGAATTCGCCCCCCTGGCTCCTCCCCCGCCCGGCAACCGCCTGGCGGCGTTGATCGTTGGAACAAGAGGTGGGCGGGGGGCGGCGTGCGGCCATTGATTGAAACGGCACAGACCGAAGTCGTTGGCCTGGTGTCGGTTTGCTCTTCTTTTCGGAGGTTTGGCCTTCTTTGCGTGCAAGTTGCAGCGCTCAAGTTTGCAAATTGTTGCGGTTCCTCTGCTTTTGATACAATCAAAGACCTGGAAGGGGAATGTTTTAGATTTCGCTTTTATTAGATATATTCACAAATTTTGGATTTCCAGTCTCAAGCTTGAAGCTTTGAGATAATAGAGTGAAAAACTTTGGATTTCCAGGCTCAAACTTGAGACTTTGAGACATTGAGGCGCCGCTTTTCATCTTAAGCGCCCGGCTTTGGGCTTTTAGCCTGGGGCTTTCGGCTTCGAGCTCTCAACTTTGGGCTTTGTGCCTTCAGCTTTGAGCTTTGGGCTTTCAACTTTGAGCTTTCGGCTTTGGGCTTTCAACTTTGAGCTTTCAACTTTGAGCTTTCAGCCTTGGGCTTTCAGCTGTGGGCCTTCGGCTTTGGGTCTTCGACTTTGGGCCTTCAGCTTTGAGCTTTCAGGCGTGGGCTTTCCGTTAGGCTTTTCAATTCTTATGCTTACGCTATCGGCCTTGGGGTTGGGGATAAGGCTTCAGCTGATAAAGTCAAAAGCTTGGGCTTTTTGGGCAAAGTTTTTGATTTTAACGCCCACGAATGAAATCGGGCCGCCGCGTGAGCGCTTTATTTTAACAAATGCTCGACGCCGTGCCGGGGGTTAGTGTGTTCGCGTGTTGTGCTTGTTGGTTGATTAGAAAAGGAGCGGAAAGAGCTGCGATGGGGGTCGCGTGTTTTTTTTTCAAGTGTTTTCGGTTTGGTGTGTGTTGGGTTCGGATGTTGGAGGGGTCGTCGTTGGTTTTTTATCTATCTCTGTCGCTTTGTGATTTCTGTGGGAACGTGATAAAATTTATAAACTTGCTGGCATCTTCGCCATGAATTTTCGAAAAATCAAAACTTTTCGCGGTCAAATCGTAAAAGTTTTGACTTTATCGCGTAAGTTTTGAATTTTACGACCCTTCCGCGCGACATCTGTAATGTAATAACGTTTACCAACTTTTTCGCATCGCCATGAATTTTCGAAAAATTCGAACTTTCTGAGTTCAAAGTGTAAAAGTTTTGACTTTATCGCGTAAATTTTTTATTTGATACCCATCCGCGCGAAATCTAGCCAAGTTCATGAGTCCAGTAAGTTCATGAGTTCCTAAGTTCGTGAGTCAGAAGGGGAAGATTGAGAGTCTGGCGGGGTCGTTGTTTGTTTTTTAATTTTGCTCTTAATATTTATATATATGTGCAGGTGAAGCTCTGCAGGCATGGCGAGCTTTGTCTGATGCAGTTGGTCCTAGATATCGAGCCCCAAACGATATTCGTGATTGACATTCACCGGTTAGGAAGCAGTGCCTTTTGTCTCACAGCAGCGGGAACACTGGAACTAGGCACATCTTCAACTACATTGAAAGTGAAAGGGGCATCTCCATCAGAAAAAACAACTGACGCTTCTCCACCACTGATAGTATCTGCAGAAATTCCTGATCCTGAACAAGAAGACCAACATCTAGCGCCAGGTTTTAACGAGGAACAAGGGCAACCGGTGGACTTGAAGAAGAGTCGAAAGTCAACACTATCTACAACGACTCCAACAAAGTCTAGCGGGTTGAGTTTGAAGAGTCTCTTGGAAAGCGAGGTTGTGACCAAAAGCTGGTTTGATTGCCGCAATGATTGTGACGCATTGTGGTGGCAGTTTCACATTTCGCCAAAGCATGTTTTTGATATACAAGTTGCGGACGTGCTCCTTCGAAAAAACCGAGGATTCAGCGTCAAATACGTTGTGGGGCTCATGAAGTTACGCAGAGGAAAAATGAGAACAAGAAGATCTTGAGGTGAGTGAGAAGATCGGGAACAAGAAGCCTCATAATTAATGGACTACAACTAATAGATACCAGACTATGATTTGTTGATGAGTGTTGACATTACGATTACTGAAGCGCTGACGATGATGGGGCTCTAATAACCGCACTCGATAATATCAAAGACCTGCTCCGGCCTGAAGAGTTGAGGTTCGCTCAGGAGATAGCCGTGAAAGGAAAGCAACTCTTCGACCCTTCACAGGGAGGCGACTACGCAGTCTTTGCACAACGTCCGCTCGCATCGAGACTGCTCATCTTAAGGTGATCACGAATGCTTCTGCAAGCGCCATCCTGTGCGTGATCAATTCTCTTCAAAAAATGATAATACGCCTTGTCCTTAATCAGTCAAAAATCTAGTCCCTTCACAATTATTGTTTCCTTCAAAAAATACAAACGGACGGACTTTTGATCCGTCATGATGTTTATCATCTCTGCAAATGCAAATGCTGACACGAGAAATGTTTACAGTAGTTGTAGTTCTACTTTGCAGCTCTAAACACCTACTCAGCACACGATTGCCGCCATCTCTTGCGATTACACGAAAACCTGACTGAAAAACTATCCATGTACGATGCCTCGGGGGTGCATAGAGAAGCCGTGCTGCGTGAATCGCAGCAGCGTGTCAACCAAGCCAGGGAATTGGTTTATGTGCCACCTGATCCGAGAGCAAGAAAGACGTGAAGCAAAAGTAAGGAAGTACTCCTCCGACGCGATCATGTAGCCGAAGTTTTGGACTTAGGATCGACTCACCAAAGCTCGACTAGAAGTCTTTCATGTGATGCATAGCATCGTCTTTCGTCCTCGTCAATTCTTGTATAAGTCATAAGTCAAGTGGGACATCGAAGGACCTCGTCCCGACGTTTTTGACGAATTTTAGATTTAGATTTACGGTCGTTAAGTACTGGGCGCTGAAGTACACACTACATTATCACCAAGCATGTTCGTTGGCGTCATATGGCCACATTTGCGTACCTGTAAACCCTGAATCAATCAGGCTACTTCCCATGTGTAAGGGGAAATACGTTCAAGAGTGCATTGCCGGTATGATTGGTATCTATCTAGATATTCTTCGACGTAGCTATAAAAGGATTTCGGTTCGTTAGAATCCTTATTTTCCAAGGTTGAGCTGCAACGAAATTTTGATTTTTTTTGTTGTATCACCATATTTATAAATACGAAAATAGAAAAAGACATCATGCGAACGAGAGCAGGGAACGTCTTAAAGTTTTACGTCAGTTCCACCCCACTAACAATTGTATTCTTGGTGGAAACCTCAACCAATATCATGCTCATGACGGAATGTTGGACTGACAGTTGGTTTCTCATTCATTTGCAGATGAAGATGATGCAAAAGTGAGACTGAATATTCTGGTTTTGGAACATGGGCCTCTCTGTGCACGGTCGATACCCCACCCCTGTAGGCATCACCCTCACTCTCGGCGAAGCTGTCACTCACTTGGCTGTGTTCATTTGGCTTAATGCTCCTGCGAGTTGGAAAACTCTGCGTCATCTTCAGTTGCGATCTCTGATGACCTTCGGTGATGGTACTTAATCGTGTGAACTAAAACATGATCTTCATCTTTCATATATAAATATAATTCAACAACGGGCAACTAATTCTAACGGTAACGACCCACCCATGCTGGTCCGTCGAAAAAATCGAGAAAGCGCGTAGACTGAGGCAACCAGCGTTCTGCGTTGAGGTTTTAGCGTCTCCTCTTTAACTCATAGCTTTTAGGTCTACACGCATATTCCTTCGTGCTCGTTTCTCTGTAAAGCGGTTTCTGTCGCTTGATATCCCCTCGTTTTTTTGAGAACGAGTCTTTACGAGAGATGAGTGCATGTGTCATGTTACGCGCCTCTTTCTGCTTGTGTCCCTCTTACTTAATGGCTATGTTTTTGAACCTTATGGCCTTTTGAATTTGGCCATTGTTGTTTCTTTGGGGTTGAATGAGATTCATTGGCTGTATATATGTACCAGGGAGAGAGGCCCCCCCTGTGGATGGATCTGTGGTGGACCACGCCAGAGGGGTCCAGCCTGGCCACCTTTGCCATGTCTGTCGGGTACATGCAGCACGCCAAGGGGGTGAGTCCCGCCTTGCCTCCTCTGCCGGCTCTGTCGGGTACCTGCAACACGCCAGAGGGCTCCAGCCTTGCCATCTTTGCCAGGTCTGTAGGGTACAGGCAACACGACAAGAGGGCCCAGCCTTTGCGACCTTTGCCAGGTCTGTAGGGTACACGCAACAAGCGGGAAGGGGTCAGAAGTGGGTGCTTTGAGGCCTTCCCGCCCGGCCGCCCCTCGAAAAGAGGGCCCGGGGCTGGGAGGCCCCCCCCTCAAAAAGTTAGGTCGGATCTGCAGTCTGACGCAAAAATCTCTAATTCTCTGGCCTCGACCTTTGGGCCTTCACAGCCATTGTGGAAACCCGCGGAGCCAAAGCGCTTCGCTTGGATCATCGGCTTCTGTCTTATGTCTCTCACATTATTTAACATCTACTAACTTGTGACTAGCACACGGCTGCTTTACTTCTACTATTTGCCTTGGGTCATATTATTCTCCTGGTGATAGAGTTTCTAGCTTTTCTTCCAAGACGAGCCATTGATTTATTCAAATGAATGCACTTAAGCAAACAATTATCAGCTTGACAAGGTTAAGTTGTAGCTCACTTTCAATTTGCAGAGAACAAAAGGAGAACTTGACTACTTCTCATCCATCAATGAGAATATTGTGAGATGAAGATATAACTCTTTGCCAGGAGGAGCCAGAAGGAAGGATTAGTCACTGTGATTGATGAGTAATCAAGCCACTATTAGTCCTGATTGTGAGGTCCTTTTTGCCGCAACTACACTGACGATTTTATGAATATTTAACTCCTTAATCACGACGAGTACGAGTTTGAAGATGATCAGTGGTTCCCATACAATAACCCTGATGTCCTTTCATAGCAGTGGTGAATACGTGTTTCTTGGGGTGGTTCTACGAAATCCCCCCGTGCTGCTGCTGGCTGTGGTAATGTGCAACGCGGCGACCTGGGCTGAGTCGGCTTTGGGATTCTGCGTTGGATGTTGGATGTGGAACACGATCATTGCTCCCCGATTGGGCCAAGCTGCGTGCGAGGAATGCAAGTTGTAACGGGTGAGGATGTGCTAGTGTGTCACGCAGCTAGTTCTTGTATAAGCTTTGTGATAGTTATAATATTCTGTAATAACTAAGCGTAAGCCAAAGAATTTTTTGATTGTGAGAATAGATGCAACAAAGGAAAGAAGAAATAGAGGATAGTCTTGCAGCTAATTAAAGATGCTACACCCCGCGAGTGGGTACATCAATAACTCAGTCAGTCAATCAATCAGTCAACCTTTCAGATGGGAAGGCTTTTTTGTGGCTTGATTATCTCTCAGTAATTGAAAACGAAGGCACTCGAATTCGAAAAAGACTTGAAGTGACGGGTTTAATTGAAGGATCAGAGCTAATGAATCAGCGAAGGCAATCGAGAAAAAGTTAGGGTTAAGTTGAAGTAGCCGAGCAAGATGAATGATACAAGGTGGGAAAAGCACATAGTCCTATGGGAAAATTATGATAGTAATTAGGGTGGAATCATGTAGTCCTACCGAGAAAAATAATGGTATGCCCCAGGAGTGGGCATATCAATCAATCAATATCTTCCTGCCAGCGGTGGTACTTATTGTGATTATAATATTATTGATTTGGTGGTCATCGTATCAAGACTTGTGGGAACGCGCTGCGGCCACTCAGTCCTTGATGTGGTTGTCCACCTCCACTTCACGGATTGTGTCTAGAATTTTTAGGGATTTACTTCTTGTTGGTCAATGGTCGCCATTCCGAATGCTCTGCGCAAGGGGTGCCTGGTTCAGTCTCAACCTTTCGCTCTGTTCACCCTGATCCTGGAAGTATCTGATCTCTCATGCCACAGCCTCAAGGTTCGCATCAGTGGCAATCTCTAGGCCTTCGTAGATCCTATTCCTGTACAAAATACGGAATCCCTTTTGCCGCGAGCCTGGGAGTTCGTGTTCTTTCGTGATGGTCTAGCCATCATGAATCTGCATTGGTAGTGTGATAGACCGCGTGCTCATGCTGGTGGAAGTAGGGAACTGTTAGCAATGTCCACCGACTGAAGTGCGGACCAACTGACTACACCACTAGAATGCACACACTGCAACCACTGCCACACGCGTGCAGGTCAGGGGAATGACTCGGGTCATTATTACCAGCCTGCGGATGAGAATGATGGCGCGGGGGCCACTAAGATACGGATGAAGGTGGTGACTGCGCCGAGGTTGGTGATGATGATGATGATGAGAACGAACCGGGGACCTGGGGCCTTGGTGCTCATGCTCTTGGTGGAGCGTAGTGGGGATCTCTATGCGTGGGAGGAACGTCGAGGAACGAGGCGGAGCGACTTGATTGATATCAGAGTCACGGGCAAGGATTCAACTTGGTCAGGATTCTCGTGGTGTGGGATTCGTCACAGCGTGAGGATTTTTGTGATCGTGCGCCTACAGGAACCCACTTGGCCACCCACGTGAACGATGGCGAAACATTGAATGGACCACGATCGCACCTTCATGATCGTAGGATGGTGACAAAGGGGGAAGCTACCTCCTCCCCATATTCCTCTTGTATCGTATCCCAAATATCAGGGTCATGGATAGGCAGTCAGTGATCTCGCGACACGTTTCACGTTCAGGCGATGCGCTACTGTTTCTTTCCTCCACATTCAAGCTTATCGTCTTCTTTTGTGCTTTGGGCGTCTCTTGCTGGCGTGACGTGTTCGGAAGCATCCAACACTTCTACTATAAGCGTGGTTGTAATTGTTGTTATTAGATATACACAGAATGAAAATACAGAAATTGATAGTCTAACCACTCCGATAGTTTCCTTCTGTATCTATCGCATTTGAAATGGCATAAGCCCTTCATCTGACCCTTACGTTTGCACACGAGCCCGCTTGTTGGGCACCTACGTACAACATGTGGTGCCATGTGCGACTCCTACCAGTGAACAGAGCACGTATGAGTGTCGTAAAGGTCTGACAAGAATTGGTGGATGCAGTAGATACAGGTAAGGTCGTGTAAAAATAGAATGCTTGCATCCGATAATTTATTATATCTGTATCAGTATCGATCGTAATCCTAAAGACTTTAAGTCGTGCATCAATGAATTGACGACTTTCTCAGATCTCAATGGAAGCAATTTAGATGAAAGTGGCAGGATCCCACAAACCTTAATGGCACGGCGATTTACCGACTTCAGTGGCTGCCGTTTGTTGAGACCCTATCATGTCTCTAGATTATCCAGCTTGCCTGGCAATCAACGTGCAATCTTTTGCTTGAGGTTCCCTCAGGCAAGCGCCCTGAGCCGTTTCTCCTTTCGAGAAATTCGGTTACTTTATTACCCCATGCATGACCCCGTCACCAGGCTGCACAATCCTACGGACGTCATACCTGTGATGCACTGGAATAACGAATGTTTCGGCTGGCTGGTACGCTAATAGGACTACTAGAGGCGCGATGATGATGATGATGATGATTCTAGGAAATATAAAGTAAAGAGGAGAGAGATCATTACCCGCAAGTTGACAACAGAGACTCAAGAACAGCAGTATCGGCATTCATCCGTGATGCGATTCATTGATGTGCCGGTTTATATCAGGGGTTCTGTGATACGATTGGTGAGGGTTCGGTTTCTGTATCGGTGTCTCTTTTTCTGTAGTATCGGTTCAGCTATGAAGTCGTGTGATCGTTCCTCTTGGATGTCGTCTTGCACACCACGATATTTTCTCTCTTCCCCTCCAGTCACTGTCACACAAGTACTTCCCGTCGACTATTTGGATCAGTTTCAGTATCAAAGTTTTGAGCCAGGGCTTGTTTCTCTCTGCCGATTATCATGACTCGTTTCGAAGTAAATGAACATGCGCATTCTGTTCATCTAACCTTCCATTCTAATCTCATGAGTATACGTTTTCTTGGTTAAAACTCGACGAAATCATTCAAATTTGTCTAGTCCATTGTGTTTGGAATCTGGTTCTGCCTAGCGCCAGGAGCTCCAGGGGCCGATGGCGGTGCGGGAAAAGCCCGGAGTTTCAATGGGCGGGAAAGCCGATGTAATACGAGATACTATGACTAACGTAAAAGTTTGTAATATTAACAAGAACCTGTTGGCGTGACGCTACACCGTCGCGAAGTGACGCCACACCGTCGCGTAACCATAGTCATACCATTGCACAAAATAAACGAAGCACTGAGAACGGCTTCTGGTGAGATTGTACGCGTTGTCCGGAGCGCATTGATACAAACAAGCCAAGGAATTTACGACAGCATCAACTTCACTCACGACATCTTCAGCCAGGAAAGATACAGGAAGCTTACATGAACACAGGAGAAGGGGACGAACAGCAGCGCTAGTTCGCGATGCCGGAAATTTGTGTCGAGGTGCAGGCGCTGCCTCCGCGCTACCAAGTGCGAGGCAAGGTGAAAAATGGTCTTGACTTCTTGCATTGGATCCAGAAAAATATTGACAAAAGCGGAAAATACGTTTTATGCCGGGATGATGAGTCTTCAATCCCTGATTGTGCAGCGCTGGACAGGATTTTCGAAGAAAGTTTGGGAGGAGAGATGGTACTGACTTAAGATAGATTAATTTAGATAGACGTAAAAATTTCGAATTCGTTCCACCTGGTTTCAGATATACAAGTATGATGAAGAATTCATCGTCGACAACCATATTTATCTACAGAAAAAATCGTTTCTAACAACAACAGCGTTTTCAAATCCGAAGACTGCAAGATTTTTCTGCCGGACACATTAGAATACGAGAGCTATGGCCAGATCCAGACAAGCTGCCGTGCCTAGAATACTGCCGAGAAATTTTAGGTACTTCCATTGTTCTAGCTAATTTTCGTGGGCGGAGTGAAAACGATTAGGATTACTCACCAACTAACGCTCTATTTTCTATAAGTCATATTCTGATTCTGATCGATGTCGAAGATCAAAAGGTTGTTGATATTCTTCGTCTGATATCTATGTATGATTATCCTCCATTTTTTATAGTGATCTTCACATATTCAACATAGGTGATAAATTTTTCGACGAGATCGAGAGTCCTCAGAGGCTTGGCGCGAGCCCACGTGGGGAGCAGCAAGGGGCAGACGAAGCGAGAGCCATGTCGATGATTCAGCAAAATAATGACAGCGGCGCGGGTTCTTTTTCTACAAAAAAGGTAGCGCGGGTCCCTGGATTTGGCTACACCATGAAGAAGAAGCGGCTACAGGCAGCGCCAATAGATCCGCTACGCCGAGATGACGTGGATTTCTGGAAGAAACTGGGTTCCAAAGAGGAGCCATGGGATGTAATGTTAAGAGTCGTCTCGTCTCTGGTTGTACCAATTTTAGTTTCATATTTTCGATTGCAAAGTTACCCGATGCATCATCTGAAGGTGTCATCATCGGTTATTTCTATGATATAGGATCAGGGTGCTTGACGTTCTTGTTTCAGAGACTTCTGAATTCTAGTTATTTGCTGGTGCAGATTCTAATACCTGAAGTGCGCGGTCGACGCATGCTTGTCGCCTTTCTTTCAGGAGAGGTGGAGCTAGCGCTGAACCTCTTTCTCGAAGGGCGGGTGGACACGTCTGCGAGGGACTGTATTAGCGAGTTTTTCTGTCTAAAGGCGCCGACAATCATTACTGAGTCGTTACTTCTTGATGTGGTAGAATAAAGTTGAACAGAGAAATCAACGCCATGTTTCAGTTTTTTCAAGACATAGAAGATGTGCTTCCAACGACATTCATCCTGCTCATCACGACCTAACAGCGATCAATTCTTCCTTGCTGCACTGGTCGATCTACTACGAGCTGCAGCCGGTCTGCGCAAAACTGATCGAGTATCATGCAGATGTGGATCAAAAAAACGATTTGAACGAAACGCCCCTAATGATAGCATGTCAAGAGGGATGCTGGGGAATATTCGACTTCCTCTTCGACAAGGTATTCACTTAATTACAGGTTGTAATTTCTTGGTACAAAACTGAGTAGTTTCTTGTAAGAAATTGGAAAGCATATCAGTGAAGAAAATGCAAATGATTTATAATATATAAATATAAACCACGATCATCCATACCAATGTAATCTTGACAGGTTGACAAAGATCCTGGGACAATACCCGGAAATCTGGATTGCCAAGATTTAGAGCGGGGTCAGACAGCTCTTTTGTGGTGTGCTAGGCATGGCCAGCTTCCAGCGGTCCAGAAGCTCATCTCCTTGGGTGTTGACCTAAACAAGCACGACTTCGAGAGCACGACGGCGCTGCATGTCGCCACGGTTTACAACGTTAAGGTGAATTTTGTTAAAAGTAGAGTTGACGACAAGACACTATTAAGAGAAGTGAGTGGCAGAATGCATACTATAAGAAAGATTTGAAGTGATAGTAGACCATTAGAACGGGATCATGAAATTGAAAATACCATACCTTGGGGCGATGGAAATGCACATGCTCTAAAAACAACGTGCCCATGGTGAAACTATTGCTGAAGGGGACAGCGAATCCAGACGCCAGATCGTACTTTTTACCCATTGCTATGTATTGGTTTAGGCCTAGATTTTCCTTCATTTTCCGAAATCAGGTGTGATTTTTTTAGCTGCACTTTCTCACAGAATCAATCTGTGACCCGTTTCCGTTGTCTTCCTTGTTTACACAAGAAAGATCACAAGAAAGATAACAAGACATTGTCTTTGTCACTTAAACTTTAGATACGTTTGGAAGACGCCTATGCGTATTGCGCTCGAGTACGGCTACCGGGACGTTGTCGACGCACTCCACGCCGCTGGCGCCGCGCCAGGGGAGCCGGAGCGACCTGACGCCATCCTGGACGATCACTATGCGGTCTGGGAGGCCATGCCTCCTCCAATGGACCTAAAGCAACGAGGTTTGATGGATTAAGTTTGCATCGGGAGACGCAGTTACTTGATATCTTTATCAAGCTGCAGTGCATGTGCGTATTACAGCTGGTTCTTCGATGAGAAGAACGAGATGTACAAAAAAGGTAACTAACGGAGCGAGCTTCACGATTTCTTTTAGCAATTGAAACTAATCATGTTATGACACAGTCAGTGACAAAGGTAGCGAATCTTCACAAGCACATAGCGAGGAATCCTACGGGACTCCTTTGGCTATTCTGTCTTGGTAACTTACAGTACTAAAGCGAAACGAGAACGGGTCACCGGTCACAGGACTGGTGATTCGAGCCTAGATTGATTCCGAGTAGCACACGCAGAAGATAGAAAGTATATTCAGGGCTTGATGAAAAAAATGAACGGATAACGGAGTATTTTGAGGATAAGGCAGCTACTTTAGCGAGAATTCAGAGGTGCTAGGTGCGGACGGCGCGTTCGGCCGCCTTTTTGTTCACGGGTCGCTTGAGGTATCGGCTTTTACTTGAGTCCGTTAATACAGAAGAAAGACTCCTACGCAGGTAAGTTCTGATTTATCGGAACTCGCTCGCACTACAAAAAAAAAAGCGAGATGAGTTGTATTGTATTGTATTGATTTGAAGGATTTCAATGCAGACAGAGGAGCACCCTTATCGGTCTTAGCCTTAGGTTTGGGCAAGATTGTGACAATCGCATTTTCTTCTCCCGACCGGTAAAAAGAAAGTGATACATGGGGTTTTCATGTTGTGTACCGATCGTCACGTAGAGAAAGAGATTGCTTGTCATCGGTCCGATGGTTTTATTATGATCGATGGGACTGTTACGGCATTCCGCGACTCACAAAATGAAGCCGTTTTCCCTCCCCTCATCCCTTGCTTTTCTTCCTTGTGGTTTCTGATCTCCATTTTGCTCTTCTCAACAAACTCACATTGCATCCGCACTTTTTTTCTCTTCAACTACAAGAACTTTCCTCAATGCCAATTGGAAAATTATCTAGCACATCATTTTTACTGTATTTAAGTAAACAAAGTTCATGCCTGGCCGAAACGAACTGAATTATCATCGGTTACTCTTCTAGTTTTTGAGATCAGCAGATCCATCTTCTATTGGTGTGTTAATCATACTTAGTTGTTTTGGCGTCTGTTTTTTCCTCCAGCGAGAAAATACAAGAAAAGGAAAAATGGCGACTATCTACCTCATTGCCAACCCGCAGTTGCTGCTGCACCCAGACAAGCTGCTTTCCCCAGACCCGGATCACAGAAAAAACATCGACAGGATATCAGCTTTCTTAGGCAACGCGGAAGGACGAGATAAGATAGGTAAATGTAAATCTCCTAGATGTTCCCTAATTCTAGGTGTCGGTCAACGTCAACGTATCACAACTTCAGTCACGCACGTGTTCTCCGTTGCCTGCTAGATGATACACGATGTCAGACAATCATCATCACGTTCATCATAAATATGATAGATTGTCTCTTACTGAAATAATTTCTTCCCATACGATCAGGCAAACTGGTGCAATTTTTCGCGCGATTTTTGGAGGGTTTCTTGCAGGAAGGAGGCGGAAGTGTGCTCCTCGGCGGCGAAGAGGGGGCAAAGCCATATTGTCAACAGCTGAATAAGCTGTGGAACGGGCTTCAAGCTGCACGATGCTGGAGTTGGATGGGCAAGAGCATCATCGAATGGAGAACATTATGTTTAAACATCGCACCTTAATGCGTGTACCACTTAGATGATTCGAGAAGGACACAGGTAGAAGTACAGCTGTCATCCTATTGTCATCAAATTTTAGGTAGTTGTTGATGTCCCTTTCATACGATGACATCCAGACGTACGAGAGCAAGACCATGGCTCAGGAGGTGAAGATGTTGCACATGACAGCACGATTTTTCTTTGCGGCGCGCTGGTTTTTCGAGAATTTCATGATCTTGGTGAAGGAGAAAGCGTTGATGCCTCGCGCGCAAGGCGGTCTGCTGCCGTTGCCAGACGCCGCAACGCTCAACAAAGTTGCCAAACGCTTCTGGTTGGCGGCGATTGTGACCGCCATCTGTACAGAGATGGCGAAGCTGCGTCTCATGAAGCAGAAGTACGACGCGCTGACGGACGATCGACGCGCTGTGGCCACAGCGAAAGGTCGGAGCAAGCAGGATCAGGTGGAAGCAGAGAAAGTCTACCAGGATGAACTGACCCAGCTGCGAACAGACGCGATGCAGAGACTGCGAACCTTAAGGCTACATCACAGTTTCGTCTTCACGAATCATAATAATCCTTTGATGCGTCCTTTTTAAACAGAAAAAGGGTACCAACTACTCACCTATGTATCTATACTTATACATTCTGTCTTCAAGGATGCAGATACTGTAAAAACTCTAAGAACCATCGTCACAAATGCAACGGATTCGCCAGCATCGATTTCGGTTGGACTCGGCATTCCGATGTCGCACATGACGGTTGGCGGACTGATGACGATCGCTTCCTTTTTGCAATGTCAGAATCTCTACCCGAAATAGGTGACTAGGCGTCTTACTTTATTCCAGGTGGTTGCCAAAGTACAAGTACTCAAGTACCTGCTCTTGTTATTTTTGAAGTCTTGGACATTAGTTACAACATGATGTTGAGCAAACGATAGGACGCAACTTCTGGGTCTTCTATGTAGATAGACGCAGATATAGTAAATATTTTCATGAAATTCAAATTGAGATTTTTTATACTGACAACGCAAAACACAGACTCATCGACCTCAATCATTCGGTTGTAGCGCTCAAGCAATCGATCTTTTCCAATTTGTTCCTTGGAAGGATTGATCAACATCTTCTTGTTGGCCTGTCTGAAAAAAGGAGGCATGTCCTTTAGATGGAATCGATTCATTGAGTCACTCAAACTACAGCTGGTCTGAAGGTGTAACATTTTTTCACATGATGGTAGCTAGAGCATTTTTTTATGTATGTTGAGATTAGTCATTCGAGACACACATTTGCATAAAAATTAGCTTACTACGAACACTAAAACAAGGACTGTTCGAGTTGTAGCATTGGATTGTGAAGAATATTTTCATCCACGGCCTACAGGCTGGCAGTCCGTCGATTATTTTTTGTGCAAGAAAGTCCACATCTATGGACAAAACATGAATAATGAAAAAGATATAATTGATGTAGGGAAAAAGCAGAACTATCATACGAATGAAGATTAAACAAACGGTATCATGCAGGAAAAGTAAAGAAATACCGACACGAATAACAAGTTGACGTCTGTCGACTCATTTTCCAACTACGATAAGCTGGTGAGGGACCAACGCCAAAAATGGAGTAGACAGCTCTGATTCATTTTTGTCCATTTTGATCTTGATGTGGAAAGAAAGAAATTAATGCAGTGCGTTACGTGTCCCCATTCCTTGACAATAGTTTTCTTGTCTTGGCTGTAGTAGGTTGTTGTTTGTAACCTGTCTCGAAAAAACGTAAAAAGTGAAGCCTTCGTTTGTTTTCTTACGATGTTGTTGGTAGTTGCCGTGGATTCAGTAAAGTTGAGGAAGTAGAGGCGCTGTTCGCAGTCATTAACACGAGGAGACATGAAATTGGTATGAGTAAGTAAGTTGAGCCGCCTTTCTTCTTTGCTGCGCGACGGAAAAACCGAGGGGCAAGGTTGTAGTAGTGAGGTCCAATGCGTAGGGATCATTAGTATATTATAATAATGGGACAAGAGAGAAGGACAAGATCATGTTTCAAGAATTTCAGTTGAATGACGAATACCCGCTGAGAATAAAGAGGAAAGCGAAGATCGATGAATATCGTCGAATGAATACCGCGGGATCTGTCATGCGTTCCTCTGTAGCGCATTCTATCGGTCAAGCGGTCGCATAGATGGGTTAGAGGGGGTGTGATAGAAGCAAAAGCTATTAGTTGATGATAAATACGAATTGGTAGTCCCTCTGTGGCTGCACACATTCGCCCGAGGATACAGGTCAAACTGTGGACGGCGAATCAAATCCTATCCTCCTATCCATTCCGCACGAAATAGAAGAGTGACGGATCCATGCATCGGGTCCTGCTTTCCAGAAATTTTCCTCGGCTTGCTCGCATCCATACTACACTCGCTAATGTCATTCATGAGAACTAGAAGAGCAACTGTCGTTCTTGAGAAATATACTCTTGCAGCACACAACAGCAGCGTCCTCGAACTAGGAAGATCTCAGGAGACATCACGGAAAAGACGCAGGATCAACAAACTAATCGCCGTTCTTGTGGGAGTCATTTGCACGTGGTGAAGGTGACGAACCCACAGCAATTCAAGACGACTCAGTGGGCTTAGGCCGCACGATCTGAGGAAATAGAGGTGTGATCAGAGTGTCACCAAACAAAAGGCAAGAGCATTTTGATGATGAACGAGAGAACTAACAACGCAAGAAGTACTGGTTTATGGATATTCGAGACCGTGTACCTGTATCGGTGCGTTCTCGTCATATGATTTTGTGAAAACTTCCTCAGACGTCAAAACGGTTTTCTGTTTCACATGTGGCAAAGTAAGAAGGTTCCTTTTGAATTTTTCGTTTGCTTCTGTCGGTCTGCAATTTCTTGATCATTGTCGGACTCATGTTTCTCACGTTTTTTTCATGCGCATATTTTTGGAGAAAGTCGAAAAGATTGACACGATTTTTGTGGAGGAAAATTTTGTTACGAGTGGTTGGGCAAAGGCGGCTTTGATTCTACCTGATTTGTTTGATTGCAAATAGACATAGTATCCCCACGCAAATCAGGACCCCATTTGAAAGTGCATACATCCAAGGCAAAAATGTTGGAAGTGGACAAGAGTTGGATAATTTTGATTTTCTTAAACTACAGTTGTAGCTCATGAGCTGTCTTCAACGTTATTTCTTTACTAGGGAAACAAAGTCGTAGTTTTCGTCGAGGTTGATAGATTATATGTGAGCAAGAGCGTCGGTTGCTGCGTATGACACGACAATGAATGCTCTTCCTAACCTGCTGTAGCTGCGTCTTTTTTAGAAGGGATGAAAGTACAGTGTCTCGCGTGGTTGACTGCTGAGGTGCTCCTTTAGTACTAGAATCTTAATTTTTCGAAAGAAGCTTACAATTTTCGGTCACTTCATGTGACATAGAAGTTCTACACTTCTTTGACTTGAGATCTCCATTACGTCCTTCAAGGTGCGATTGTTGATGTAAGATATAACCCTAGTAATTGATAACATGACATCATGTCTCCGTGAATGAAGGTGTACTAGTGCGTCAATTGAGCAGCACCTGAACACTATGATAGGCTATTCTGCGAGTGTGGTCGTTGACCCAGAAGGAAGTCGGGAGGAAGACGCTGCGGACGCCTGTGCTGCCGCGGAAGATGCAGGCAGTACCAGTTTCCCTGGTTTTGGAAGCGTGGCTGTGTCTACGTCCGGTGCTGTCGCTTCGAGTATCGCCTCTAACATGGATGACGAGACTGCGAACGCACCGAAACCCGTAGCCAATGGAGCTGTGAAACAGCAGCGAGGACGGCCTTCGAAAAACCCGACTAATGTGGTTGAAGGTGCTGAAGGCGCTCCATCTTCATCTGCTTCTTGCAGCACTGGGGCTGCGGAATCGTCCGCAGGTCCCGCCAAAGGCACTGGCAAAGCCATGAAAATGAGTAGGATGATGCGGGCTCCAGGTCCAGGTCCAAGATCCGGCAGAGGTGCTGCCACGTCTTCTACCGCTTCCTCTGCTCGCAGCATGAAGGTGCAACCCGCAAAGAATTCAACAGCATCAACGACCACCACTTCCATTTTCACCGCGACTGCCGCTGCAACGTCTACAAACACGGCTCGAGCTGGCACAAGTTGTGGCGCGCCCGCTGATTTCCCGGATGCGCACCCCTACCCAATATTGCAGTTATTGGATTGCATTTTTCTGCTGCGTGCGGATGAGAATCTGGAAGTGCTTCGCCGGGAGATGTCAGGCGTGAGGAACGTTTTTGTGGATCGGTACCGGCGCACGCTTGGCCATTTGGTTCGCGAGCAGTTCGATTTGAGACTGTTAGAAATGCCGAGCTCTTCGCAGCCAGCGAAAGATGAAGATGTACTCCATAGATATCCTCTAGCAGGACGATAGAATATTCGGCGTACTGTTGCCTGTGCTTCTGCTTTTTTCGTGAAGACTACGGTATCACTGTAAACACATTCTCCATTGGTTTTTTCGAAGGTGTTCAATGTCCCGATGAATTACTTAAGTAGCAATTTACGCTTCGCAAACAGGTCCCGCGCGTTATGGAGCTCGTGATTCAAGACTTAAAGTCGATCGTCGCTGAGGAGCCAATTCCGAAGTTTTCGAGTGGGCAACAGTCGTCTTCAAATATGGCATCCTGTGCAGGTAATAGAAGTCATGCCTCTGCCCGCGACAACATGATCTCGATATACGGGCCTGTAAAAGTCGCGAAGCTCGACACCGCCTTGCCCCAGCAAGCATTTTTTGTTCGCGTGCAGTCGCTAGAGCATCAGCATTTAGTCTGGTCGGATCCTGGCGATATTTACCGAGTATCGTCAATCACACAAAATGCTCGGGCCGATTCTGTAGCTTTGATTGATAGCCTGCCAGCGCCACTGGCCGCGGCCGCCAACAATAATTATGTTTGCTGGAGGAACTGGCTCTACATCTCCAGGCGGGTGTCACTTATTTGTTGAGAACGAGAAGCCCTCGAACTCGATCTCTAGCATCAATTGAAAATCACTTGATTACCATTATTTCAATGACTCGATCGGGTTTTTGCGCTCCTCCACGCGAAGGTTTTTTCTCGAGATCGGATGTTGAACTCTTCTAATGAGCCGTAGCAGAGGTTGCCGCGGGCGATCAGCAAAAGCAACATCGATTCAATTCGCTCGGCTTGGAGCCGGTTCAGAGCATGAGTGCAATGGTCTCGCGTGTGTCTGGCTTACCTGGTTTTGCTGAGGAAGGCCCCTGCTCAATGATACGAGAATTTGAATTTCCAAGTCGAGCAATGTCTACCAATTCCATGTGTTGTGGAGGCGATGAGCACAAGGACCAAACTAGAACAACAGGCGAGATGGATACTGATGCTCATCAAGGCCAGGCACAACTCGCAGAAGAAGTACTGCAGCAGCCATCCATGAACCCAATGCCACATCAAAGTTACAACATGCCTGGCCACGAACATCTTTGCCTGCAGCGGCCGTTTGTGGCACCCGCCGTGCCATTGCTCTCAGACGAAGCAGTCCGAGATCATGCCCTCCAGATGCTCGTGGCTGAAATGTTCGAGCATGCGCTCACAGCAGAGATTGCCTTCGAAGTGATGTATCTCTTTGTTTGTGACAAAGGCGAAGGCAAAACGAAAGTGATTCAAGATACAGCAGCACAGATGAATGCAACGACTGCGGAGCCGATGAAGGTCGATGAAGATGTCTCCATTCCGGCCGCCGAGATGGAGGTGGATAAGGTCGAGGAGGAAGTAAAACGAACAAGCAAGCAAGAGCCGGCAACTTCGTCGAGGCGATCGTCAAAGTTGAGAGTAGTACCACGGCGGTCCGAGAAAATGAGGGAGGTTTCGAAGAAAGGTTCTCTCGGGACGAAAAGTGCTAAAAGAGGAAACAGCCAAATCGATCATGCTAAAAGAGTGAAGACAGAACCGCTAAACAAGATGAAAACACGGAGCACAGCAACCACTGCGGCTAGCGCAAAAGTGAAATGCGCCCCACGCAGTCGATTTATTAAAATGTCAAGCCTCTCTTCAAACTCGAGCTCAAGAGAATCGGCGGTAGGCGAAATTACTGCTGTCACATCTGCGTGTAAACTATGGGGGCAGCTCTGGCAACGTCCAATGAGTGTCCCTTCGGAAGATGCGAGGTCGAAACAAATGCAAGCGTTAGCGCACATCCACAAACAGGATCAAAAAGCTGCCGAAGCTCTTGCGATTGAAGCAGCTTCCTCAGTACTCACGCTGGAGTCCGCCTCACAACATGCATCACGCTGTTTGGCCTGCCTCTGTCCGGCCCGCCGATTCCTCCCTCTAGACCAGGAGAGCTTCGCGGCTCCGGTAATTGCGGTCGACTCCGTGCAGGCCTGCTTGGATTCGGATTACGGCTTTGAATAAGTTATATGTAAGTAACAAACTTTTAAAGTGCTTAACTTTAGTTCATTCACTTTCACAGCGTACTTTCTTTTTCGGGTCTGATGGTACTATCTCAGGCAATATACTTACATGTTTCTTTGTAAATGAAAATCCATTTTTACCAAGAGTTCTAATGGACGAGCCAAGTAGCCGAGGTTTGGTTGCAAAAGAAGCTACCGGGTCGTCTTGGACCAAGTTGCAAAGAAGTTCGACCGGAAGACCGGCGTCGGCATGAGTTTCTCTACGATCTACTTTCGCGATGTACTTCCAGGCAGGGGTCAAGTCGCATCGACGTGGTCGCGCCAGAGATGGATAGGCCGCACAAGCAAACGCAAAAACCGAAGCTCATCAAAATGGCGATGAAGGGAATCAAGTCAAAGATAACGACACCAACTTGCGGGGTGCGAAAGTCAATGAAAAAGTCGCCAGGAGTTGCTGGAAAACGAAGCGTAACCAACGCCGCTGTGGAGGCAGCTCCGAGCGAAGACGGCGCGGTGTATGATGAGCAGAGTGTGCTGAATCACGTTTCGGGACCTGTGCGAACTCTGCGTCGGACGCTGTTGCTTTTGAACTTTCACGTGTGCGTACCTTCGGGAGCTGCTTCTCGGTTGAGCTTGGAACCTGTCTCGGCCCCTCGGCAAAATGCAATGGGCGAAAAAGGTGCTCGCGCAGTGCCTCTGATTTCGGACACCGCTTTGGTGCGCCTGATATGCGGCCTGCCATCGAAAAATTGGCGTTTTCCAGTCAATCCCAAAGGAAAAGAACTACTTGAGGACGGTGATCAAGAGGCAGCCTCTGCCGAGGCAGGCACCGACCCGAAAAGGAAGTCCCAAGCTAAATCTACGAGAGGACCGCGTGTACTAACTGTACATGACACGGCTACCAAGACCGACCGGCGAATTAAGAGAGTGCTTCAGGCCGGTCTCTACCTCGTGGAACCTCACTGGCACGCGCCTCCGGATTGGCGGGATGCGTCTACTCTTGTGAGCTCGCGTTGGTACTACACTGTGCCGCGTGGTCCTACAACCGGCACGACTCGCCGTCTTAATGCATGCTGCGGTGCCGCGGCCGAGGAAAAGGCGCGTAAGCCATCGAGACATGCCGAGGAGGGGACGGACCACGATGCTTTCATGGGTGAAGCTCTCGGAACATCAAGCGAGAAAAAGCCTTTCTTGCCACATGCTGGGCCCGCGAAACGGCTTGGTGACTGGCTTGTGGGTAAGTGTCAAGAGCCTTCACTGACGAAGTACAGTAACATCTGGCGGCATCTTCCCCTTTTGGGGCGACGCCAATGGAACGCAGAGGCTCGCGAACACTTGGAAGGAGCGGGCTCAACTCGGCGTCTGCCTCTAGCAAAGCAGCATGCGGCAGGTCACCACTCTTCATCAGTCTCGTTGCTCAAGGAGGTGCAGGCGGCAGTTCATGCAGAACTCTGCCGAAAATCAGCGTGCGAGCACGTCATGCTGTTACCCTTGCCTCTTATTTCGGACTTGGATCTGCACTTTGCAGGCTTACAACATCGGCCACAGGATCTTGTATGGTCGGCTGCAGCTGCGGCTGGACAGGCTGGAGAGCGGCAGACGAAAGGGGAAATGCTAAGCCCCGACGAGCAGAAAAATCTCACAGCGCTTCCCCTGCTTGAAGGGGTGCCCCAGCACACGACCGACGGACTGATTCTGCGCGACGAAACGCGAAGGGTCGAGGCCATTGTAGAAAAGCACGGCTTGGCAGCCTTTCGCGTAGGAACGGACTCCACACGGTCGCCAGTTTCTGCACTCACGAAATCCACCATAATAGACACCTTGACTTCAAGTCCTGGAAAAGCCTGCAGATCCGATGTGAGCTTCTTCCATGACAGTCCGCCTTTCCGCGTGGATATGACGGACGACAACAGTACGGCGGAGAAACAAACCAAGCAGCTTGTCGTGAACAACTCAACATTTCCAACATTGTTAGTTTCAGGGAGCAATGCTCAAAAAAATGTGTCACTTTTTGCCAGGAAGGGTCCGCAAGCATCGCTGGCGCACCAAAGCACCTTTCCGCCGGTGGGTGGTAAAAAATGCGAGATTGACGTGGAGGCCCTGATAGGTATCTTTCCTAAGGTGAGAGCCGAGGTTCTCCTACGTGTGCAGCACCGGTTGGTGTACCAGAAACTCTTTGCGCGGCTTCTTAGTCGGCGATTCTCCCTGGAAGAGGTGGAGCCTCTTGTGTTCTTCGTGAAAATAGCGGGGAGCCTCGAGCGTGCTCGAACACTGTTGCTTGACCACCTGTTGGATGATATTTTTGCAGATGAAGATGCGCCCGACAGCAGTTCTGCTGTGGGGCAGCATGATGATGTTCCATTTGAGGACCCTTCCGTAACACCGGCGATCGTACACTTCGAAGACGTTTTTCCAGGCGAAAACACGGACCACGACATTAATACCAGCCGACTTTCCACAGGTGGCAACCGGGACTCAGCGGTCGAAAACTTGACTTGTTATGCGGATCACGATGACGATGGCGTTGGTTGTTTTTCAGCAGTTCCTACATCATCCTGTGCTCCTAATAGCACGGGCACACCTAAGCTGAAGAGTGGACCGAAGAGTCGTACGCGACCAGAAAAACTTCGCAGACGCCTCCACCTCGCTAGTACGGTCGCTCTTTGGAGTTTTGCGCGTGAAAGAGCAAAGTTGTCGGGTTTGGATCCTTCGCTCGATTACATACTGCAGCAAAGCAAGACGGGCGAGAGTGGCGCAGATGCCGCGATGGCTCCTCCTCAGGGCCACAGCCCATCTTTAGCAGATGCAGGTGCGTGCAATGAAAGGATAGAGTACTTTGTCCTTCGTGATCGGCAGAAAAGCAAGTCTAAGAGGGAAAGTGCTTCACTTGCACCTGCTGAGAAAGGCGCGGGCGAATTGGCCGTCAGCCCGGGGGAAACTGCTTCCGCTGTCAACCCGGTCCCGCAAGACGTCTTCGTATTAAAAGAGGTGCGCTTGCGTAGCGCGATAGGGATTATAAAGCCGCCCGTTGTCACTTTTACCGACTTGCAACCGCTTCCAAATAAGAAGAGTGCAGTCAAAAGTGGAGCGAAAGGAGCGCCTGAACAGAGTATTGTCACCGCAGCATCAGCAAAGAGCTCTTACTCGCATTGTAAAGTTTGCCTGGAAAGGCCTTTGGCAGCGCTCTCTGCATCGCCGGAGTTTTACTTGTCTGACTTCGCAGATGATCTACTGTCGCATCCACTGCGCGCAACCGCGCGTCTGCGAATCTTTGTTTTGCTAACGCATTTGATTCGCCTAGCTGAGCGGCGGGCCTTAGCAGGTGGTGCAGTATCCGCAAACACAGTTGAGATCGCATTTCGCGCACAGATGGTTCCCAAGAGCGGTGGGACGTCGGTGAAAGAACTCTTCGCCGCGGCTCTGTGTGACCTTGAGCATGTTGCGACAGTGTCTCCATCTCTTCTGTGGTACCGCGGCGACGAGCTTGCATGCGAAAAGGCAAGCGAGGAGAACCCATTTTCTATGGACAAGGCGGTCGCTGCGCGGGAAAACACGAATAAGGTGAGACCACCGCGGCTGTCCTCTGGCAACACCAGGAAAGCACCCTTCGGCTTTTCGTCTTCTAGTAAAGGTTCTTTTAGCAGGGAGCCCAGAATTCACGGAGGCTGCACTCCAGCTGGTGGTCGGCCACAAGTGGATGCGTCGCGGCTTAGTCGATATCAGATCCATGTGAACCGTCTTGCGATGGAGTCGGGAGCGGGCTTTGAGGACGATGGGGCTTTCGATGATAGTGTTAAGGATCTATCTAAGTACTTGAATTTGGCTGATCAAGACTAAGATACTATTTTCGTGCAGTTCAATCGTGTCCACCTCGATCTGAAGTAAGATGCGACCGGAAGAGTCTGACGAAAATAAGAGGTAAGAGACTCGGTATGTTCCATATCTCGATCTCTAATAAGCTTTTGCGAATTCCCGCTGCGATGGTTCCTGCGTGGCAGAGGCTGCTCAATGCGTTCTCAGAGTCCACTAATTTCCAAGATGACACGGTGCGGCAACTTTCTTATGGTGATGTAGACAACACCAAGAAGAAGGCGCAGGATCATTTTGAGGACATGGGGCAAGCTTGCGAAGAGCAAAAAGTGCAAGGCATATATGGAACTAACGTGTCATCTTCGTCCTCTTGCGCGATGACCTCCGACACGAACGCCGTCCTTAGTACCGCACTTCAAAATTTCTTGGCTGCTTCAAGTGATTTTCTTCAAACGACGATTATGTCGACCTCCTGTGATGGCGGTACGACGTCATCGAGCGGAGAGAAAAAGGACCGAGTGAAGAAGCCCTCCGAGGATGCGGCGAATCTCGCAGGAAACGTAGACATGCGAATTGAGGCTCTGGTTAAACAGGCGCTCATGGATGTTATAAATGATCCGTTCTTGGTAGGAGAGTTGTCAAACTTCAAACTTAAGGCGAAACTTCGATAACTTTTCTTGATTTGGTACTGAAGTCCAAGTAAGCTGAACAAGAACAATACGTGAATACGAAGTGAAAGAACTCATGAGTTGGTCAACATTTCATCGCGGCCTACATCAGTACCATGTATGAGCATGAGACTAACTTCTAATACCATTGCGAAAAGGGTGAACGAAACGCAGAAAAAGAAGCGGTACGTGATGTCATTCGGCCCTAGGCTAGGATCGTCAGCCTCAGCTCCGGCCAAACTGGAATCATTCAGTTTGCGATGGGAATCGTCTAGAGGTGTCACTGTCTCGGGATCACCTCCGAACACTGCACGGTGTCAACGTGGTAGTGGTCTAGACGAAGTAGTAGCAAAAAGTACAAACGAGGTCCATGCAGGAGGAGGAGGAGCAGCTTGTTTCAGTAGAGGGGGGAGCAGTAATGTGAATGTGAAAAAAGCGCAAGGTGGGAGCACGGCAGGAAAGCGCCCAATGAAGGGCCAAAATGCCAAACCGAGCAAAAGAAAAAAGAAGCAGACCCGTGTGGAGGAAGATGCAGAAGACGACCTCCTCGGAGACAAATAAGCGGGTATTTACTAGATTTATTTATAAGATGAGTTGCGGACGAACGTTTGTAAGTACACAGCCCAGTAGCCATAACAAGCGCAACAAGCTACTTACGCCTTAATCAAAGTTTCGTGTTATATATGGTTCACATGCAAAATGCTACCTAGGTCTAAGCTCACGTCAATTGTACTAGTGACACTAGAGAGCGATGATTTTATCCATGGATGTCCAGGCGAAGGCTATTGCCGTATCCCATTCATTTGCAGCACACTCATAGCTGCTTGAGGTTGAGATCCATGACGTGAGATGTGTTAGCGATGTCAATGAACTTGAATGATTTACTGCTACAGGAGATGAGAATCTCGCAATCATGCCTGTTTATCAGAAAAGCAAAGACCTTACATTTTCTTCATAGACCATTCATACCATTCACTTGGATTTTGACTTGGTCAGCTAATGTATCAAAATTCATACATGTTGGTTTTTCAGGTAGTTGGTTCGTCATTTCTACCTGTTTGTAGTCGTACCACTGATAATTTCTATTTCAATTTTTATTGAGAATGAGATGGCTCTTGGGTGCTTGTGGTGAAAAGTTGCACGAAAACGCTGGATGAAAAGTAGCTTAAGCAGAGTATTCCGAAGGTCGTGGACGAAAAAGTACGTGAGTGGTTTTTGAACGCGTCGTTTTTTGAAAATAGATAAGACAATCTTCATTAATGAGAAGAATTTTCTGCATAGAATCGCTATTCTGCTTATAATGTGGGTGGCTTACTGAATGTATGATTAGTAGTGAAAGACAATTCCCGACTTCGGTTTGATTTTTGCATATTATACCAGGCTGTATTGGGAGTCCTGTGAGTTGACTACTGTTATGATTACAGGCATCATTTAACATACAATGTTCGCATCTGAAAAACAAATGATGTTTCATGGTGAGGGTGAGCCACGCTCATTACCTTTTGGGAAGCGACGAGACCCCTGTGATAGAGCGGTATAATTGCCCGAAATCTTTGCCTGCATGGCAGGCTACGTTGAAACTTTTCCGATCAAGAGACATTTTCGATGACCAGTATTGACCAGAAAAAGAGCGATGAGACTTATTCATTCTACAATTATAAATATGAAGTTGCAGCCAGCAAAAGCAACAGATGTCTGTTGCTTCCTCGTAGTAGAAGATTTGCTTCGCTTGTGGGTTAGAATTATAGAGGCCAGGTTGTGATGAGCAAGTGAGAGCGAGAAGAATTTTGGACACGAGTGGCAGAGCTTACATACTGAGAGAAAGCTCAAGTCTTGAGAGAACTAGAGGATAGTGGAAACGACGTAGAGGGCCATTAATCGGGAGTGTTATCAGGAACAAGACGAGCATAATACGTTACAGAAATATCCGTTGGAACATAGAAACTTCCCCTTTCAATCTCAGACTAATTACTTACACTGTTGTTGGTCCCTCTTCATATTTGGGAAGCCGAAAGCAATAAACCTATAAATATTTGCAATCTCAAATCATTCCATAGGGAAAGGATGATGCGCGTCGTGCGAGGGTAGGCAAAGATGTCCCGGTGGCATGAAGTTGGTTACACGAGTAGAGAAAAAGCGCCCATATCTACGAACTTAGGTCGTACAGGAGAACACATACTAGATGAATTTCCGTGGTGGTGGAATCCAAGCCCGTCATTCGGGTCCTCCGTTGCTTGCCGCGCTCCCGACCCAGGATTGCAAACAACACCCGACGCGCAAAAGGCGAAGCAAAATGGTGCAGCACAAGATTACAGCGCGCGGGAGGAAAAGACTCATCGATCTGCACTCGAGAAGAGGGGTGACCATGCGGGTGGCGAAAGGGGCACGTACAGCAGGGATGGAAAAACGCAATGTGAAGAAAGGAAAACACCTTGTCAAAGTGTGCACGAATACAGGCAGGAAAAGACCAGTGGAAAATGTAAAGAGTCACTATCGAGTGACATCAACACCAGGAGGGACTCTCAGGGAACTGCGGCCCGCAGTAAGCATCAGCTTGAGGACAGATTTTTGTTTGCCCAACCGGACACCGGCGAGAGATTATGCCAGGCCGCCTCATATGAAATCCCGGCTCGTGTTGCTAGCTTTTGCACGACGAAGTATGTTGTCAACCCTTTTCCGCCAGGCGAAAGCGAGAGGGTCCGCGTCCAAATTTCTAGCTTGCATTATACAGAGGACGAGCAGAAAACAAAGCATGATATACAGAGATTTGGACCAAGACTATTCCGTCATGAAGATGAAAAATATGTTACTTCGGCTGGAAGGAGACAACCTCGCGAACAAAATGCGGGATCAAGCAGACGCAGGAGAGAGGTGGCGTGGCGCGTGGGTGAGATGAAGGTCAAACGAAACTCGGCTCTGTCTTGGGCAGTGCGCGGTAGGAGATGCAAACAGCGGAAAGCTAGACTGCCATACTTTGTAACCAGGGATGTACTTCGACTTCGAGGTACAAGTAGCGCCTGTATGAAAAGATGGAAGCAGCGGTTAGAAACAGCGACGACACGTGGAGGAATCCGCAACTCGTTTTTTTGGGTACAAAAACAGTTAGCGAACGCCTATCATACAATGGGAAGTTTGGGAAGAGGTTTACTGAGCCCAAAAGGAGCAGATGAATTGCTGATCGAAGAAGAAGAAGGCGACCCTCGATGGGAAAAGAGAGAACGACGACTTTCTGGCTCAAAGAAGAAGAGTCGAAAGCGCAGAAAATGGCAATCGACGGTTGATGGCCCATTGTTGCCTGATGGAGAAAAATGTGTTCTTGTGGGCCATTCCTCTCCCCCTAGTACAGTGTGTGCACACCAGAATCATTCTAACTCACGGAGTAGTGAGATAAGCAGGCGACAACGTCGGGAAAAGTCTACAGCATGCTCTGCTGGTTGTGAGGGGGAGGGCTTCTTGTCGGGCGCTAAAAGTAAGATTATGGCTATGCTTGCAGTGCTGCTCTTCCTTCCGAACTTCTGGTCTCTAGCTGCGTTCGCCATGTGGCAGACAGGTTGCACGGACAGGGACAGTGTGCAGGTGATTCAGGAGAGACGTGCGCCCATTGCGCTATCGGGACTTCGGTTCCATGTCCAGAAGGAGGACCAAATTGACAAGGTAGTCGAAGTCTCCCTGTCCGCGACATCCGGGCTCTTGGAGATGACGGACTTGCGAGGGCTCGTCTTTCAGAACCTAACGCAGCACCTCATTCGATTTCGTGGGACACATAACAAGGTACAAGAGGCCCTCGCAAGCCGCGTACGCTACCGGCCGGCTCAGGACAAACTGCGTCTCGTCGACGAGATTGAGATTCTCTGCCAGTGGAACAACTTCGGCTCGACTGCCCGTGAAAACCAGCAGCGATCGAATCTTCTAAAGAAAAAGATGCACGTCGAATACCTTGACGTTCCTCTCGAGATCCACTTTCCTGCGAAGCTTCTGCGGGTGAACGAGGACGAAGTATTGCGACTTACAAATTTCACCGTCCGCGATCCGCTCTTCACCGACAACCGCAACCAGGTAAGCCAGGCAAGCACTCGTGCCAACCTGACGATTTCTGCTGGCAGCTTTGTTAAGACAAAATAGTTCCATCCCGATCGATCATCGGAATTCTCTATGTTGAATCATCGGAATTCTCTATGTTGAATATTCACATGGAAGATGAAGACGGCAACAAGGATGAGGTTGCACGGATGAACTCTTCCGCTAGCTCTAAAGTGGGGCAAGTCTCGTGGCTTAGCGATCATTTCGGTCTTCGCAGTTCTGCGGTGCGGAGCATCGCACAGCTGAGCCTTTTGCTCCACGAGTCTCCGCCCTTATTTCGCGCGGCGACTGACTTCGCAACACGCCTCTGCGGACATCTTGTCGACGTCACTATACGGCTGGAGGACGCTCACAATGGGAAGCGCTTTGTGGAAGATACCATTCTCGTAGACGTGCAGCAGGTCTCAGATCCAATCACCCTGCGGCTTCTGACACCGCACGAAAATTCGATCGTCAAGCGTCCAGACGGAGGGTTACGCCGTGACGACGGGCTACTGGAATTACGAACTCGAATGGCATCAGCACATCAATCTTCTTCACTTGAAAAGGAAGTTATCATATCGAACAGCGAAATAGGCTCCTATTCTTATTGTGGATTCTTCTGTTCGAATTCAGCGCTACCGCAATATTTTGAGTATCAGCTTAAGGTACTAACTTGCTTAGACGTGCCTGATTTTTTCTAAGACAGGTACGACAGTCTCTACAGCTGCCGAAAGTGCAGCTTCACGACGTGGATCACTGTTGCGGAAGTGGTGCTCCTTTCGTGAATGATGAGAGCCTGGCAGTGGTTTTCCACGTCCCGCACGTGAAAATGCAGATTTCTCCGTCACCGTACGTGTCACAGGCTTCATGCATCTGGTCTACCGTCGATCAGTCGGGCGCGTACCCTACCAACGCCGGGGGCTTCGTCACTCGCGTCGATTTTTACTATGCTCAGCACGCACGCCGGCCCGCCTACAAGATAATCAAAGGCCTTAGAGGTCCGTCCGACGCAGCGACCGAAGTGGTAGATAACTTTCTCGGGCAAAGCCAGACAGTTGCAGTCGGTGGGGTGTGGGCGCAACGGGTTCAGCTACATGTGAAAAACTACAAGGCTTTTCCAGGCATGCGGTTCGAGCTGTACGGTTGTGACGACGACGACCTCTACATAGGGGGGCACGTCTTCAACAAACTCGACGAGCAAGGAGTCGACTCTGGTGGTACATCATCTTGGCACGCGCTTCATTTACAAGTACAACTGAAGAAATTCAAGTTCGCGTGTCAGCGAGATCGACATACTACGCTTTTGTGATCATGATGAAGATGAGCTACACAGATACAATTTTCTCCTCACAAAAAATTCCACTTCAGTTGCTATGAGCAATGTAACCTGCAAGGCGAACGTTACAACGGATGCGCACTTGGCCACGAAGGATCTTAATTGGTTTAGCATTGACACCGACGAGGAATGTCGAAAGCAATGCCTCTTCCCTGGGAATCGGTGCGGTTCTTACTCATTCATGCCCACGCCAGTCTACGGAGCTCAATGTTTTCTCTACCAAGACACTTGCGAGACCCCGGTCCCGAATGCCGATCCCATGCGCGTACCAGAGGTGCACACCTACCGTCGGCAGCTTCCGGTGAAAAACCAGTGTGCTGGGCGGTTTGTGAAACCATTGGTCTTCGCGCACCCACAGCAGAAAATTTTGCGTAAGCTGCACTGGAGCAGCTCTCTCTTCAACTACGATCGGCGGTACCCTGACGGAGCCGGTGGCACGCGGCAGGTGCGCGCAACAATGGACACGGAGAATCGGCTCTTCATGACGTCAACTGGTTCGACCATCGAGAGCAAACGCATGTCGAGGGCTGAGGATGAGGAGTTTACGGTGAGCGACGAGTACAAACATCGGGGCGTGTACGAACATTTTCATCCCGCTGGTGTAAACTCCACGACCGGCGCTTGGGTGCCGCATATCTGGGACAAACGTGCTTACATCGAGGTGGTCTTCGATCGCCCTTTCTGGATCCACAATGTGGTGCTGTCGGGTGATCCGCGGCCCCAGGGCTTGCTTGCTTGTATCTCGTGTGGGCCGAGCGCTGAGGCGCTGGTGAATCCGCTCACGCTGACACGCGACGACCAGCATCCAAGCTTTGGTCGCTCGCATGTCTTCGCGTACGCAGAGAACCAATACAGTAACGAAACAAGTGAGTTTTTCCGGGACATATTTGTGCCGCCGATTCTGCCAGCAATAGCGGTGCGCCGCGAGTCTCAGCACCGCTACAAGGAGGCAGCGCAGGAAAGTGTGAGCATTGGTCAGTTCCTGAATATAAGTAACTTCGAGGTCGCAGATCTCTCCTTGGACCTTCTCGTAGACGTGGTTGATGCCACACCCGCCAAGCAACTGCCGATCGACCTGCAGCGACGCTTCCGCCAGCCTTTAGTGACGACACCGCCCGACCGCATGCCAGTGGGCAATCCTATGGGCGATGGCAACAAGCTTCTACACGGCGACCTCACTTCGCGCGAGCAGTTCGAGGCCTTGCTCTACGACAGCAACTTCGATCCGAAAACTGTGGAGACGTTGGTACCGGACACCAATGCGCATCCCGGCAGCTTCCTGGATGTCGGCTTCTTGGCGACCAAGCTAAAGTTATCCAAGGAGGAGTACGACGCACTCCATCACAAGGACTACCAGCAGGTGGAGAATCGTCGCCAGTCGGTCGAACGCATGCGGTATCTGGTAGAGCAGATGATCGAGCTGAAAACTACTCCGATTGTCGAACCGGGCGAGTTCTACGAATACAGCACTTACAACCGCACGTTGGCATGCTACGCATGCAGCTACGCGCAATTGAAGGCGTTTGTTGAGAACCTTCGCTACTATCCGCGCAACATGCGCGAAAACGGACTTAAGTTGATTCGCATGCGGCTTCGGAATGGAGAGGCAGACGGGACCTTCACAAAAACGGAGTTTCCGCTCTACTTGGAGCCAGTGAACGATGCGCCCGTGCTGACCACACATTGCATGCCGATCGACATTGCGCTCCACTCCAACGAAGAGAAGCCACGGCCCGATGTAGATACTTACACGGCCGACGGCCGCAGCTACCCGACAGGGTACCAGGGTCTTACCACGCCGGCGACCATGGCTACCCCCGCTACCTTCGCGGACCCCAGCCTAGGGCCGTCTCGTTCAACCACCGAGGTGGTGGAAGCGTTCGAAGCCAGCGCGCGGATCTTCAACAAGTTGCGGCGACAACCACTCGTCGAAGAACGCTACAAAGACTCGCAAGCTGCTGCGGCGGCGCGGTACTCCTTTGTCGTCGACGGCTACGGTGCCGACCAGCGGCTATGCTTCTCGCTCACGGATGATGCGTACGAGCAGGCTAAAAACTTTCTTCGGCTCAGTATTACTGCTTCCATCGGGCGCCTGAAGCTTCCGGACAGCCGCTTTGCACACTTTTTTGAAATCAAATGCGCAAAACGTGAGGCCAAGCGCTGGCGCAGCCGCGTGCGAAAGTACGAGATGGCGCAGTTCGATGCGTGCGGATTGCAGACGCGGCCCTATGCTGAGCCCAACTTTGACGCCGTGAGCTACGTGCTCGAGAACCTGCTGTTCACGCCGCCGGCTTTTTACGAGGGCGAGGTCGTGATCGCGATCCAGGTCCAAGACTTCGGGTTCACCGGCGGCGCCGACAGTGGCATGGGCATGCGAGTGCTGCGTCAGGACGACGCCTCAACCTACACGGTCGAAACATCCGGAGAGCAGCTGTTGCCGGCGAGCGGTCCCGCTGCGCTTAAAGAGGCCGAAGAGGGATTCACCACGAGTGTTAGCTTCAGAGGCTTCGTGGCGCGGACGAACCTTGCGCCGACCATCCGCGTGGAGCAGGCTCCGCCGAAAACGCTGCTGAATAACGAGACCTATTTCTTCACTGATTTCGTGCTCTCGGATGCCGATGAACGGCCACCCATGAACTTCGAGAACGCCACGGATGCGGAGGAAGACCTGCGCTACACAATGGCTGCAGAAGCGCTTTACGGCAGTGTGGAGATCTCAGAGGAGGGCCGAGATAAACTTCTGGAGGAAGAGCGGGTGCGTAGCAAGCCGTATCCAGCGCGCTACTTGCGGTGGCGTGCGCGCACTGTGGGAGAACTGAACGCGATCGTGCGCTATGTGCATTACAAGCCACTGGACTTTCTGCAAGGGGACGATGTATTCCAGCTCTCGCTCAGTGACGGTGATCGCGCTGAGAACCGGACTACGGTGTGGCGGCACAGCCTGCGCGTGCGCCAGCACGAAACTGCGCCCGTCATCCTCAGTGAGGGGGACAGCCTTACGGCGCTTGGACCTGGCCCTCTTTCGTTGGAAGAGCTGAAAAGAAATGCCTTTCGGCAGGCCACTGACGTTAAAAAGAGTTTTTTGGGGACTGAGGACGTTGGTAGACAATTGAACTTTGCGCAGGTTCATTTTCCAAACCCCTCTCAGGTGCTCTACGGAGAAGTGCGCGTGTCCAACTGCTGTTTACTCTTTCCACTAGACGAGTACTTTTCCCAGAGCTTTGAGCGCTTTTCTCAAGTCTCCGATGAGAAGAGCGAGGGTTTAGCGCAGGCCTCTGTCTGGAACGAATATCTGAACGCCACTGCATTTCTGCACCGCATGCCGCACTGGCATGGCGAAGTCGAAGTGTTTTTGAAGTTCTGTCTATTCGACGAATACGAGATCAAGCGGCGCACGTGTGTGGAAGATGCCTTTGTGCTGAAAATCAAGCAGGAAGACGACCTGCCGCGCGTTTTCTCGACACAGCACCCGTTCTGGGATGACCTCCCAGTCGCGCAGGATACCGACTTTGAGTTTGGCTGCTGCTTTGACGTGGTCGACCCGGACCAGATCGGATATGACGGCCTCGAAAAAGCAAAGGAAGATCTCGCGCTTGGTGCCATAGGAGGATTTCCGATTCCACGGTGGAACACCACGGAGAAGGGGTTTCAGTGGGAGGAGCAGGACGGCGGATTTCCCATTCAGGCGACAATCACCACCGTGCAAGGAGAGGTTTTTCTACCCAATGTGCGAGATCTCGTCGCGGACGTGCAGTATCAAACAGAGCAGCGTTACGAAGCGCGTAGTACTAAAGAAATCAAGGTGATGGGCTACCCGTTCTTGCTGCAGAGAGCGCTTGGGAACCTGGTGTATCGGCCACGTGCAGGCAGGAACTCGCGCAACTCGGCGCCCGATGCCGTCTGCATCACCATTTCGGACTTCTTCGACCACACGCACAACCGCTTTCCCTTCAACGTGCATCGTTCGTACCGAGTGCGCAACGCCAGCGGGCTGGAGTTTGATCCTTTCATGGAACGCCACCCGCGTGTAGCGCGCTCCTGTTGGGGAGTGCGCATCGCCCCGGTGAACGAGCCCCCGAAGCTTCATGCTCCCGAACGCGTGCGCGTGGAGGTGCTTGCAAATCCGCCACTAGAACCAACCATGACCGGCGTGAGCCTGTTCGGCGACGACGCGGTGGTGGACTCGTTTCCGGGCAGTCAATCGTCGTTCGCGGCTCACGCTGAGGTTCACCGCGAAGACGCGCGCGACGCGTGGTTTGGAGCACCTGGTGAGTTTTCTGTTCAGGATCGAGATGCCGCACCGCAGTACGTGGAGCGCGTGGAGTTCTTCTCGGAGCAGCAAGCGGAAATTGTCGTACGTGGCTGCGCGCCCCACGTGATGCAGAAGAACTCAAACAGCAACAGAGACCCGGTCACGTGGGACCGCTTCCAGTCTATTCCGGAGCGCGCGAGGACGCAATCAAAGGGTTTGACCGATTCGCTGCGCGCAAAACCCGCGAACAACTACTTCCTCAGCGGGCCTCTCTGGCGCGTAAACGATTGCCTGCGCTACCTAGCCTATCGTCCGCGCGCTGCGGAGGGCGACACTGCGAAGGACGTGGTCACGATGATGGTTAAAGACGTGGATGGCGCAGTGGCGGAACGCCGTGTGCAGGTAGAAATCCTCGTAAAACACGATAACTGGAACGAGATAGGACCGCTGCTTTTTCCCCAGAGTAAGCTGCGTCCGTTTCCAGAAGTGACGCCATTTCCAGTGCAAATATTGTTTCGGGCCGGGAGCGATAATGTGCGCAGTCGCCGAGTAAAGGTGCGAGTGGAGACTCGAGACATGGAGAGCGCGTCTTTTCGCGGTGAGTCGACATTAGCGCACCAACCAGCCGATGAGGATGCCGCAGAGCTCATGACAATGAAGTCCGTGCGCGATCCCAACATTGTTTACCAGCGCTACCTAGAACAGAACCCGGAAATGGCGGCTATCGCGGCTGGGCGACAACCGCTATTTTCGTTTCGCGCTGGTCGTGAAGGGTATCGCGAGCTCGGAGACCGGGGACCGCGGAACGGAAGCTTGGTAGAGGTTGAAGGACCAGTAGATATGGTGGCAGAGGCACTGCGAGACTTGGTCTACACGCCTTACCGGGAGTACGAAACGTCAGGCGGCCACGACATCTACTTCAACGCGACGCTTTTGGCAGAGAACACCAGGACCCGAGGCCAGTACGATCTGATCGGACAGTACTCTACGCAGCGCGTTCTGCCAACTGGCTTAGCGACAACGCGGAACTACCGTGGTCTCACACACTCTTTGCCAAAACTCCGCTTGCGACGGTATCCAAATTTTTACGCTAAGCCACTGCGCTTTTCGGGTTCGCAGCGTGCGCTCACTGATGCGGAGCGCGAAGAGGAGGCGCGTGAACAGCGCAAAATGGAGGATCCGTCGAACCGCATCAATGTGACAGAGGTGAGTCGCCGTTTCTCCCTCTACGACCTGGGCTTGCAGTTTTACCATCGCGGGGAGGAGCTAGGTCTTGCGCCTTTGCCTGAGGTCGAGCTCACGCGCTACTTCGTTGTCATTGAACTAGAAATCGAGCTGGGTCGATTGCTGCTGACGAACAAGCTCACTGTAGCTGGCTTGAAGATTGTGCAGCATGACCCCCTGGGCAAAAAAATGCGCGTGCATGTGCGCTTGGACAAGGTTCCTGTGTTCGCGGATTTTATACAGTATCGTGTCGACAGCAAGGAGATTATGGCGAGTGCGTGGAAGGACTTGGTCCGCAGCCGTGGCAAGCGCGCGAATGAATTTGCGGAGCCGGCCCGTGACAGCTTGTCTGGCCTACTGCTGCCGAAGATGCGAGTTGCCGTTTATGTCCCCGATGAGGCAGAGGACATAAATCTAGCGCAAACATTAGCGCACGGTAGTGGAAACTGGCGGGAGCGTGACCTGGCCAAGACGACGGAAATCGTCCGCAAGGTGTACAACCTCGACATTAGCCCGGATATGACGCCGCCGATCATAGAGTTCAGACGGCCGGCTGACACCAGCAACCTAGCTTCGCAGATTCAGGGCGGGGGATTATTCGACTTCCGCACGGCTCAGCGCTCTCCCGTGACGATGGGTGTGCGTCTGACCGCTCAGGACGGTCAGGAGGACCGTGTCTACCGCGTGCGAGTCGGTGTGCCCTACGGGGGCAAGCTGCGTTTTCCGAATGCGAATAAAGTTTTCCGTGATGGGGGAATTCAAGAACAGGCACCCGGTGCAAACGGTACGGCTTTCCTGAACGGCACGGCGGTTTCGGAGAACTGTACGCGACCGAAGGAACAGGCTGAGAGCAACCCAAACGCCTCGGTTCCCTTTGTGTGTGGGGTCGGAGACCCCTTCGCAGCCTCCGAAGGCGTGAACGCCAAGAATCCGATCACCGGAGAGGACCTTGGCTTTTCGCAGTACGCTGCGCGGTTCATCCACCAGGATCCGACTAACGGAAATTTCTTCGAGATTGTGTCCGAGCTTTACAAGCTGAACGGCCTGTTGGAGTCTTTGCGGTTCACGCCTGATCCGTTTTTCACCGGTGTCGGGTACTTCGACGTGGTCGCGCAGGTGGCGGAGCCAACGTTGGGTCAACCGACACTGGGAAAGAAGCCGTTTGTGGTCGAGGCGGACCCGTACTTGAACGCGCGCTGCAAGGTAGTCATCGACAATCCTGCGGACCTGGAAGAGTTTGGTGAGGAGTCGGCACGCGACCGCAGCTACTTCGCGGCCACCGTCTGGGGTAAGCACCGGCTGGCACCAGCATTGCGCGTCTTTACGAAGACCGAGCGACCTCGTGCGCAATATAACATCACAACCGAAAACGTGGGGGAAAGTAGTGAATCGAACCTCGGGAAGCCTGTTAGCGTTGAAAACAAATTTCTCTTTTACGAAGGGGATGCTGATACAGATTGCGGCGCGATCACGGTTGAGATCGGCCTCTACGGGCGGCCCCAGAATGTGCGCGCTGTGAACATTACGAAGGAAATGTTGAAAAATAGAAACACTTTTTTGCTTTGTTCAGCTTCGTAGAAAATTGCAGCAGACAACGCAGTGAAATAGTGTAGAGGCTTCCTCTCCGTCTGCGTCTCCTCCTTTCATGAACACTGGCGGTCAGTTCCATTTGCGCGAAACGATTGTGCCTGTAAATAAAACTCTGATGCCGAACGGGGACCGCATTGACTGGCCGAAAGCGATCGATGAAGGAGAACAGGTGAAAGCGACTTTTTCCCACGTAACGTCGCCTTTCGAACACTACCAAGCAACGCTCGGCGAGGTGAAGTACCATGAAAAAATGTACCTACCATTATGGTTCTCCTTTGACATGAGACGATAGCGTCACCACATATGCATAGATTCAACAAATGCAGGTAGGAGTAGCGCTCATTCTACTTCTCACCGCCAATTTGCGGCTAATGTGTAGGGAAGTTTCATCGAGCATCCCTTGAACTTCATCATGCGGAATACATCTATCATGATCTGCTGGAAGAGAGCAGATGGAATGAGTCTCGTATATAGGGGAAAATTAAAAGTCGTCATAGTTCATCTAATAGCTTATCCTGAGCAGCTGGATGTCCTAGGGAAGGGACGAATCTTCATCGACGACGTGCCGGAGCTTCTCGAACGCGGACAAACCGCTGAACCGCCTGTGAATTGGGACGTGGTTTTAGATACCACTTTCACGTCGGATGGCAGCGTGATTCTTCTGCACGGGCTGCCGTCGGAGTTGAATCTCGCGTTAACTCGGCTGTCGTATGCTTGGACTCCGGAGGATCCGGACCAGATCGAGCGGGAGGACCATCCGACGTTCGAGCACGAAATGTGGATGAACGTTTACGGGCCCCGCGACGTAGCGGCCTCCGCCACGCGTCGCGTGCGCGTGACCAGGCGTGACCGCGAGAACGAGGCTGAGGCTTCGCTGGACCCTTACGTGAAGCTTCTCTGGAAAAGTCCGGTCGGGAGCGTTGTGTCCAAAGAAGACACGGTTACGCAGCTCCCGTGTATTGGTGTGAAGTATCGTCTCCCGAAAAAAAAGCAACTAGGTCGGTACTTCACCGGTATCCCAGCTACAGACACGAAAGCGGGTGACGAAACTACAGCTGCAAAATACAGCTTCGAGGACGAGTACCACAACTACGACAACATCACACTCACCTTCTCCGTGTCCGCGGGTAACTTGACGTTTTTCCACGACTCGATCGATGAAACAAGCGCGCTTCTGCGGTTCTTCAACGAAAATATCACAGACTACCTGAAATTGCACGAAACAACTGAGGAAAATCGTGCAAAACTACGCATGCTACTTGCTGGACTCCAGCGCAAAACAGCGTTCTTTCCGGCTCCGCGGCCTTTCAATTGCGACATTTTGGTGGATGACTGTCAGGGGTTCGACATTGTGTTGCGTCCCACGTTGTTTGACCCGAACGGGCTTGGCGTCTTCGACGTCTGCGGCTTGGCATATGTGCCTGTGCCAGACAGCAATATCTGGAACGATCCGCTCGTAGTGATGGACGTGAGCGCGCGTATGACTAACGGCACGCAGACAGTGGATGCAAAGTTTCGCCCGGAGCAGCGCATCATGTACCGCGATCACTTGCAGGCGCCGATTTCGCTGGAGCCCGTGCCTGATGCGCTACAGATTACCTTGGAGCCCTTTCCGGTTAGGTACCAGGGTGAGGAGTTCCCTCTGAGTGATATTTTACAGGTGCGCGATGTTGATCGCTATTTCTTGAATCGCGCACCGGAAACGGTGCACGCGGCGGTGTACTACGACTTCGAACTCGACCTTGTAGGGCAGCGGGCCCGGTTTGTACAGCCGATTCCGGGTGACTGCGCGCAGCGCGACACTATTCACCCGCCCGCGGCAGACGCGCACAACCCGAAAATTCCGGAACCTTCTTTCTCACAAGCGTTGAAGATCTACGATTTGACCTCGTTGAAAATGTCGCTGGCCATCGAAGACGCGATGCGTTGTTTTGAACAGGTGCGAATCAAGCTACCGGAGGATGCCGCGAGCAGTCTGTTGCCGGAGATCGACCCCGCCGATGAGGCGGCGTTGGAGTCGCCGCCCATCGTTCTGCACACAATTCCAGTGAACGGCACTCAAAATGTGGACGTGTTCAACTTGGAGATTCAGTTCCACTTTGACAAGGAGATTTTCTACGCGGAGAAGACTTCGCGCGCCGACGGGAAAAACTGGATTTCGGATGGAAACATCGTAGAGCCACAGCTTGGCAAGTCATTCACGCAGGCGTACGCAATCTTGATTGATTGCGGGCCGGACGGGACATGCCATCGCGACGGCGGATTTGGAGATAACACCGAGTACTTCATCTACCTGGATGATAATATGCAGGTGCGCTTCTTCAACAATCTACTGATTCTGCGTCCCGGTGCGGGCATTCGGCTGGAAGGAAACCGGAACTATGCTGTGCACATCACCGACGGCATCCGTGACGCGTACTACAACAGATTCGAGAAACAGCGCTACGTGATCACCTTCAATACGGGCCCAGAACCGGTGTTGCCAACTGCGTGGCGACTCTCGGCGCTCACCGAAGCCCGCTACAACGTGAATCCACCGTGGCAGCCACAGGAGATCAATCTGACCAATAGTTCCCTCACCGCAAGTGGCGAGGGATGGCGCCTTGCAGAGTTGAAGCTGTTCACGCAACCAGGATGCTCTGCCACGCATTTGATGACCGGTACGCCGATTGCGTCTGGGGTACAGGATGCCGTCAGCAATGCACGCAACGCATTCGACAATGACGCGAACACTTACTGGACCTACAACCCGAATTTGACCACCACAGACCTCGACTTACTTGAAGTTGAGTACGATAACTCGACGCGTCTAATCTCCAATATCGAGAAGATGCTCACGTGTAACAACAAGTTTGACGGGCAAATCATCTGCGACCGACCAGCGCAGTACTTCGTGGGTCTCTTTTTGGGCCAGAACCGCGGAGAGAACGTCCTTTCGTTTCAGGCGATTCCGTCCACGCTCAACCACACGCCGCAAAATGTGTCGCTCGAGTTCTACCATGAGGATCGGTGGCACCGACTCCGCACGATCGATATCAACTTAACCTACAAAGAGCAATGTTACGACGTGCCTCTGAACTACACGACGTCGGATTTATTCTCCACTGCCGCATTTTACGACGCCGGGGCGCCCGCAATTATTTCGACGTATCCGCCTGTGAACAAGTATCCGGACACGGTGCCAAGCGAGAGCGAGAACAGTGTGAACCCGAAAAGTACACTACTGCTGGAGTTTGATGAAAATGTGTACTACAATACCAACGAAACATTCATGGAGAGTAGCCTAGGTCGGCCTTCCCCAGAGCGTGGGGTACAAGCGGTCTACGGCATTGGAGACAAGCGTGATCCGGATCAGTTTGGGGATGGGCCGCAGCACCTTGCGCGGCCGATCACGGTGTACTACCGCAGCGGTCAGGTGCCGTGCTTCTCGCCTGATGATGAGCGGTTCGTGGTTGATCCAACCAAGTATCCGGGAATCAAGATTCTAGGGAACAAACTGGTATTCCACGCTGTGGACGGTATTTTTGAATGGCAGCTGGGCTTCCGCTTTTGCTTCCACTTTCCGTATGGAAGCTTGCGAGATGGTGCCGGCAACTACTTTCCCGACGGACCCGAGGGCTATACATTAATCTACCACACGCTGCCTACAACGACTCGCGCAGACGGCGATTTGTTGCCGCCGCGCATCTTAGCCACGAGTTTCCAAAATAACGGCATCATCCAGGACCAGCCATTAAACCCGTATCTCCAATTCTGGTGGTCCGAACCTTTGGAGGTGATTCTTGTGAGCGAGAATATTACCATCATCGGCGCAGACGGTCACTATGCGGGGTTGCCGATCCTAGACACCAGCCAAGTGACGATCACGGACACGGGCCTCATTTCCATCGAGTTCAAGCAGTTCATGCTCAACCCTGGCGTGACCTACAACATCAGCTTTCCTGCGGGAATGTTCCGCGATACATTTCATACTGACATCCCTCAGCGAAAGCTGAATGCAGAGGAGCGCTTGACTGTGACCATGGGGATGATGAACCCCATCACAGGTGTGCGCCACGTGCGCGCGCTGCAATCGAAAGAGACGCAAGAGGAGCGCTTTGTGAAGAAATTTCTACTGGCTAATGGACGACCGCAGTACTTTCCGGTCATCGAGACGTTGAACCAAACGTATTTGCGCACCTATCTAACCGAACTCTTTGGACCGGTTTTCAATTACAACGACAGCGTTTTCAACGAGACTTTTACGAGTCTTATCATCGATGGCACTCGACTGCGAGAGCCTGAGGTGTTCGCGAGCGACTTGTACCAGCTGAACTTCAAGGCGAACTACCACGAAAACCCGAGGCTCTTCGCGCCAAGTTACGACACAGCAACCGGGCTGGCGCTTTCGGTACATCTCGGCACCGGCTACGAAACGCCACTCGAGTCCAAGTTCATCGTGAAAAAATCAAACTCACAGCCCGTGCTTCGAGTGGCGAACGAAACGCTACGCTACATTTTTGCGGACGAAGAGGTGAACGTGACTGGTGTGTATCTGGAGGACGACGACTACGATATTCTGACCCTAAACATCACGATTCCCAATGGCTACTTGCAGGTTTTGCCCACTGCGTGGTACGAGTTCGGTCCCGCGTACCGTCGAAGGCTGTTGCCTCGAAAGCTGCGACGCTCCGAAGTGTTGGACTTGTCCTACTTCGCGGTGCAGTACTCCATCTCGGGCTCGTCGACGCAGCTGAACGCAGCGTTGTCCAACCTGACGTTTGTCGTGCGGACGCAGGACAATCCGGATTCGTGGAACAAGAAGGCCATTCAAGACTTCCCGATGCAGTTCGTCTTGCAGGACGGCGACGATCATGTGGCCGAGACCACGATTCTTTACGTGGTCTCATCGATTGCTCGCGGCGACTTGAAGTTGAGCGTAAACAACGTGAGCTCAGACATGCCAGCGGGGGCAGACCGCACGCAGGTCCCGAAAGTCGCGCGGGCGGCCGAGTGGCAGCAGCTTGGAGGCATCTGTAACTTTGCAATGGAGGGCGGTGGTGATACCTTTTTCAGAAACACTGAGTATACAGTCGAGCTCTCCACGTCGGTCTGTACTGAGTTCAAGCTCCGACCAGCCATTCAGACCCTGGAATCTCTATCGACCTCGCTGTCTACGATTCCGGTGGTATTGAATAGCGACCACAATCGCATGAACAAGGAGAATGTGGAGCAAGCGATGCTTCTGGTTGACGAGTCAACCGGCGTGTTGAATCAAAATAAAGCCAGAGGAGGCGAGGTTTTTCGCATCAAAGTGCCCAGCATTGCTGCATTAAACCGTGTGCTTCGGCAAGAGATTCTGTTCAAACCTTGTCGCGGCAACACTCGAGAGGTTTCACAAAAAGTTTTTCTCTCTGTGCGCACTGTCATCATCCGGAAAGGCAGAAGTCTATTTGACCAGTCAAATTCGGAGGAGAAGGAGTTTGCGAACGTGCAGCTGGAGTGCGACTTCATTTCTCGTTTAGAACCCACTCTAGCAGTGCGCCCTTCGCGAATGCTGACTGTGGAAAGTGGCAAATATCTGGACATCTCGAAATCCTTCGTCTTCGATGGGCTTGCCGCAGTCCCTTCCGACGCCAAAAAGTTGTCGTTGAACATAACATGTAACTTTGGCACCTTTCGAGGCCGGACCTATTACACTGGGGCAAGTATTGCGGACATTTACTCGCAGTTTTTCACTGATGGAACGCTCTATTTGTCGCCCCCAAATCGGCAAAAGCCGTTGTTGGACAGGATCAGTCTGACTTTTTCTTCGCCGTTTTTTGGACCCGAGGTGGAGACGGCGGTGAACTACGTGTACAACGCTAGCGACAGCAGTACTGCAAATCCGATCTCGACCTTCGATCCTAGTTTGTTCCGGCGCTCGTTCATCTACGAGATCGAAGTAGATCCTGAGACTTTGATTGCGGGCGCCGTCCGAGCGAACTTAGTCGGTGTAAGCTTCAATCCCTCGACGTTGCGCACGCAAGTGCGAAATTCGACGGGCGGCGAGCTTGCGGCTTTCTCGGTTCGACTCTACAACTTCGACGTGCCTGAGGCGGAAGTGCTCGTTTCTGCAGGCCCGCCGGGTACCAAGGTTTACTTTCCGAACCTGTTCCACATGCGCGAGAGCAACCTGATTATTAGCAACGAGACGGACTACGCTTACGACGCGTCGATCGCCATGTCTGCCTACGAGCGATCAACGTACGCCAACGCGCATTGGCCGGCAGCGTCGCTGCGACGCATCTCAGTTCCTGGCGTGGACGATGAGGAGTTCACGACTAATAGCAAGGACCGAACCGTGTACGACGATCGCATTCTCGATGACGAGACCATGCACGCGTACCGCGAGGTTGTCCTGCGGGGGTCCGCCTTTGAGATCAAGCGCGCGTTACACTACGTGTTGTATGATCCGCCAGTGCACGTTCTCTCACCCACAGAAATCGGCCTTACAGTGGACATTTACGAGGTGAAGGAGTCGCTACCGCTGATCGCGCAGCTCTACACGAAGCGTGGCACGGAGAAGATTGGTGCGGGAATTTTTCCAATATCAATTTTGCCAGCCCAAGCACCACCCAAGCCGTGGTGCTCCATCCTAGGGCCCACAACCGTGTATTTAGCTGTGGACGACGTGGACGGTTCTTTTGGGGCGACGCCAAGCTCAATGGCTGGCCTGTACAAGCCAGTGGACGAGGCCACCACCTCACGATCGGATAACGAGCTGAAGTACACGAAAGAGGTGTTGTCAATATTTGGCACTCGCCGCCAGTTTCCGGCGAGGGTGTTTTCCCTTGGTCGCTTGGACACATTGGACGAGGTGTTCTACGACCAGATCTTGGACCACACACCCGTGAAAGCTTTTGTGAAAGCCAAATTTGGCATTCTTTATCCAGAGTCGACCGAGAAGAGTTTCTCTGTAGGTCGGAACCTCAAAGCCTACTGTGCGAAAGCAGAGCAGCTGCGTCTGCAAGATGTAACGCAGCATCTGATGAACACACTCACGGGTGCGGGTTCTGTGCGGCAGACCCCGGAAGAGATTTGCCTCGACAAGACCATCTTCGAAGGTTTCAACAGTGTGTGGGAACTCTCTGGGACGCGCTCGGAGATCTCTAATGCGCTGCAGTCGTTGACGTACGAGTACTACGAAAATCTCGTGTCTTGGGACTACATCGAGATCACTGCCGACTGCCTACACGCGAAGCAGCGTGTGCACGTGGTGCAACGCAGTGGGCGCAGCCCTTACCACGATGCCATGCTGCAGGTATCCTCAGACGCTGACGATGACACCATCCGTGTCACGAACGGCGTGTACCAGGCTGTGCCGTCTATCGAAGTGGTGCTGGAAAACCAAAATCCCGCCGGCCCCGTGAACAATCCGGCGCAGACGCCAATTCTGACTCGCGAAGTGCCGGGAGCCTACTTCCAGGTAGAGCTGTCCGCTAGCTGTGGCTACGTGCGGATTCATCCGGACCGGATGCGTGGCATTTACTATCACGAAAACAGTCTGGACAGCGGTCTCGGGATCCCAGCAAACGAAACCAGCTACGTGACGCTGACGGCGCCACTTGAGAAGGTTGTGCGGATTTTGCGCTACCAACATCTCGAGTACACGCTGCCTTACCGCAGCCAATGCCTACAGCAGAAAGTATTGCAGAGCTCAGCGCAAGCGGAGCGTTCCGTTGTCGAGCGAGAGCGTTTAGTACAGCAGCCGCGGGACATCATTCCAGGAGAAGAAACCCTAGGAAAGTTCATGTCGCTTTCGCTTCGTATCCGAGACTTACGCTATAAAAATGTGATTTTCCACGCGCCGCCCTTGCGTATTCCCATTGACCGTAACAGCGAGCCGAATTCAGCTGGGTTTTTTGGCTGCCACGCCTTCATCGACAGTCTCAAGTTCGAGATGCGCGTACAGTACAGCAGTGCAGTGCTTGTCTCCGACCTCTTCTACGTCTTAGACGACGCGCTCGCTTCGGATTTGAATCTCCAGCGGCTTTCCCTTGAGATCTCGACCACAAGTGGTGCCCTCTTTCGCTCTGTTGGCGCACTACCAGAAGACTTCGATTGGACGGGCTGGGGCTTTGGCGCCTTCCGCAACCAGCAGACGCCGGTGGTGAACGACTTCGGCAACGTGGAACCAGCGAGCAATCCGTTTGTGGACGATAGCCGCAATGGCCGCAAAGAAGTTCCTCTGTATGAAATTTGGGATGAGGTAGCCAAGTTCGGGAAGCGCGACCCGCCGCAGCCGCCGCGCTACGAACGGAAGATCGTCGTGAATGGTACCGTTGTGGAGATCAACAAGGCACTAACATACCTGCGCTGGCGAGTGCCCAAAGGCGAGTTGGATACGAAGTATTCCGTAGTCACTGCGCGCCTGCTCTGCCGCTCGGGACGGGAAAACAAAGTTAAGACGGCCGACGTGCGCGAGAGCTACATTTACATCGCGGCAAATGACTTCACAACGGAAAAACCGACTTTGGAAAGCAAAGATTTCTCAAATTTTCCGAAAACAGGCAGCACAGTGGAACAGTTTCCGGTTTTCACTGTGCACCCCGGCCGCGACGTGAGCATCTACGACGCTACGGGCTGGCAACTGAAGTACCGGGAGGACGATGTGATGTTGTTCCTAGACTTGAAGTGCACTCAAAGCTGTCTTTTCACGAACAATGTGCTTGAATGGAAGGAGTCCTCTGTCGTTCGCACTGCTGCAACAGTCGCCGGGCTCAACACGTTCCTGAAACACTTGCAGATGCGTGTAGACACGCCCGAAAAGGGTCTGCGTGACCAGTCCCTCATCTTGCGTGTGTGGGACGCGGCGCTGACGGATCCGACAGCAACGTACGAGCGGACACCAGACAGCACGTCTCTGTATCTATCGGCAACAGTGGTGCTCCGTCTCGAGCCCAGCCGTGAGGCGCGAGCGCCTCCCGTGCTGTCCGCGGTGTCGCGACCCTATGACGTGTATCCACGCGGGGATCCGCGATCGGAAACGCGCGCGGAGGACGGCCGCCTTTGGGTGGACTTGAACGAAGCGTTTCGTCTGGTTAGCCAAGATGCGGAGAATTTGCGCAACCCTGTGGATCTCGACGACGTTGAGAATCTGCTTTCAGTCGTGATTTACACGCGGCACCCTCATGCTCTCTTGGGCATGAACGCGACTGCGACTACGAATCGCGTTAATCGCTTCATGCACTCCACCGCCACCGATGAAAATGGCACGACAACCCTCTATTTCGCGTCACTGACCAACCCAGGCTCAGGCGATAGGGTTGGTAATAACGTCAGTGCTGCGATCGCGACGAACAACTCCAATGGGACTTCGTTTCCTGTGATTGGAGTCGGCGCCGCATCATCAGATCCACCGATGCAGCCTGCTTACTTCGAGGGGCAACGAATCACGATAACGAACCGCACTGCGAGTTATATCAACGCCGCATTGCTCACGCTGCGCTACTTCAAGCCTCCTGCAGCCTTTGTCGACACCAAGGTATTGTTAGACACCGATTTGAATAAGCCCTCTGAGGACGACTTGGTGACGGTGCAGGTGATTGCGCACTCACAAAATGAGAACTACAGAGCACACGAGGGAAAACGAGTGATTTATGACGAAGACATTGTTCAAGAGGGAAGTGTTCCAGTATATTGGGTTCCGCCACAAGCGCGGCCGCAGGTCTTCGTGAACAAAGCTAGTTTTGATCCGACATTGCGGTACACGCGATATGACAAGCCAGAGCTAAACGCTGCGGAGCACAGCAAGAGTCGTAACTATGCGCCTGCGCAGGAGAAGGCGCAGCCGTACGTCTTTTATGCCGACCACACGCACACGATTCTGGAACTTGGCACGGTCTTCAGTTTCCGCCGCGTGGACTACGCCGGTTCGGTGGTGGTGGAGTGCTCGCGCTGCGACGGTTTCTATATGGAGCGTGTGGCGGAGGTCGCTCCGGTGTCGCCATTAACTTTTACGTATCGCGACTTAGCAGACCTGCAACATCTGATGAGCACTCTTCGCTACCAGGCCTCGACGACGTTCCTGGGCATCGATCGCGTAGAGGTCATTGTCTACGGGCTGCGCTCGCATCCGAGTTACACGCGTGTCCATCCGTACTCCACGTTCGTAGGTGTGCAGGTGACGCGCTACGAACTGCGGGAGGCGCCTCTGATTCTTGGCGTGCGTGATTACAGCACCGGAGTCTTGCATCCTGAGGGCCTTAGCGAGGACCTTGTCTTTCGCGAGGACGCAGTGGAAAAGCTTGGCTTTGCGATGGAGCCGCTGGAAGTAGAACTTACGAGCGAGGGTGTCGCACTACAGCCCATAACAAACGCCGGTGCCTTGACGCCCAGTGGCTGCTTCCGCGACCACTACGGTCCGGGCCGGCTGCTGCAGACCACTGGAACCACGTCCCCCTGCGCTCTCTTCAGCGCGGCGACCGTCCTGCTGAACGAAACAAACGAACTCGAGGTCTATCCTGCCTACGACGTCGGCAGCAACGGAACTACGGGAGTGCGGTTTCAATCTACAAGTTACCCTGACCAGTGCGTAACCTGGAATCCAGTCTTGGAACAGTGGAACCTCTTCGCTTGTGGTTCCTCGTACGTTTCTACAGGATCCAATTATGATTCATCTAACAGCTGTGAGCTACAATTCATTCTAACAAATAAGCAGAGCACTTCATTTACTTAGATCATTCAACTCTACATTTGTTGTGGAGTCCTTCCCCTTCTGGTATTCTACTATACTATGAGATGCCTCTCTGCGCTATCATGCATTTTGACTTTTCTTCCTCTAATCTAGTCAGGTCTTCCGTGTTCGTCAAGATGTTACCGGTCGGAAGATCTACTGTGCCCGCGTGCCGATGCCGTTCATCGAGGGTTCCCCCGTGGCTGGAAACATCGTTGAGAGGTGCGTTGAGCAGGGAAAAATCATTTTCGAGGAGGCTGCGTACACAGTCAAGCCCGACGCTTACTTCCCCAACGGAACCGCCTGCAGTGCAAGCAACTTTTCGATGGATGTGCTGCCGATCGTAGAAAGCGTGTGCAACGCAGAGGGTGCTCAAAACAGCTCTGTGTTTTGTGAGTTTCCGACTAACCGGTTGCCGGGTGGCACAGCGTTTCAGGAGTCACCGACGAATGACACGGCCGCGGCGACTGGTGGACAAGCCGGGAATGGTTCATTTTCCAACACAACATTGTCGAGCGGGAACACCACCACAACAGGCTCATCGAGTGCTCTCACGGTGGGTGGGGCACTTGAGAGCGTGCGTGGCTGCGATATGGAGCTCCAGCTGAAGTATTACTGCCCAGGCAACTTGCACGCTCCAGTGCAGAAAAACTATCCGATTCTGCACTGGGAACGGGGATTCCACGACAGCATCCGGACAGTTATGTGTGACGCGCCGTTCCGGTATGCCCGCGAAACGCAGTACGTGCTAAGGTTATTCAGCGCGAATGACCAGGGCAGCTTCCAGTTGCGGTATCCTAGAGAGCTAAAGTACATCGCCTTCTTGCGTGACTACGTGGAAGGAAGATCCAACAACGACGTGCCGCCAGAGAGCGACAGGCAGCCGGGCTTGGATTTGTATGGTCAACCGCATCACAGCGGGGACGCGCTGTTCCTCGACTCGCACAACAGCTCCTCACCATACATCCCAGAGAACTCCACGCTCGCCAGTTTGGAGCACAGTTACGAGAACAGCAGTGCTGCTTCGAAGTTAGATCTGCAAGCTCCGTTGCTGCTCGAGATGCAGCCGAAGAACCGCAGTGTGCAGGTGTGCGACCTTCCGCAACTGCGGTACACCTTCTCCGAGCGGGTGCAGTTGAACAAGCAACGGAACATGGTTTTGCTGTACAATTGTGGTTGGTATCCTGCAGACCAGTCCAGTACGTCGTCATACAACGGAGCAGCACTCAGTAAGTCTGCTAATGCAGTTTCGCTTTCTTCCGGAGCACAAAAACCCATTGGTGATGACACCCGGAAAAACGAGAGTATGACCTTCTTGAAGACGGGGAGCGACGTGAACTTGCTCAACGTGTGGAACGGATCCGACTTGCAGTCTGCCTTGCCATCAGCGGAGATTTTTCCTAGGAACTTTGAAATGTTGGTGCAGCATTGTGAACTTGAACAGAGTGTCTCGTCAAACACGAAGACGGACTTCGCGTCGCAACCTCTTGGACTGATGGCAGTAGCGTTCGAGCAGGCGGAGGCGACAGGCACACAGATACACACTGAGTACCGATCCTTGGTGATCACCTTGCCCAAGAAACTGAAGCCGCTGAGTGAGTACCGCGTCATTCTCTCGAATGGAATCGTGTCCGATCTTCACGGGCACTTCTACGCAAACCCCGATCTGAGTTCTGTGGCCCTGCAGACCTTCCGCACGGGTGCAAGTGACGATGTCGCGCCGCGAGCGTGGAGGGTGAATGCAGTACAGTACGTGAAAAGTACCAAGTTCTCATCGGAAGCGTTTACTGATCCAGCAAATGCTACTACCACCACCTCTGGCGCTTCTGCCAATGGAACCGCAGCGGGCAGGGGATCTTCTGGTTCTGGAGGGAGTTCAGACAAGAAGAAAGTTTACCGCTGGCGATTTTCCGAGTTGGAGTTCTTCCAGAGTGCTGACTGTGCGGAAAACGAGACGTCGTTGTCCTCCAATTCATCGCGATTGGATGGTGTACCTTTCGCGTCCACACCCGACTCCTGGGCTTGGGACGCCGTCGCGGCATTTGACGGCGACCTGAAAACCAACTTCGAATTCGTTTTTGAATCGCAATTTTCGCGAGAGTACGCAACAACCAATCCGGAAGCGAAGCGCGTGCGGGCTGAAATACACGAGCAGTGCGTTCGCGGAGTCACAGCAGACGTGTGGCGTCGCAGACTGAATGCAGGGACCGTGCGGGCGCAGAATTCTGGAGGAAGTCTGGGGGCGACTGCTGCTTTCTCGACAGCAGGTAACGCGTCTGAGGTCGGAAACGACACCAGTGGCACAGGGGTGGTCTCGGACGCGCTGCCACTTGCGGATTCGCTATTTGCCGGAGGGTACAACGATACAGTCGAGGCACTGATTAGTAGCTTCTGCGAAAAGCGTGGTGTAGCTTTGGGACTGTTCGTGGCGCAGCCACGGATGGTTCGCAGCTTCCGACTGAGGAATCCCTATTTGCCTTCTCAAACAGCGACGAATGCGTCGAACAACAATACGGTATCGGGTGCTGCTGGCTCGTATGGAGGTAGCAGTAGTGGCAACACGACGAATGGGAGCAGTTCTGGATCACTTTCATCGCTCCTGGACGACCACGACAACAGTACCAAGACGAGTAATGTCACGTCGGCGGACGCACTCGAAGTGGTAGACGACTTTCCGGACGAACTGGCCCTCGAATTTCGGTACTTTGGGCGGTGGCACACGCTCGAGCGGTTTGCGTATCCGACACTTAAGAACGAAGTGTGCGTGAACTTTTTCGAGGCGACGATCGAGGATGCTTTGGTCCGCGTTCTTTCTGCAGAGTTCCAGCAGGTTTTTGCCTCAGACACGAAGTTGCCGAAGATCATGCCTCAGAGCGAGCTGACGTTACCTCAGCTATTGCCGCAAGACGAGACTCTACTGTTCGACGTAGAAGTGCTTGCTCCGAAAGTTGACCTGACCGTGGCACCAGGGAGCAGTCTTCTATTCACATTTGACCGAGACATCCGCTTAGGCGTCGCACTTGTGTCAGTTGTTGTGCGCAACTCATCTTCAATCTCGAGTGCCTCTAGCACGGAATTGCACTACAAACTGGTTGAGCATACCAAGGATAAGGTCTCTTCCGCGGAAACGCTTGCAGTCCAAAGCTACACGTGCGCAGCACCCGTGAATACCAGTAATGCGAGCAGCACAGCAGTGGGTGGCGCGTCGTTCGTGTTGGATCGCCCGCAGCCGGCCATAGCGGGAGAACTGCGTGCGACAGTGTACAACAACAAGTTGGTGGTCACCTTCGACATTGAGTTCTTCCCACCAGGCAGTGAGTTCACTGTGCACTTTGCCTCAGGAGCTGTTGTTGATCTTTATGGTGGACAGTTCTACCACTCTGCAACCAATATTGTCGTTTTCGATCCGCAGGTAACGAGTCTTCTTGCGCTGGCATCAGAAACGTATGCTTCCCCGCCTCTGGTCGCGCTGAGCCGCGACGCGAGTCGGGACGAGATTGCGGCCACGGTCGACGAGTGTGAACGCTCGAAGAAGCGTGGTGTTGTCGGGGGCGCGAAGGATCCTCTTTTGCTGCTGTATTCGCCTCAAAAAATGCAAACGGACTTTGCTGGTCAGGAATTCTTGTTCTTTTTCCGTGAACCACTGGAAACGGTGCGTTTTGACGGAACTGTGATGAACACATCCGTCTCAGGGTGGGAGCAGAACCTCTACCTCATCGTGCACGAGGTGAGAAGTCTCACCTCAGAATTGGACTCTCTCGACACGCCCATGGACGACTACCGCTACCGCTCAGCGGACTGGGGAACCGCGGTCATGGGTAGCAACGGCGCTCAGACTACAAGCGCCGCGGACGTGCGACTCAACACTGGATCCACACTTCGCGCGCATCGGCAAGCTTTGTTCACCAACTACTCGCAGACGTCGGAGCGCGGTCCGCCGCTCTTCGTGCAACACGGCGAGAATGCAGAAGTTACAATCGAAAAGAACTTGGTGAAATTCGTATTGAAACAGCCGCTGGTCCCGGGGCGAGACTACATCGTTCAGTTTCCTGGTGGGCTACTACAAACCGTCGCAACACGAAAGCTCATCTTCAAGGGCGTGGAGGTCAGCTGTCGGGTTCCGTTGCGCAAACCGGAGATCGACAACACGTTGCAGATCGCGCGCTTCTACGACCGGTACACACAGCTGCGCCGCGAAGAGCGTGGCAGCCGCAGTGGCGCCTTCAGCGACTTCACACTGTACAACAAGACGCGGAGCAGCTTCATGAAGACGCTTTACGACTCGCAGCGAGTGGAGCGCGAGTTCCGGGTGCAGGGGCCGGCAATTGCCATTGCTGAATTTCTCGACGATCTCGAGTACTACACTGGCCCGCGGTCGGAAACTGTGAACACTTACGTTCGTGCAGAGGTGTACTTCGCACAAAATTATTCGCTGGTTGCGGCACAGGAAGTGAGTTTGCGCATCGATCGCCTGCAGAACCGAGTGCCGATCGTTTACTACGAACGCAACAAGGTCTCAATGGACATCAAGAAAAATGACTTCTACTCCTTTCACGAACGGAAACGACTGCAGGAGAAGTTGAGCGCAGAAATTCGCGGAGACGGCACGGGAGAGCAGCAACTTGCGCGCGAGACGGCCAGGGCGAAACAGAAGTTGGTTGGAGATTCCAATGTTCTGGATGTCACTGGTGAGTTTCAGGGTCTCGACGTTTCGCTAGATCCCACGCAGTCCGGTGCGCTGCGGACCACGATGGGCGCGCCCTACAGTCTGCGCAGTGTCACAATGAAAGACGACACCTACCAGGGCTTTGGGTGGATGTCCCTGACGGTTGTGGCGACGGAAGGCTTCGTCTACGTGGACGAGCACTACCTCCTGCAGCCTCGACCCTTCCGTGTGGTGCAGGGTACTTTGAACGGAACGGCAGCACTCACAGTGTTAGGTACGCTCTACGATTTGAACCATCTGGTGCGAAACCTGCACTATGCCTATCCTATGCGCACGAAGGCCGTTCTGAACGTCCATCATCGAATGGAGATCCCAATGCAGCGAGTGCGGGTGAATTTCGTGCTTTCGGATGGATTGGCCGTAGCCGGGTACACCAACAACTCGCAGTCCATGCACGAAATGCGCTACTCGCATCTGAGCACCCCTCGGGACACGTCGAATTTGACCAAGCCCGACTTCTTTCAGTTCGCAGGTCGCGTTGTAGGATTGTATGATAACGCTCCAGTGAAGAACGCAGAGATGTACATCACAAATTACTTCACCTTGATTCGCCAGTCGCAGTACGTAACGCGCGCACCAGGTCCGAACGGCACCGGACCGGTCGAGGTCATAGACGACTTGGGACTGCCAGCCAATTTTTCAACGCTCGGCACGCCTGCAGGCACACACTTCTTGCCACAGGTGGAGCAACGGGAAGAGGCGCATCACATAGTCACAGACGAGTACGGAAATTTTCTCACCTTCCTCAAACGCGGCACTGCCATGGTCAAGATCTTTCGGCAGGACCTCGTTGCGTATCTCGACTATACCGAGTACAATGTTCCGATTCAGAAGCATCACAGTGCGAACGACCTGGAATTCTACCTGCAGCCGAACAACATCCCGTGGCTCTGGGAGATCGAGCTCGAGTACAACCAGCAAGAAGTCGACTCGTTGGATTTGGACTTGCACAGCTTCATCAACACAACGAACTTCTACTGTCACACATCGTACCGCAATCCGAAGTGCTCGCATGACCGGCTCTACGGCGCGACTGCTGAACTCGCCGCGGACCGCTGGGGCCGCGGGCAGGTACGCGAGGCGCTTACGCTCTTCACATGGCCGGATATGTGTACGTACCCGAACTATCCACGTGACGGCAGCGCCGAGGGAATTGGTCTGGTGGACTCACCGTACGTGCGCGAGAAGAAACTGTTTTCGGAGTTGTGTGAGGGCTACTTCTATCTCTGGGTCCAGATCCACACCTCTTCAGTCACCGATTATTCGCAGCTGGATAAGGTACAGGTGCGGCTCCGCAAGTCGCAGACGAAACGTGACCAATACGTGTTTGACCCCTCAACCGTCTCGACCGAACAGGGTGCTGTTCTGCTGAAGGAGTGGAACTTGAAAGACGCGCTAGCGGCTGCGCCGTCCAGTTTGGCACAGGCCGCCGCAGCCAGTGGAGAGGAGCCACCAGTTGGAAGCGGTCGCAAAAACGTGTGGCTCGGTTTCCGTATTCCGCTGGACAACGTAAATCAGCCAGAATACCGAAACGAGATCGGGGGAAGCGACTCTCTGGTTGAGTGGCTGAACTATGACCTCGTGTCCGACCCTTTGCGCATTCGCCGTTTACAAGAACAGCAGGAAGAACAAGATGGAACGCCGCTTCCCTCCAGGAAAGATCAGAAGGCAAAACTTCCGACACTATCTGGCATGCGAGATCCGATCGAAACTACATTACCAGGCTTTCAGCAGCAGGCGACGCTGCGCAGCACCTTGCAGAGCGAGAGTGGGCGCGAGGACTTCCTGCACTATGGCGCACGCCACTTGAAGCTAGTCGATGCGGCGGGGAAAGCTGCCTACTTTTTGAAAGATGCTCCGACATCCTCAGAAGCTGGCTCATTGAGCAAGAGTTCCACTGGCCTCTCGCCGCTGAAGACGGTTAGGCGCGGCATGCTAGGTCGCGACAAGCAGGTTGGCCACGACTCCGAGACTGTGAAGAAAATGCCTTATCACGAAGCCGCGATGGAGTATCACCGCCAACTTTCGTTCCGACAAGCGCAGGAGGACGAGGCAATAGAGGCACAACGGGCACGTCCGCGAAAGCGCTCGGGAGGACGGCAGTTGACGCACCATGTCGATGAACGGAAAGATCTTGGTTCCGGGGTCTCTGAAGTCTTTCGGGGGCCGTTTCCGGAAAGCGCGGCGAGTAGCACAGGAGGAAGCAGTTCTACAACTGCCGACACATCTCCATCGAATAACGTGTCCAATAACTCCGCTGGAAACAGCTCGAATGCTTCTGCAGGAAGCTCAAGTTCCTCAAGTGCGAACGCTTCGGGCAGTGCCGTTGTTGCGTCCGCAAGTATGGCAAACACTACCGCGTTCCCTTACAAGGGCCAGTCGATCTTCTTTGCCCCTGTTGTTACCACTGATGCGATCTCTGATGATTCAGGATTTTCGCTTACTCGCTCGGTGGAGCGCGTGGCCTCAGGTACCAACACCACTACGGCACCACCAGTGCTGGTGGTCACCACAGTTGTGACCAATTACAAGGTTGCCTGCGTGGCAACACACTCTGGGCACGCGAATCTGCCTGATCGCGGTCCTGATTATGCAGCGACGACGGGAACGCACTGGCAGACGCGCATCCGCTTTCCATATGCACAAAGCTTTGTGGAAGTGAAATTCAACACGTTCAAAAAATTCAAGTTTTATGGTATCGAGTACTCCTCCCTGTTCGTTTCGCCCAGCGGTTTCATCACGTTTGGTACTGGCGACGTAGCCTACACTCCGCACCCGCAGTCGCTTTACAGCCGTGTGCGTGTTGCGGCGCTTATGGGCCGATTGTCGCACACCACTGGTGCCGTTTACTACCAAGAGACGGGTGATGACCGCACCGGTACCAACCCGCGCATCGTCGTGACGTGGGAAGGCGTGGAAACCTACGAGCAGTGGTTCTTCCGCACCTACGGACTGAATCCGGCGCAGGCCCTGGCGTCTAGCCCGTTTGAGAACACGACGACACCCGAGATCCTATCGAAAGCTCGCGCCGCCGCAACACAGGCTTATCTGGACTCCTCCAAGGACTACAAGGGCCTCACCAAAGCGGCGTATGAGCAACAAACACGCAACTGGCGAGCGGGGAAGTTCTCGTTCTACACGTTTTCGCTGGCTTTGTACGTAAACACCGGTGAGATCCGTCTGTCGTACGCGGACGACTTTCCAGCCCTCGCCTCTGAGGTAGACCACTTTCTTCTAGGCCTGTCACCCGGTGGCCAGACGCAAACTCACTTCCAGCGCTACGGCCCTACCACTGTTCCCGCGCTCATCGCGGAGCGGTCCACGGCGCTAGTATCGGCGGAGCAATCTACCAACAGCACGCTGTCCGTGGTGAATCGAACCGTAAACGCGACGACAGGCGAAATTGGTACCGGGTACGTGCGTACGGATTGCACACCAACCTGTGGAAACGGGGTCAAGGAACTGTTTGAGACGTGCGATGTTGCCAACACGGTTGGTTGTGATGCTCAGAACTGTACGACCGATCCTGGTTACTACTGCGATGCAACCGGTGTTTGCAAGCAGGCTGTCTGTGGAGACGGCAATCGCGATACTGATATTGGAGAAACCTGCGACGATCGCAACACGGTTGACGGCGACGGCTGCTCCAGTACCTGCCAGGTCGAGCGAGGCTACACGTGCCGACGACACGCGCAATTTGACGCGGACGCATGCCGACTATTCAATGCCGCGCCGAGTGAGTTTTTCGTACGGGACTTTGACCTCGCAAAAAGGGCAGTGTACTATTCACCGCGCGCCGTCGAAAATGTCGAGTTAGGGGCATTGACCAAGACTCAGTCAAAGGGGCTCTTCAACTCGGGCTATTCCGCATGCCGCACTGACTTCGAAGGGAACAATGCCATGCCGGACACTCCGTCCCTCCGCGCCGTCGTCATTCCTAGGGGCTACCTAGCGGAAGACGACAGTTTCGAGGTGGCTTTGCCCAGGCCTTTCCAGTTTTTCGGCAAGACGTATCAGTCCGTGTTCATCGGTTCGAACGGCTATCTTACTTTCCAGGCCCCCGATACCTCGACGACAGCATCGTTGCCCGCGCATTTCGATCAGCCACGCGTCAGCGGCATGTTCGACGACCTCTCGCCCAATCTGACGCCTGACAGCCAAGTGGCGTATGAGGTGCGGGACTGCGAAGGTGCGAACCCGATGTGCCGGCTCGTGATCAGCTATTTGCGCGTGCATCGGCACGGCCTTAAATCCTCCGCGGAGGTGCTGGCTCACAATCTTGAGCTTGACAACACATTTCAGATGGCTCTCTACCTCGACACGGGTATTGTGCGGCTGCTGTGGTGGCGCCTGATGGACTTTCCACCTTCTTACCGCGGCTTCGTTGTTGGGTTGTCGGGAGGTCGCACTGCCTTGGGAGACAGGTTTCAGGGAACCTACATGACGTCGCTTTTCGTCCGCCAAGGCTACCTCACCCTGCCCACCACGAGTGGCAATGCGCTTGCTGCTGCTTTCCAAGACAGTTTTACGATCGAAACGTACTATCGCGTAGACCTCGAGGACCGCCTCGCGCAGGTCCTGCACCCCGTCGCGATTTTCACCACAACGGTCACCGACACGGGAGCGGCCAACCACATCAATCTTTTCTTGGAGGCGGACAATTCCTTGCGATTCCGCGTTGCCGGAACGAGCATGGCCCTTCCCGGCTTCGTGCACCTGCAGCAGTACCGACTACCGTTCAACACGTGGGTGCATTTGGCGCTGACGGTAGAACGGAAAAGCGACAACTGTCGCCGCACTACTCCAAGTTGCACCTTCGTGTCCCTCTTCGTTGACGGTGAGCGCCAAGGCGACGCGGAGCTTGATGAGCAGTGGCTGAGCACCACGGAAGTGCAGGAGGTTCTTGCGTCGTCGCTTGACTCCAGTGTGACCGGTAACGCCACTGTGAATCAGACTATAGTGACGTATGGGAAGCACGACTTCAATAACGGACAGAGCTTGCGTATTGGTGGTGGCGACGCTGCCACGCCGCTCGATTTTTACCAAGCCGCGTATTTCTCGCAGTTCCGCGTCTACAAGCGTCTGCTGTCCGCAGCAGAGCTGGGGCAGTGCGCGTTTGGCGAAGGCGTGAGTCGTGACGATCTTGTTCTTCACTTGAGTTTTGATTCCGCTGTCAGCGAGTTGGTCACGGGGTTGCCCGTAACGCGGTTCGGCGAGATGGAGTTCCTCTACGACGGTCCTGAGCGATGCCAGCGTGTCGAGGACTTGACGGATGATCTCAGCGCGGCGCCGTTGTGCACATTCGAGGCCACGTGTGGGAATGGGATCCTTGAGAGCATGGAGGAGTGCGATGACGGCAATCTCGATGACAGCGACGGCTGTGACCGGGATTGCCGCATTCGCACCGGATTCGCGTGTACAAACCGGGCACTGCCGAACAACACGGTTGGCAACAGCACGTGCAACATAGTGACATGTGGAGACGGGAAACGTGAGGGCACGGAAGCCTGTGACGACGGGAACACGGCGGACTTGGACGGCTGTTCGCAGACCTGCGTGATTGAGCCTGGCTATGCGTGCGCAGGCGCGTATGGCATGCTGAGCAGCTGCGGTTCCGTGTGCGGCGATGGCTACGTTGTTGCCAACGAGACATGCGACGACGCCAATGAAGTGAGCAATGACGGATGCGACGCAAACTGCCAGGTTGAGCCGGGCTTCAAGTGCCTCCTCACGGAACGTCCGACGAAGTGCCTACCGGTGTGCGGCGATGGCGTGCGATTCAGCTCAGAGGAGTGCGATGACGCAAACACAGCAAATAGCGACGGCTGCAGCGAGTTTTGTCGTATCGAACTCGGGTGGCACTGCGACACCGGTGAAGCAATGAGCACCCGGACATTGATCAACCGCCTGGGACCGGTGGCTGCAAACGGAAAGTATCACACTTTCGAAACTGTGATCAAGGACAATGTTTTATGACCACAGAAAAGCAGAGTCAAAGAAGATCATAACACAAATAAGAATAGCAAGATGTTGACCTTGCAATCACCCAGGGTTGCGGGAGCCATGCTTGACCAGTTGTTGTAACTACTTAAGAAAAGTCTGCTGATTATTTGTGAATGTGATTATCAAATTTGGCATAATCTATGTTAGTGTACTAGTTTCGTCTTCATACAGTGCTCAACGCGTGATGCCAGAGGGCTTCGACTTTGGCACCGGAGATACGTGCAAGATGACGGTTTGCGGCGATGGTTTAATCGAGGGCCAGGAAGAATGCGACGACTTCAACGGCTTCAACTACGACGGTTGCAGTGCGGACTGTCGCATTGAGCCTGATTTGCAACTGAACACCGCTGTTGGTACCATTTCCCTGGACGTTTATCCACGCCCACAAAAGTGTAGACTGGAAAACGCGTATCAAATTGAGCTGTTCGAAGAGTCTGACGCCACAGTGAAGATGGTCGACGTGAATACTCTAGCAGGCGTTGAAGTGGATACGGGAAACAGTTCTTCGGAGAGTGGCACAGGTGCTACCTATTGGCAGCCACTCCTGAACACCTCGCTCTACGGCGCGGGTGGACTGTCAACAACTGCAGCAGAGGCGAGGATGCGAGCGGCGGCGATGCGTATCGAGAACGAACTGGATAAAGATGCACCGTTGATCAACGAGAACGCCGTCCTGCGCCGCGAGCATGAGACGCTCGAAGATCTGGTCTACAACCTGCGTCACACCGTGCTCACTGGAGACGTGAGCACCTCGCCAGTTCCGTTCAGGTCTAACCAATTCACGCAAGCGGTAACTCGAGTAAAGGTGAATATCCAAGTGCGATCGGGTGTCATCACGTTCAAACCCCTAGAGCAAAGATTCTACAACATGGGACGCATGGACGCAACCTTAGAGCGCGCGCTGTGGTTCACCCAGGGCATTTATGCAACATGATGCTTGTTATAATATATACTCGCTCGTGTTGGATTTGGAATCATGTTTGAATAGCAGGACTCTCGGCCAGGGATAGCCAGCTAGAATCGGTAATGTATAAATATGTAAAACAGCCACATCATTGATTCTGAGATAAGTAGTTTTAGTTTTCGTTCGCATCACGAGCTCATGCAACGGCTTTTTCCCTTGTGTTAGATCCTGGCCCTTGTCTCCCTTTTCATCCTCACTCTTCATATGTGCTACTTCGAGGAAAAACACCGTGATGCGGAGACTGGCACGGTGACAGAGTATCTCTATCGGACGGAGAGCAATAATTTCAACATTAGTGGAACGGCAGATAAGATCGATCGCTTCTTGCGCGACAGTGTCTTCTTCAAGCCAGGGCGCAACTTCGTGGGTGTGGATAAAGTAACCTTTTCTGTACTTGAGGGAATCGAGATGCCGGACGGTCAGAGCTTGTGCAAAGTGGACGTTTTTGTGCAGGTGCATCCGGTGTACGACGATGACAATCCGATTGTGTTTCTGAACACGGCGAAGATGATAAACACGACAGACCCTAATGTAGCTGTAACACACCCGAATCGCGACGAAAATTTCTACTCGGTTGTCATCGACGCCTTCGGCAAGCAACGGCGTGTGCCATACCTGTCTGTAGACGAAGACTGCTTGTTCTGTTAAGGCTGGATCATGATGAACGCGTTAGGGTAGTAAGTATCTATCAAGAAGTCTGACGGTTGAGTTTTTTGCTACTTTTAGTGCTCATGTTTGTACAATTGCGAAAACAACTTGAACCAGACATTCAAATTCTTGAGTCTCAAAATGTGATACATAGCTCTAATTTTTCCGACTGCCTGGTATTGAGGTTCTAGATGGGGATTGTATTCTGATTCGCGACGGTGCGTGCTACCTTCGGCTCGAGCTGGATGGCAACGGCGTGCTGGATTTGCGTCTGGCGGGCCAGGTTGGGCGCCGCGTGGCAATTGCAGGACAGCACGACAACCTGAACAGGGCCCTTGACCAAATGCGCGTCACGCCTGTCCCGCAATTTAGTGGCTTCGCGAATGTGACGGTAACGGTCACTCGTGTTTTCACGAACGAGCGAGTGCAGAATCTTGTTGCGCCAATGAGTGTGGTGGAGAACATTCCTGTGTACGTGCGTCCTCAGGACGATGCGCCTGTACTGCTCTTCGGCTTTCCAGGATCGCGCACACTGTTTCATGGTAGCATTTTGGATTTGTCAGAGCCGTGGCTAGCGCCAACGAACGAAAATGCCAGTACAGCGATTTCGTCGGGCAGCAAGAGCAACTCTTCTCTTGTAGAGAGCACTAGAAAAAACAACGTAACATCAAATGCAACTAACGGAATTGCAAATGAAAGTGCAGGATACGGTGTGTCAGCCGCAGCTAGCGCAGATCCCGCGCTGGTTCGGAGGCTACAGCTGGAATTGGAGCGCCAGCTTGCCGACGGCAGTGCGGGTCATCCTCCAGAGGCCATGATGCAGGATCACGCAGTTGTGGGGGGTTTGAGCCGCTCTGATTCCTTCTTGTACGAGTCAATGAAAGAGCTGCAGGCCGATGAGACCGAGCGATTCCCGCGTTACTTCCGGGACATTGCGGAGGTGCGCCCAGGGTACTTCGCGTACCAGCGTGAGCTGAAGCCTCCACTGATCTGGGACAACTTGGTGGAGATCTGGGACGACGAGGCCAGCCAGACAATCTGGTCTCCGTGGGCGGATCGGCGATGGAAGGAACCGGGCTTCGATCCGATGAAGCTACAGCGCGAGTACGCAGCCACATTGGCTGCGAAGAGTACCAGTTTGACGTCTGTGAGCGACTTCTTGGTAACGCTAGAAGTGACTCTCGGTCGCATCGCGCTCTTCGATCCGCCGAATGAAATCTGGCTGCAGACGCCCACAGCGCAGTGGGGACAATCACTCCGCTTCGCCCACAACTACACCGTTGTCACGGAGCTTTTCCGTCGCGGGCTGCGATTCACGTGGAACGAAGAAACGGAGTGCGGACGCATTGGACAACTGAAAATTGAGGTGGACGACTTTAGGTCGCCCAAGACCACCGGAATAGCAACGATTTGGCTGCCGCACTGCCGCGACTACGAATTCTTGGCCGTGGTGGATAACGGCCAAAACATTTCCGCTCCCGTGGCCGCGTCTGCGGGGCAACGTGAAGTCGTTAAGGCCAAAACAATGCGCGTTTTCGAGGACAATCTACAGATCCGCGAGAGCAAAGCGAAGCTGGGAAACTACATTTCGGTGCGCGACCTACAAGAAGAGGCGCAGTTTCTGCGGCTGGAAGTGAGCGTAGAGCGCGGCAAGTGCCAGTTGTGGCCAGAGGAGGTCCTGATTCGCTCTGACCGGGAAATCGCTCATGTCGACACGCCCTGGGAAGACGAGACGGGATGTTTTACTGACGGGAGGCCGCAATCCATCAACCGGGTATTGCAGCACATGCGTTACGTGTCGCCACCCAACTACTTTGGAGCTGACGAAATCACCCTGAAAATTTATCGAGATCCGGACTTCTATTTGGGCCGCGACTTTACGATCTTGCCGAATGGTACACGAAATCCCGTGGGCACGCAGGTCGAGCAAGTCCGACAGCAATACATCGGAAAGAATGCGAAGATCCTTAAAATTCCAGTGGACGTGGTTCCAGTGAACGATCCGCCCCGGCTCTTCTCCGATCGCGTTTTCTACTCAGTGCTGGAAGACGGCCTGCCATTCCCGCTTGAGGATCTCTTTATCGAAGACTGGGACAGCAGTGGGCGGGTGACGCTTTTCGTGTATCTGGACGACGGCGCCAAGTTCAAACAACGCGTAGTTGTGTGCGGGCGAGAAGGACCTTTCGCTTCTGCGGACACAAATAGCACTAACGACACAAACGCGACGAACGGGAGCGCGAGACGGCGATTGCAATACTACAGTAGTTCGTACTCTGGAGGATCCTCTGTTGTCGGTCCTTCGGCAAGTTCGACTTCTAGCTCAATGTCTTCCGCGGGCAGCAGTTATTCAGTTTCGGCCGGTGGAACAGATGGGGCGGCGGCCTTCGACTCCAGTTACGACACGGCGGCAGCGCTCGGCGCAGAACCAGTGGCACCGGATGTGAATACGCCTACATTAGAGGATGTGCAGACGCTGTTGCAGTATTTGTCATCCGCTTCCACCGTTTCGTTGGGCGATGTGCATGTCCAGCTATTCGATCCCTACGGAATGGCAGACTTGAATACGACGCAGCTGAATGTGTCCTACCGAAGTTCGGGTACTGCCTCGGCAAGCAACCAGAGCCAACTCGCTCCTTGCTTCGAGTCTTTTTACGGACTCGCTATCACGGGGTCTATCGCGGCACTCAACGAACTCGTGAACGTTCGGAGAGACTTGCGCGTGCGCACGCAGCAGGACTATGCGGACGCTTTTCTGGCAAAGTTTTTTGTCGTGGACAACCTTAATCCCACAACGGACTACCGTGCGATGACGCAACAGGCCGGAGCAATGCCGAACTCACGCATGAGCAACGAGATTGTGGCGCACGTGATCGTACAAGAAGTGCCGGACGCACCGCGGTTGAGCAATATCTGCGAGTTTGATGCTTTGGAGGATTACGCCTTCCGCGAGGTGCAGAATGCGGAGTACGAGCCGCTTTTCGCAGCACGAGGTTATTCTCTGCAAAATCGCACTTTGGCGCAGACTTTGTTCGTTCGCGACGATTTCATTCGCAGCGTCACTACTGCTTACCATCAGCAGCGCGATCCGGGTGCGCGCGTGGACACCCTGCCTAGCGCGGTCACGGGCGGCACTGGTTACCTGGACCTGCCTTCCCTGGAGTTGTTTAACACACTGCAGGCGCGACGCATCCATCCGGCGGCAACGGCGGACAGGAGCCTCTTCGTGGAGAAGATTCGGAATGCTTTCTACGTGCACAACGCGACGTTGGCGGCGGAGCCATTCTTGGGTTTGGTGAAACGTGGCGGCTGCGCGCAGGTGCGGTCGTGCGTTAAGCTAGAGCCCACGAACGAGTGGGAGTCGTACGACTCGACGCTTGTCGCCTACTTGGAGGTCCGTGACGACTACTGGAAGACGCTGCAGCGTACCGTGAACTGTTCGCTGTACTTAACGGCAGCTGCAAACGCGTCGGAAAGTCTCCTGATGCTTGGAGCAGGTGGGCCAGCTGATGTCGTTGTCCCAGGAGAATGCCTCGGCCAAAACGCGAGTAGCAATAGCAGCAGTACTGGTCTACTAGGTCTCCTCGCAGAGGAGGACGATAGCAATGGCACAGTATCGCTCTTCGGAAAAACGACCGCGAATCGGTCGCTTAGGGACACACGCCAGCTGTTCCGCTATTCACAGGGATGGAGCCTCATGGTGGACGACGCAAACGTTGAAATTCGTGGGGAGAGAACGGACCGGCTCTACGTCATCGGGCAGCTCGCAGCGCTTGCGAAGGCACTGAAGACCGTACATGTGGAGAGCGCGCGAACTATCTGGGATGACAATTGAGACACAACTTCTCTCATACGAAATTTTAGTTGTGGATTGACTTAAAAGATAAAAGATTGAAATTCGTCCGTATGTGAGGAAATAGCTGCTAAACTGGAACTCCTAAGTTTCCCTGTGTAATTGCATAGTGAGGTACCTTGGCTAGGAAAGACTTTGGTGATCATGAAGATGAAAAATCGCCTCTAAAACGCAGGCGCTATGAAGACTTTGGACTTCTCGGTGGATATTTCTGTTCGCTCTCTGGGACGACTCTTTGGTGAAGAGGATCCGGTACAGTTGTTCCATCAACAGAGGGACATCGACATGAGCGAGGATCGCGAGAAATGGTACTACCCGAGTGCAATCGGCGTTCGCGGTCAGCTCTACAGTGGTGACGCGTTTTATCAGGAGTATCATGGCCCCATTGTATTGGGTATGACTCCTACCTGGACCGTACACGACCCTGCACGCGTTACACCTTACCAGGCTCTTTCGACTGCAGAAGACGTAGAGGACGACATCATGCTTGCTCTGGTTGGAACGGTGCAGCAGGCATCTTCAAACAGTACAACGAATGTGACCAGCGACGTCAACGTCTCCGACGATGGCGACAGTACCAGTGCAAATGTATCGGCTGCAAATGCTACAAATGGAACCATGAGGAACACGTCAACATCTGGGGGAAAGGTACTGTTGCCAGCGGTGGACAAGAGTTTGAATCGATTCCCGTCAGTGTCCAGATCACTTCGCATGCAATTTCGTAGGGTAAACTCTGCGCCGGTGATCGAGACCACCGGAGGTGTGTTCTTTGAGACCTCACACCCAGATCACTTTGCCATTCCGGCCTCGGCCATGATCCAAGTACGGGATCCTGACATGGGAGCGCCCAAGGGCCTGTCTCAGCTGCTGCAGGAAGACTCGCCGACTTTCGACCCAGTGGCCAATCGAGAAGTGCTGCAGCAACAAAGCGTCGCTTTTGACCCCAAGACGGCTGCTCTGGTTCCCAGTGACGTGTACGATCTGCAATTGCGCATCGACTCGCCGATCCTCAGGAACGCGACTTTCGGCGGCGAACAGCTTGGCGCCGTGGGAACACGAGAGTTTGTACTTGCGGCTGCGAATGCGAACCGGTTTCTCCGGGACTCTCTCAAATTCAATTTCCCTGATCGGTTTTGGTATGGCGTGGCACCAATTACTGTGCGGGCTTCGGATCTCGGCAACGCAGGGTATGATTCCTTCCCGCCGCTTCCGCCAGAGCACACCGCCTTCGAGTTCAACTCAGTGCAGGGCTGCGTTTCGGTACCTAGACCTAGAACGTGACCATAATTGTCATGTTTATGATTCTTTTCCTGCAGCGAAGATTTTCCAGTATATCCAAGGACGTACTAGTACTTCTTCAAAGACAGAAATCAATCTCCTTCTAAATGATCATCTTGATCACTAAACTCACACTCACTAGTTGAAAGCGCACGATAATTCTGGTGGGGAATTGGCGACGCCTAAGAACTGCTCGGAAGCCGATTGCGGAGGCGCCAACTTGACGAAAGGTAACGGAGCCCTGTCTGTTGCCAGCCTTCCGAGTTCTGGAGAGCACACTTCCCGATTCTGGAGCTCCATGTTCTCAGATTCGTACACCTTCGAGTTCTATATGAAATATGACGGCGAGGCGCGCGTCCTTTTCTCGACGAACCCAGGAATGCAATACCTGTTACCGGAAAACAACTATTCTGCATTTACAACTGAAGAGTGGCCGTCTGATATCGTGAATAATACTCCTATAATTGGTGAGACGGAAAACCACGACTTTGATGCAAATTTCTACGACCTGACTTTCGCGGACACCCCAGGTGGTATCAACTATTACGCCCGAGATTCGGTGTTGCCGGAATGCCCCTCCGTCGAAGAGTTCCCCAAAGTCGACTTCGCAAACGTCTCAGCGGTATTTTACATGCCTTCTTACAACCCTACAGCAGGACTTGTGATGATGTAGACAAGGGGCGCACTAAGCTCATCATGGTAGTCCCACGCTCTTCTTGTGGTGAGTAGGCCATCGGCGGAATACTTTGAGTCCATCTACTTAGTGCAAAATGAATTGTAGGTTGCATCGCAGTATAGTACGAAGCCTAGTTTCACAGCGGATCTTGGCATTGATGCGGATGCCTCAACTTGCAGTGAAAGCGACGGCAGCAATACTGCGGGAAGTCACTGGTGGCGGTTGACGTTTGGCTCGACGATTCGCGTGCGCAAGTGGCGCTTATACACCAGTAGCCCCGGGCCCTTCTTGGTGACAGCAGACGTCAGCGGCTCGGGGGAAGTCTTACATCCACTTCCGGATGGTAAGGACGTAAACGGGAGCTATGTGGAGGGCGAAGCAGACATCGCCGCGAAGGAAATTCGAGTGTGGTCTTTGGACGCTCCTGCCAACGGCCTGCGTGTTTGTGATTTCCAGGTCTTCGGTGATGTTTCACGGTACTCGGCCCAGTTGGTGGTGCGCGGTGACGCGACCCACAGCGCGTTTGGCTACAGTGGGGCTGCATGGGGTGACGGGAGCTCGACGACGGGGAATGCGTCAGAGACCTACGGGACCGGATTTGTGATGCGTTCGCGGTACAATGAGCGCGGAAGTCTCGCTGGCATCCGGGTTGCACTAGATGCTACCAACTTCTATGACTTCTACTTTCCGACCGATTCTCAAAATGCATCGCTGGCCGACCTACTCGCGCCCTCATTCTTGGCACCTGGAACAGTCGTACAGGGTAGCGGAGATGCCTCTTGCAAGAGTCACTCTGCGGTCAAATCTAGGAGTGGAGTTGGCATGGTGCGAGCCGCAGCATTGTCGGAGAACGGCGTGTATCCGGGTGTGGGTGCAACAGTAAGCGGTCTCTTTGGAACTGACGCGGCTTCGGTGCGCAACAGCAGCACCACGGGTTTTGGTTTCGCATTTGAGGATGACGGGCTTACGCGAAATCGCTGTGGAGCGGGAGCGGGACGCTTGGCGTTGAATGCGGAAGTAGCGTCTACCAGCGATGGCTTAGCTGTGCCTTTGGGGCGCGCGGGCGTCAATGATTCGGCTGGTAGTACCTTCTGGACTACGCCGGCGGAACTGAAAGCCAAGCTTGCGGTTTTCCATGACTTGCAGTCGGGATGCTGCCGACAAGCGCTCAACGCGATTGGCTTAGGGTTGAGCTCGTCGCCAGCAGCAGTGTTATCAGGCGGCGCGGCTGGGAGCGCAAATACGGGTGTGCTTGAGTCGCGCCAGGTTGTATCTGCAGGAAATGCAAGTACAACGCCTTTCCAGATTGATCCCCAGCACTTCCGTATTTACAGGCTGACTTACGGGACAACCACTACGAGTACGACGCCATATCAGGTACCACAGCATTGCTTGGCGGCCACACCGACACTTGCGAGCACGATCATGGCTTTGGGCACTTCGGCCTCTGGAAGCAGCAACAGTTCTAGCACTACGACTTTAATGGACGTCGAGCACCCGGTGCAGCCCGGACGCAAGACGATGACTTTTTACCACTACGAGTACGAAGTGGACGCAACGCTGCAGGTGGACGAGAGCGGACGGCTCTTCTACCAGATTTCGAGATCGAATGTGCCAGAGGATTACTGGGCCCGCTCGGGATGGACCGACTCGGTTCTGGAACCCGGACGTTGGTACCAGATTGCGATGGTGCACAAGCGCGACGCAGGACATCCGTTTGAGAATAACCGAGCGTCGATTCTGGTGGACGGCCTCGAGGTGCGAAGCTTCCCGCTGTACAACATTTACGATCTTCGCACCACTAGCCTCAACTTCTGCGGGTACCGAGTGTCGCAGCTGAAGGTCTGGTCGCAAGCTACACCACCAGGGGATCTGGGCGTTTGCAGCAACAGGCACAAAACGATTGCACCGACACAGGCTGCGGACTACAGGTACCGCAATCTCAAGCTGGACGTCGCGCTTGACGATCGCTACTACTACGAGGAAGACCTGCTGAACAGCGACAAGTTCAGCATCAAGATTGACGGTCGTTGGCGAGCGGACGGGCCGTCGCGGTGTCGCTATGACAGGGCGATGATGACCTACTGTCTGTGCTTTCACGGAGACCTGTCGAAGGAGCTATTTCAGCACACAAACGAAAATGTCGACCGTGAACGATTCCCGGCAGTGCGCGTTGTCGAGGACATCACGAGAAAGTATTTCTATTTTCCTTTTTTTCATGGTTCTAGATGTTGAACACCCATTCAGTAGCAGTTCCATTTATCTATGATGGAATTGGAAATTATTGAATACTTCGATTTCGAAGCAATCAGAAATTGATCTAGTCGCACTTGTCAGTTCTCATGCGCCTCGCCTTCACAAGTTAAGGTGAGGTCATCTTGCTCTGCTTGCATGAAGGTATTATTTCCGATCTCGCGAAGCCCTACAGTCACCAGGACAAACAGACGACCATGTGCTTCCGGACATGAGCGTGCGGATCTCTCATGCAGAGCCGCAAAGCACGGAACAGGAGTTGGCCGTCCATCGTCCGTACTCCGCCGTGGACACGACGCCGGTGCTGACACTGCGAGGTGCTGGGCGCAACGAACTCGACTGGGGATTCTATGTGCAGAACTCAACAACGGGCACCGAAACGGTGACTGGCTACGAGGCCGGTGAGGATGGCGCTCTAACACTGGACTTGAACGTCTATGATTTCCAGCGATGGGACCTGAGCTACTTCACACACAGGGTAGAACTCGGTTTAACTTGCGACCACTGCCTTTTGCGTTCTCTGGCGCAAACTGCGGGTCTGAGGATAGAGCAAGTTGCGAACGGCACAACCTACGACGATCTCGCAAGCAAGTTGGCGCTCACTGCAAACAGCCCGAATTTGCTAGAGGTACTAAACAATCGATTCGCTGTTCTCTGTGGTGTCATCTAGGATGGTCATTTTAGATTTGCTAGGGGTGATTTTGTCGAGCTGTTCTTGTTCATTCCAATGTCTGAGATCACGCTACAGGGTAAGCTACGCAGAAAATTCTTCTACATCGCGGGGCCACTGAAGTATCTCAACGAATTTTTATCGCGGCTTGAGTATAAACCGGATCGTAACTTCTTTGGAACCGATGGGGTCCTCATACAAGCGAAGGACAATACCGGAAAAGTTTCAAATTTGCTCGACATCCTAATCACGGTACAACCGGTACCCGATATTCCTGCCCTCATTTGCCCGCCCGCATTCGAGCTAGATGAAGGAAACTTCGAGACGAATCCTGGTACAGTCACAATTTTGTCACAAGAGTGGGAACTAAAGTTTTCATTCTGTTCACCAGTTCAGAAAGGAGATTCTTCCTCATGATACAACCAATTCACTGGTTTTCTTTGTCTTAAATCAAATCCCAGGTTTTGATCAGTTGTTTATAGCGGACAACGATGTTCCTGAGGGTACACCCGACGACGACGTCGAGTATACTCTCCAACTCGCGGTATCGGAAGGTACGGTACAATACAACGCCACGGTCTATCCTCACGTTGCAAACGACTCGTACTCACTGAATACGCAGACGGGCGTGTTCAAAACAGTGAACAGGCTTGCCGATATCCGAAAGGTAATGTGTAAGTACAACTCCAGTCGCAGATCATTATCAAGAAGATCAATGAATTCAAGTAGATTCATTTTCAATGATCACGAATTTGGAATTAGATTTATGTTTTCTTCTGCTTTATTGCAGCTGTTGAGTCTCTGTCCAGGCAACCCATCCTGGATGGAGAATTTAGTGCTGCTACAGAAAAATCAAGAATCTTGTCTGTCGATTGTGCTCTCCCACTGTAGCACGGTCGCCCTGGATGTTTCATACACTCGTCACTCTAGAACAGAAAATCTAAAACTACCTTCAGTGGGGGCTTTTCCAAAGTTCCGCAAAAAAGTCCTGTGATCAAGAACATAAGCCTGAAAGCTAGGGCTAGATCGACAAGGGCATTCCAATCTTTACTTAGCAGCAGTTGAGTCTCTTTGCTGTTGGATTTTGTACGGCGCAGAGAATTTAGATCTGCAACATAAGTCAGAAGCTTGTCTGTCGGGTCTTTGCCTTCCCTTCGTGGCAGTCGCCCGCCCTGGATGCTTCAGACAAACCGTCACCACACTGACTAAAAATAAGTCATTTTAATTTTTACTACTCCTCGACGAACAACTACTCCTCGACGAACAACTACTCCTCGGCGAACAAGGGCGGGATTGCAATCGACAAAGTTATCAAACCGAATCGATAATTTGTATCGTCTTGCCAAATGTCACTGTCACAGATGCTCTCCGGGCTCACATATGAGGCGACATCTACGACGTTCCACGGAGTTGTTTTAGCGACATTTAACACCCAAGGGACAGCAGCGAATAGTTTGGCTATGGAATGTAGTGCGGGTATCTTGGTCCATCCAGTGAACACTCCTCCGTCTGTGACGTACAGCGGACCTGTGGTTTTATCCCGCGCAGCGATGCTTGGCCTTGGGATCAGCGTGGCAGGTATCGGCGCGAACTCTTTGTCTTTTGCAGGTGTCCGTGTGAAGCACACTGTGTACAGAGACAGGTCTGATAGAAATTTTTGGACAACCACTGCCTTTATTTTGCTGCTTTTTGAGTGAAGCTTTCCACGGGAGTGAAACTACAGGTTTGCGGTTTGACGATGTTGACTTCGGCTCCGAGCGCTACGCGGATCGGACGGCGGGCGTGCGTGTGATGCTCTCGGTAGGCGGTGCGGATGCTACACCCTGCGTGCCTACAATGTCCTTGGCAGATGACAACTTTGACCGAATCCTTGGTATTCCGACGGAAAATATTGGCGGCACAGAAGGAATGACGTTTTTGATGGGCAACGGATGGGCGGATCAACGACTAGTCATGGAGTCGTCGCTCGCGTTCATGAATCGGCAGATTGGAACCCGGCTCTTAGTGGATCCAGCTGCGTGCCAGTCAGCGGTAGAACTGAACGTAACAATTAACGATCTCGGAAACTACGGCAAAGGATCCGCACTAGAAGACACGATCTCGTTGTCGCTGGGCGTTGTTCCGTAACGGTTTTGCTTCCTCGCTTTATGAGTTCGACGGGTGGAGGTGGAGGGCGAAATGGAACAATGCATCTAGACATCCTCTAGACGTCGTTACCCAGTAGTAGTACTAATATCAGTAGGCAAGTTGTTTCGCAGTAGTTGCGCTAGTAGTATTCTTTCGGCCGTCTGTCATCAGGATGGGCACGGTGAGGAGAGCGGTGCTGAAGTCTGAACAGCCAGGTATCCAAAGATGGAGCTTTAACTCAGAAAGACTCCCGACGTTGGTTTCCTTGAAATTAATCAGTAAGTGCTCCGTGCTTGCTTCGGAGAAATTAATCCTTAACCCTGTCACGTTGACCGATTACTTATTATTTGTATAGCTACCTAATCTTGGCGGAGTAGGTTGAACAAACAAAATATCTCTTACTGGAGAGCGATTGATGGTAGGTTTTCCTTACAGAATTGCCTCTTGTTGTTGCAGAGTGGTTGTAGTTCTGCTTCGATTGGTAGTTTTTTGCTTCAAATGATTCCTTCGACATGCCATATGTGTGCATGTACTTTTCCACGGAGATGGTCAGGTGTCGTCGTGATGTTAGAATACCCTTTTATGGTCCTATGTATATAAATGATACCACCTATCCCCGTTGTCGACGTTTTATTTCAATTTTACAAATCAAGACAATATTATGTACTCCATTTTGGATTCAAGTCCCGGAGACAAAATCATTTTACTGTGACTGTATTCGGCGCGTAGGTAGAAAAAGTGACAATAAATGGCACACGGAACAACATCATGGTCACACATGATGAAGGGCTGCATCGTGTAACGTCCGTGGTCATTTTGATTGTCCCTCATTTGTATTATCTGCTCTGGTTCTTTTTTTATAGTGACCCAGTAGCGACGCTTCCGAGAAGGTATGCGTCCGTAGCTCATAATCCATGGTGCTCGCCTGCTCATTTTGTACTCGTTGCGTTTCTCTCGGTCTACCGCTTTCTGTATAACAGAATAAGATGATGTATCGATGCTGTCATGGGTTCCTATCTTCTCTACTGATAGAAGTTGTAATATTTCAGTTTTGGTATGGAGATATTCCATTTCATGATCATGTGTAATTCATTGTCATTTGCAATCATAGGACATCAGGAAATCGTTAGTTACTGAATGACCTTGATCTGGGAATTATTGAACAATCAGCCTTAACTTTGCGGATGTCGTGTTGTAGCTGTACTACTAGACTATTATTTTCAATGACGCCATAAGAAAGGCGTCGTCAAAGCGCAAGAGTCAACCGCCACAGGATCGATCCAGGGTCGGATCGCGTGGACTCCTCAGATCCGTTTGGGATGCAGATCATCACTTGATAATCCCGGCGGCAGATGCTAGGCCATAGCTTCGAGATGGAGTGCAACACGGCAAGCGCAGTCGTGGTCGGTCTCAGTCTGTCAGCATGCTCGGTGGCAGTGAAATGAGAAAAGTGACAGAATTGTCTCGGTCATGATCTCGAAAAAGACGACCACATTGAGATGAGGCAAAGCGAAGAGCTTGAAGAGGAAGAAACTGAGCAATAATCAAACGAGCGACAGAGCTCAAGATTTGCAGTTGAGTTCTTTCTATATCTGTGGTTGGTGCAGTAACTTCCCTTTCCGCGCATGATGAAACGGTATATACTAGACCCCACGAATGACGAAAAGGAAAAGCTGCATGCCGTGCTAGATCAGCTTGAAGAGAAAGCACCGACCATTAGTGTCTAGGCATTGACAGTATGAGGAACATAATCGCACAGTGACAAACGCGCAACGGGAATGTTGCAACTTCAGATAAAAGAATGTGTTTCTGAAACAAGCCAAAATTTTTTTTTAGCCTTCCGAGTGAAGTGAGCAGCTACGCGAGGGAGTATAGGGAGGTAACTGGTCGAAGCCAGTCGAGTATTGGGGACTGGAATTGCGGAAGCGAGTTGGTGGCTTCTCTCAGCGGTAGAAGCGACGATTGCTTTGATCAGCGCGGTTTTATAGCGTGCAGCCTGTGCTGATGTCCGCGAAAAGTGAGACCAGTGCTCTTGTGGTGCGATAACCCATTGGAGAATGAACGATCCTCCATAAGAGGGTGCGGGGCACATTGGGTTGCAACTGATCGAGTTTCCCCGTTTTCCCAGAGCAGTTTGATAAACCATCAGAGCTACGCCGTGGTTACGCCGGCGCTTCCGCTGGCCACGACGGAAACCAATTTTCGGCTTCCAACAATATTGTGGGCTAATGATCACCAGAGTGAAGACGCACCTTTTGCAGCAACAAGATGACGCACCATGGCATGGAGTATTCGGCTTTGGTCGGGTCCATGCCGTCGCTACGGCAGGGGTCTTTTCTACTGGGGGATCGTGACCCTTGGTATGTAATTTGTATGGACAACTGCAGATTTGTTTCAATCCTCTCTCCCTTTCTCCCCCTTTGTGGTGCAAGTATGAACATAAATGAACAAAGGGCAGTTCTTGAAAAGTGGAAGGACTGCAATTGTAAGCAAAGTACGTAAGCAAAGTACATGATCTGTAAATGCTCCTTCATAAAAACGTCCTGGAAACTACACGACGAGTCTCTAAGGCTGCACCGACGTCCTTTTGTGTCGGAAATATGAAAGCGGGACAGATCAAATGGCGAAATGTAAGTTTCGAGTCGGAACCGCCAGCGCGTGTCGGATTCAGTTGCTGGCTACAACAGCTGGAAGGGCGCGATTTCATTTTCGTTTTTGGTGGACAAGTTGTGGATGAAACGCGAACCGGTGGAGCAGGCAAAATTCACTTTAAACCATCAACAAAGATGTTCTGCTGCGACGTCGAGCAAAAAAAATGGCGCTCAGTATTAATGTCGGACCCAACGCCGCCTCCAAGAGCGCATGCCTCGTGTTGTGCACTCTCTGATGGTACAGCTACTCAATTCAAATTTTCCACTCTGAATTTTTTCAAGCAGAAGATTCCAACGGCGACAGAATGGACAAAATCAGGGTTCTTTTTCTTCGCGGTAAAAAGTTTTGGTCCTTCAGCTGCAAGGTCACCCCTGATCTTTTCGACAGGTGCGCTTTTGGGGTTCGGCCGTGGGCTGCCCGAGCAATTGAAGTTGGCGGACGTGTGGCGGTTTGACGTTTCTCAGGCGCGGATCGAGTTTCCAGATGTAGAGGGCTGCTACTGGCGACAGCTGGAGTACAGCTTTGGAGAGCCGAGACCAAGTCCCAGGCTCGGGGCCAGCTTTCTAGCGGTAAATCCTAACACGCTTCTCGTTTTCGGCGGGCAAGTAGGTGCCGTGGGGTGCAAAGAGGACACGCTTGCAGATGGTACTACCTCTTTCCTTGTTTCTATATCGATCAATCCACTTACTGTGCTGGCAGATCGTCGTTGTTCTTTAAACAATTCATTTAAAGATTGGTTTAACTTTATCTGCTATGAAGGACCACAGCCGTTTATCTCGTCCGCATCCACTAGATATGTGGCAGATGGACGTTGCTAGTCGCAAGTGGAAGAGCATTCAGTATGCCGGATATTACCCTGGCGCGAGACGCGGCGCGCACTTCGTGCGCGCGTCAAATACAGAGCTAATACTCATTGGCGGATACACGTCGCCAGACACTGCCTCCTTGGAGATATCGATGGACCCTGGCGGAGGACCACAAATGAAGTCAGGGACGCAGGTAAGATTCAAATATTAGAGCAGAAAGACACAATGGCCCGGACGATATTCTCCTTCTTCTGGGATTGTCGTGGTTTGTCCAGATTTTGATAAAAAGATTCAAAGGTTTGGGTTTCATATTTATTAAAAATGATTTTGGAAGATTGACGAGATTCATTATTTGCATCCAGCATCCTTCGCCCTCTTTCTACAACAGTCGATGATGACCGGGGGAGCGTCAACGGGCGCGGCTTCAGCCGGCGGCGGCGGGTGCTGCTTGGACACGTTGGTCTACGACATTGAGCTTTCTATCTTTACGCGCCCAGCAATCGGGTTCCTTCCGAGACGGCTCTCTCCTAACATCTGCGTTGCTGGTAAAGTGCCGTGTCTTTATGATCGAGCAGAATTAGCGCAAATGCATATGTTCAATACTAATACTAGACGGTAGCTAGTAGAATAGGCTACGATGCTGCTCCTCGACGTTTTGTACGTTGTTGTTAACTCAAAGCAGAACTGTGCTTTTTGTTTTCTTCAGCAAGAAATAACTCTTGTCTTTTTTTGCACTTCGTCTGGATCAGCCTGGCTAGCGCACCCAGTTATGCTTGTACAGTGCTGCGACTCGATCTACCTACTCTAAGGAATTGTTCTGAACAAGCGCGACAAGCAGGCGGCGTTTATCCAATATCCGGGCGCCAAGAAGCCACCGCCAAAAAGGGAAGAGCCAGCCGAGGAAATGATGCGGAATGACGCTGAGCGCATTCTCTTCTTAGGGCTGAAAAATTTGGATTTTTCTATGAACCTGCGATTCTTCATAAACTAGGGCTACATGCTACGAGCTCCTTGCTCAAGAGAAATCATCTTCACGTGTGCAACATCAAAATCAATTGAATTCAGTGCCTGTGCTGGTCTAACTCTTCGCACGAGGAAAGAAATCGACGAGATAGAGCAAAGTCTGCAAGGGGTCTGTAAGGAGAAAGCAGATGTGAAAAGTCAGTTGGATGAAGTTATGGCTGCAATGGAGCCCGCTGATGAAGTGAGGGAGGCGTATGACGAAATTGAGCGCCGCAAAGCAGAAATCACGAGGCAGGAAGACGTCGAAGGGGACCTCCTTAGCTGGATTTCTGAGGAAACCACATATAGAAGAAATGCAAGTCTGCTGAATCGACACATCAAGAATCTCGTCGCAGCGGCAGAAGCAAAGCTATTCTCCGAGCAGGTCTTAGAATACTCGCTTGAGCAGGATATAGATGACGCGCGAAGGCTGACGCTAGAAGCAGATACTGAGACAGCGTACACGACACACGCGGAGCATTTAGAGAGGCTGCGCAGTTTGCTGGAAAGTCCGGAGTTCAAAGAGCTACTTGCCTTAAGGTTGGCTGTACAAAAATATTTATTCCCACACTAAGTTTTGAAGCGCACTGCTCAATTAGATTAATAGCTTTTTTCTCAGTCTTTGCCCAGAAAGTGAAGATGAATGAAGTTGAAGAAAGTGAGACCAAGGAAAAACGAGTGGCAGAGAATGATGAACCGCACGCGCAGACGTGAAGATATCTAACCCTCGGCGGGGCCAAACGAGAGGCGCGGAAGAAAAAAATTGAGAAGATGCTAAAGGACTGCCTTCCAGAGGCTATGGGAGCGACAGCAAAGTCGCCGGGTGCCTCACGGAAAAACAGCGCTCGCAGCCAGACTTCACTCCAAGGTTGAAGTTGAGAGTTGGTTTGGTATAGTGACAGGTTTATCGTTTTACTGCGCAAAACCATGTGTGAATAGAGTTTTCACGTGACATTAGTACTGTATATCCGAGTTTTGGAAAAAATCAAAGGACTACATCTACAAGTCTTAGTATCGGACAGTCTTGGTTCTTCACGTAGAGTCAGAGTGTGTGGTGACCCTCGAGTAGGAAGATTTCCATGGACGGCGTTGTTGATAGAAGTTACTTTGCGATGTCAGCTAAACGCCAGTTCATTATGATTTCTTTCTGTGTACAAAAAAAGAACGATTTTGATGATTTTGGAACTTTGGAAAGGTGGCAAATGGCAGAGAGAGAGAACTAGCAAGTGTCTCCGAGACAGGTCTCTGACTGCGGTAAGCGGGGGGGCAGAAAAATGGATGGGGACTGTTGGGTAAAAATTTGCGTGCTTGTGTTGAGAACAAAATCAAAATCGATTCACCAAGTTGGCTGTAATTGTAGTGATGTACTATCTCCTCGTCTCATCACAGCAGTCGAAGGAGTTCGATCAGTAGAGAAAGCTTCACTAAGTCGTTCTTCCTCATCTTCATCTTTACTGATATTCGCGGAAGAACGCACGGCAAAAAACATGTCTCTCTCTCTCTCCTGACGGTGGCGCTCCGTCTGACCTCGTGTCTCCAGCAGTCGAGGCTGGCGCCGGCATGAGCATTATGGCGCTGCCTACGACACTGAAGAACAAGATCGCAGGTGGCGGACCGCGGCGTCCGTCGGAAATCGAACGCGAGCAGGCGGAAGGTCGTGCACCATCGACAGAGCAGGCCAGTGAGGATGGATCGTCTGCGCTGTCACCTGTCGAAAACGCGTCACATGGGACCGTCGATCTTGCGTTAAGAACGTGAAGATACATAGAGGTGTTGTGCAAGGAAATATACCTAATTCTCGCCCACATCATACCACTAGACCTTTCGTGCCAGGATGCGCGTGCGCGTGGATTTCTAGGTGTTTAGTACAAAGAGGACACATGAACATATTATGTTGTACTAGAGATTCTTGTTGTTGTTCTAGTGCTTCTTGTTCATCAACCCCCATATCATGCACATCTCTAAGAAAAGAAGTCGCTTTGGGCTCGCTACCGAGCAAGGGCCTACCAGCTGGGGCACCCTCGTCTCCGCTGCAAGACCTCCTTTCACAGGCGATCGACCTGCTTCGCGGCTCCGATATGCACTTTATTCAGGTACTAAAAATTGGAATTTGTTTTGCTGTTTGAGTGTGGTTCTTTGTAGTTCGTTGTCGAAAATGAAAGCAACAACATAATATTTTGATCGAGAAAGTGAAGAAAGGGAAACTTCAATTTGAGAAGATGAATCAGATTTTGATATCAAACCTTCTTCAGGCAGTTCACTTCACCATTGCCGTCACTTTCACGTTTATCGGCGCTTGTGTCTTTGCCGGGAGCCGCGACGAGACGAAGAGTGCGGCCGCGGCTGTGAAGTACACTGCGATGTCGGACTCCTTGCTCATCTTGATGGATCGTCCAAGTGGCGTCCAATGCCTCCTGTTGTGTGCGTGTTTTTGATCACCCAAACGTGCGCTTGGACCAAGTTGTCGCGGGGCGTTTTCCTCGCGTCTCTGCCAGACTTGCGTCGTGACCGGCGTTACTTGCGCCTTGTGCGCCCAGCGGCGTCGTCGCTGCTGGTCCAAGCTATCTGTTTGGCCGCCGCGCTGGTTTGGACCAGCTTCGCAATTGCAAGTGTCGCGGACACGGAAAACGAAGACGCCGGAACTTACACATCAGTACTTCTACTGAAATAGTTTTTCGGAACTGCTACGTACTTACTTAAACGTACATCTTCACTTCAAAGTTGTCCCTCTCGTTCTTCTGCATGTGGACTTTGTGCTTCTTATTCACAATAGGCTCATCCAACAGATCTCGTATGAAGATATCAAGAGTCCTCGTGAGCGTGCTTAGATGAACTCAAGAAATTATTTTCTCATCTTGCCAAAATGAAAATTACCTAGTAGCAGGGAGCATGGAACGCTTTTTTCGCATTGGGTTTTTTTTGTCCAGCTGTCTGATGCTCGCGAAGATCGCACGTGACCGAACTTATGCTGGCATTTTTCTGAAGCGTGGTCTTGCTGTGGAGACTACTTCGGATGTTGACACGACGGACAGCACTAGCCGGTCCGGCTCGTCTGTTGCCACGTTTGTGCAGCGTTTTCTGCTGCCGCGTGCAACGGGTGTGGAGGGCGGCTCGTCTTTGAATATCGGGCAGGAGCTGGGACAAACGTGCGAGTCCGCACTGTGCGCAGACGTGACTTCGGTGCTGAGCTTGTCTCGTGGCACTCTCGTGAACAGCGCTGTGATGTGGGGCGCATATCCTGTCTCGCTTCTGGTCACCCTCATTTTTCTCTGGGGCGTCTTCACGGACGCGGACGGCGCTGGCGATCTTGGCAGCGACAGCAGTCTGAAGAGACTCTTCATTGTCTGTCTAAGTACTTTTTTCAGCGCGACTATTATGGCCTCTTATGATAAATTCATTACCTGGAGTTCGAGTTGTCTTGTTGTTGTTTCTTCACAGACTACAAGATCATACATCGGGAAATGCATCTCGAAGTACAACAAGAAGTGAATGATCATGAGTTTGACACCGCCTTGACGCCGGTTGCATTGTCCCATCCTTGCCGCCGGTAATCATGATGGTCGATGGCGACTACATCTGTGATTATCTTAATCCGCACTGCGCTGTAAATTCCTTACCATGAGTTTACCTCTGTGTAAGTTTTGCTTCACAAATGGCCAGTAAGGGCCGAACCTGAAGCACATGACCATGACCACCTTGCCTAAGGCCGACTGGATTCAGCATGGTAGGAGTTGGGCACTAGAAATTGCAAAGAAGGAACAACTCTGCTTCTAAGACGTGCGTATTTCACTTGGCCAAGCTGGTGCGCGACATCAAGAAAATTATCTCTCCACTCCAGCGGCCCTTCCGCTGCCTCGTCGTTGGCGCTTTCCTGCTCAGCACCGCCGTCAACTTTGCTGTGATTGTTACGGCTTCATCTTCGATGGTTCAATCACTCTCACCATCCCCTTTGTCAATCTTCAATTCGCCTTCACAGCTGTTTTTTCTTGGTTTGAGGCCTAGATAATATAGATATCTAGGAAGGCGGAGTCAATGATGAGGGAAAAGCAAACTCTTCTACATCTACTGTCAGCAGTAGATACAGCGGTCAGTGAGTTTCAGAGTTCTAAGATTAGCGCTGCTGACGTGACCGGGCGCACGGAGGTCCGTCTGTTTCTGCTCATGGGGTTCTTTTTCCAGGTCGGGTCGTGCATGAACCTCGTGAAGCTTGTCCGCGATAAGCAGGAAGTGCTGAAGGCGGATCGCCAGCTTTTACAGGAAGCCGCGTTCTTGCGCAAGGGGGCTGCCGTTTAAGGCAGAACAGGATAGCTGTGCAGCTGTCTGCTGCGCACTTGGAAGGATAAACGTTGAGCTCGCTAGTCATAAACATAATTGTGAGTAAAAAAGACAGAGCCACTGAATTTTCCGAATGGTCATAACAGGGACATACACATGACATGAATTTTCCGAACATATTAATTTACTGCTTCGCTATCGCTTTACGCTGACTCAGCACTAGAAACGGAGAGAATTATGTACGAAAGAACAATGAGGGTGGTGGATCGACTTTACGACGAACTACAAGGATTTCAGGCTAGCAAATTTCTCAACATGAGCATATTGTCGTCTTGAAAGCGTTCGCTGGCTGATGAAAATTCATAGATAAAAAAGATATCGATGGCTTTCTATCGTAATCGTGCAAAGAAAGTTTTGACCACAGGGAGCTGATTAATTATCAACTTATGAATGGGTGAAAGTATTTTGTTGTGAACATGAACAACATCATAACTCCGTTGGTTGAGTAGACAAGCTGCACAGCAATCACTAGTTGTATTCACCGAGAAATCTTCGACATTTCTATGTATTCATCTACATCTTACTTACAAACATAGAAGTCACTCATTGCAAACGCAGTTGGAAACCATTTTCACAGGCGTCATCGACTCCTTACCGCCCGTGGGCTTCAATATTTATATAGGCTATTTATCTAAGTACAATATAGATAGATAGTTTTGTTGTATGAGTTAACCAATTACTTGTATTTACAGTTGCTTTGAGTGACTATACGAGCGGTCCTTTGTTGTTTCGTCTTTACTCGCGCCTCGTTTGAAATGTAATGAACTCTGTTCTTGCAATCGGTGCCCCTCCCTTACCGTCCCCACATCCCCCCACTTCCAAAATGATAGGAGTTCTATCGCCTAAGTTGTTATAATCTTTTATTTGTTGTCGTTACCTCTCTTGTTTTGCTTAGCCTGTTTTTCTCTACAAAAAATGGTTCCTCGCGGATGCGGTAGCATTGGTGGACTAGTAGCGTAGTGATCTCAATCCTTACATGTATTGACGAAAGTCGTCATTTGTTGTATAGACAGTTACTAACCACCAAGCACCACCAAAGAAGTATAAGAAGGGTGCGGTTACTTTCTCGCAGTGAGTGGGGATGGGGGCACTTCCTGGGAGAGAAAAATCAATAAGCAGTAGACGGTCTTGCATGTCTGCATGTATACGACTAACTAAGAAAAAACAAAGAGGTTGTTCTGCAGCCGAAGCCGCCCGGCCTGTGCCAGTCCAGTGTTCGCGAAGTCTAAGAAATATTTCTCTTGCGTTGTCTCATGAAGGATGTTCCCTTGAGGTTCCACAGAAGGGAAATGTCGATCTGATTTTGTTCAAAAAATGCGGAAACGATCCTGAACCTTCTGTCAGAACTCGTTTTTATCTCCTTCGTCCAATACATAGTACCCAAGGTGGGCAAAGACGGAAATACACGCTTATCTTTTTTCAAAGTTTTCTCGGTATATGTTCTATAACCGCGTCGCTAGACGTAAAGCGACAATATACAGGCATAGACTTGTGTAGTCATTCTGATTGACGATGTGCGCATTGTGACGTTTACCTGTCAGGGTGGCTCCTTTTTTTGACATTTGATATATATGTTTCAGGGCTCAGGGCGGGAGGCCCCCCCCGATCTAACTTTTTGAGGGGGGGGCCTCCCCGCCCCGGCCCCTCTTTTCGAGGGGCTGCCGGGCGGGAAGGCCTCAAAGCGCCCACTTCTGACCCCTTCCCGCTTCTTGCATGTACCCTACAGACCTGGCAAAGGTGGCAAAGGCTGGGCCCTCTTGTCGTGTTGCGTGTACCCGACAGAGCTGGCAGAGGAGGCAAGGCGGGACCCACCCCCTTGGCGTGCTGCATGTACCCGACAGACCTGGCAAAGGTGGCAAGGCTGGACCCCTCTGGCGTGTTGCATGTGCCCAACACTACAGACCTGGCAAGGGTGGCAAGGGTGGACCCCTCTGGCGCGTTGCATGTGCCCAACCCTACGCCAAGGGGGTGGGTTCCCGCATTGCCTCGTCTGCCAGCTCTGTCGGGTACACGCAAGACGACAAGAGGGCCCAGCCTTTGCCACCTTTGCCACCCCCGATCCATCCCCAGATCCATCCACAGGGGGGGGCCTCCCTCCCTGGTACATAAATATGTATCTATTGAAACAAATACAAATAAGGTTGTATAGTGTTGTAAAGATCTTTTTTGGCTTACAATTGGATAATTCAAACTTGATTTTGGAAGTTCGTTCAAGAGAAAAATGGCCATGTCGACCACGGGGAGCGGCTCAGCTATTCCAGCAGGTGTCGACGACAGCCTGGGTTCATCGTACAAGTCTTTATCGAAGCTGCATAAGCGGGAAAAAGTGATTGTTCAGTACCGCCTGATGAAAGACTACAGCGACCTCTTAAAAAATCCCTTGGACGGCGTGGACATCTGGCTCAATGAAGAGAATGTGTACGAGTGGCACGTCACAATATCACCCCTCAGCGGCCACTACGAAGGGCTACGACTGCATTGCGTCATTATGTTTCCGGAGGACTATCCGAAAATGCCGCCGAAGGTACTATACTTGGAGTTTCTTTTTTGTGATCGTGATGGACACAGATAGATGATTCTCGATAGGCACTTGTAGGACCAGACTGAATGGAAATTGAGTTATAGCTGGAGTATGTCTTTGGGAGAGGCAAGAGCATGACTTGCTGGAGAATCATGCGATATTATAAGTAGATACTAGAGAAACATCGAGTACTATGCTGCAAAACTTCCTGTGAATTGTACGCAGGTTGATCTTATGAACCCGCTGCCGCATGTGTGCGTGTTTCAGGGGGGCTTTTACTTCGGTCCATACTCGCGAAAGCCTATCAAGAGTCCCTATTCGCTCTGCACCGAGATGCTCCAACCACCCCGCGGACGCTACCATGGGTGGAGCCCGTCCTACAGCGTTACCGCAGTGCTTTCGCAGTTGCAGTGTCTGTTATTTGACGACACAATCGAGTTGGAAGACGGCTTGGGCATCCGCAACACGCTGTGGGACAGTTATTGCGGGAAGCGCTTCAGTGCGGCTCGTGTCTGCGAAGAGCTGCACAAAGCGCAGAGGCTGTCTGACGCTTGCTATTGTCCCGACTGTGGGTATTCGGGTCGCGACGCGCCGCCCCTTGTTGCAGTGACGGAAATGAACAAAGAAAAAAGAAAAGATGAAGAACGCGGTGATAGCACAGCGCCCACAGCGTCGTCTTCGCAAGTCTCCTCAGGCTCAACGTCTTCCCTGGAATGTCAAGCGAGAACACAACTTGCAGGTTTGGAGAATAAAGAGAGCATCGTCGAACAGGAGTCTGGGGGCCTCGCTATTGGGAAGCACGTGCTCATGAAAAAGGCCACGGAGCAGGAGGGCAACAGCTCTATTGACGAGGCTTCGCCGTCAGAGGGAGAGATGATCGTCGAATCAGAAGAACAGGATGAACTCAATACAGTAACGTTGTCGTGGAGTGTTGTTAGCTTGCCTGTGTCGACTTCTTTGCAAGAAGATACGAATAATCGTGTTGCCGCGACCTCTTCAGCCATCCCTAGCAAAAGCGCTTCTTCTGATGTAGGAAGGACAGCTCAGTTTTATACTACGACAGCCGATGATCACGTGGTGGAGGGAGTGGACACCGACATCAACCGACGTGGATTCCAAGAAGATACCAAGAAGCGTCGATTGCTTCCGCGCGTGCCAGGCGTTCTTCAGCACGGAGACCTGGTCTCGTTTCGTTTCTTCGGCGTGCCCGACAACGCACGCAAGGGTGTGAGGAACATCAATCAGAACTTGGCGATTTACAACTACGGTTTTCATCCAGAACGAGACTGGGTCTACGACATCGAGACGGGGGAGTGTGTCCACGTGGCCGAGCAAAAAGAGGATCGACTGGACCGGGAACGGCGCGAGCGCTTGGAGGAAGAGCAAAGGGAGAAGCAGTTGTTCGTGCTTGGATGCGACTCCATACTGCGTCGCTGTGGCGGAGAGCAGCGTTTCGAGCTCAGTGGGGTGCTCTTCGAATATGGCATCGTGACGCGTGTTGACTGCCACCGAATGCTTGTAGATGTCTACTTTTTTGGTGTGGACAACCAGGAGGAGCTGACGGAGGCAGTGTCGCCGGGGAGCCAAGGCTTCGTTGCGTGGGAGAAGATGAAACGGCGAGGAGCCCGAAATAAAATGCAGCGTCGCCGTCACGTAACTTTCAGTGAAGACGAGCTTCGGGCCCTTCAGGTATTAACTGGAGTCCCAGATCTGGGGCGCACTTTTGCCCGTAGTGCCGGACGCAAGAATAATGCGACATCGTCGAGGAATGAGCAGCCGCGCCCAACAATTCTAAATCTGGGATTGCGCCCTGGCGCGCGGTTGGAGCACCACATTTACCGAGCACTGACTGTTGAGTCCGAAATCGAATGCGAGGGAAGGAAAAATGCGAATTCCAGCAGTTCTTCAACATCGGGTCGGGACCGATTCGTGGCCTTCCATGTCGCGTACCAGGACCAAGTTAGAGGCAAAAGGGAGAGTGAGCGCTGCCCCCCCGGTGTTTTGCACCATCCGATCAAAGAGATTCCGAACCACAAATCGCAGGACGAGAAAGAAGAGGCACCTCGTAAACGGTGTGTTCTGTTCAAGAACATACCGCTGAGCCGGGTTTTTCTGGCGGATTTCTACGATGAAAATGTCCGACCGGTGTGGGACTGTCAGCCGGAAGAAGCGACGGCAAAGGGGGGGAATGGAAGGATTGCTCCACGCGTTCGTACGAGGACAGGAGTGCCGACTGTCGTCAAATCCTACGAGGAAGCTAAGGATCGTGGACTCATTCTGATGCGGACTGGAGAGGACGGCATCGTTCGGCCTGAAAAGAATGTTGTAAAAAGGGATGATAACGATGTTGCTCCAGATGCAAAGAGCAAGGGCAAAGTAGACGAGGAATACGGGGAGGAGAAGCCTTCCAGCTCTTCCGGGAGTGCCGTGGAGTCATGCGGGATTTCGGCTATCACGACCGAAAAATCAGAGAACGTTGTTATTGCTGAGGACGCGATTACTCTTTCGGACCTTCAGACTGAAAAGAGCTCGTTCGTCGTTCTCGAGGATGCCAGATCATTGCGCAGCCTTGCTGCGGAGTCGCTCTTGAGCCGCGTGTTCGCGCAATCACGAAGCACTCAGGAAGCCGTTGGCGAGCGAGGTCTTATGACGGAAAGCGTAGCATCATCTGGGACCGGCATGACAGAAGTCGGAGGTAAATTTTCCGACGTAGAGGACGTGCAGGAGCTAGACATTGATGTAGAAAGCGACTTCTCGTCAGCTCTGCTGTTGCAAAACGATGCGTTTGATGTCTGGAGTCTGGGGAATGGAGACCTGATAAGCGTGTCTGCAAAAGATGTGAAATCGTCTGCGAGCTCTGTGGTGTCCGACGCTGTTCTTGTTCCGTCTCAAACTGGGGCCACCAGCATTGCGGTACAACCTTCGAGAATGCCCCAAGGACAGTTGCGTGCACGGGGCCACAATGGTGCCTCTTTCTCCGCACTGTTAGCACTTCAGGTTGACCTAGCGAAGAGCCCGCAACTGGTCCAGGCACTCGAGGCTCTACGCACAGAGAATCGGCCGCTCGTAGGGATGAAAGTCAGAAGCGTGCTCGATTTTGGCGCTTTTTTGCAACTTCCAGTTGTCACTGTGAACACTGCGGTGTCTGGAAAAATCGTTGATAGCAGCAGCACAAATCAGATCAAAGATGAGAGCACGAGCAAGGGAACAGAAGTCAAGACCAGTACAAAAAGCAATGACCACCGCCAAAACTTGGTGATAGATGGGCTGCTTCCGTTTGCGCCGTTCATGAAGCGCGTGTTGCTAGATGCGAATGCTACTGTCGATGATAGTAAAAAGACTGATGCGGCAAATTCTTGGAGCTGCATTGGTTTGGAAAACACAGTGCGTCAGCTGCGAGACTGCAAGCAGCGATTGGATGCGTGCACCCGTCGAGGCGAAGCCTTAGCATTGACACAGGAAGACCTCACGTTCCGCATTGAGCATCCTGTGTTTGTCAATGCGATCGACGCAAACCGCGGTCGCGTGAGTCTGTCGCTGCTACCTACTTTGCGGGCCGCGGACATGGTACCTGGAAGGCCTTTGGCGGGAATCGTGGTCGATGCCTCCAAGGAGAAGACGTTGGGAGTCTTTGTGGCCGTGTCCGACAAATTGGTTGGCCTGGTGCGGCGTGCCGACTTTGGCGAAACCGCCGGCAATGTCAGTTTAGATGGCTACTCTGATTGGCTTTACCGTGACCGCAAAACCCAACGCTTCGCGGCGGGAGACAGAGTGAAGGTGTGGGTGGTCGCATGCAAAACGGGTGAACAGGCATTAGTAGCTGGCGATCATGCCACTTCATCGTCTAGCACAACAGGAAAGCAGGAACAAACAGCCACACCTGCGGGTGAAACCGAACAAAAGAACCCGCGACGGCCTGCTCGGGACTACCGTTTAGATCTCACATTGGATCAGCACAGTCCAGCTATGAGGGACGCGCGCTGGAACTACTTGGTGCGGCCACTGCGTCTGCCGTGTGCGGGAGAGAAAGAGGATGGCGAAGCGACGACAAAACAGCGCATTGAGCACGTAAACCTTGGCCTTGCGGACCAGTCTAATAAAGATGAAGCATTGATGCGAGAGAAGGCAGTAGATAGAGAAGTAGAGTCCTCATCTTCTCAATCAGGCTCTCTCGGCACAGCTAAGCATGTTGCGGCAGGCGTTTACGACTACGAGCAAAATTTGGTTTCTGATCGCGACCTCTTGTTGAAGAACAGCAACTTCATGCGTTCTGCCATCGCCTGCTATCCAGACCTGTTTTCTGCTGAAGAGCTCGCTCGGCTGCAAATAGACTATCGGGAGCAGGAGATGGACCTGAAAAAGGAGGGAGAGATCCAGCGTGCGGCCCGCGAAAAGCGACTAGAAGCTCATCGCGACGCGGAAGTACTGCGAAAGATGACGCCTGAGGAGCGGGAACGAATACTGTGGGGCCGCGAGTACTACCGCAAGATCGAGGAGGAGCGCAAGCGGCGCGAAAAGCTTTGGGAGGAATTGGTAGAACGCATCGAGAAGCGCCGGTCGAACTATCCAGGCAAATCGGTTGTGGATATTGCTGCATTGCAAAAGGTGCTGCATACTATTAAACTTAAGAATTACAACTGCCGCAGCTGTTTTGTCACCGGGCTGTCTTTTAAGCAGGACGTTTTGGGAGTAGGCCTCGAGATCCGCCCTGAGGACGCGTTCAGCGACCGGCTGGCGCTGCATTGCAGCTTCGACCTGCTGTCGAAGACTGCATATTACGACTTCGGAACGCGCATGGGCGTGTGGGGTGACGGCCTCAGCTTCTGGATGCCTGCAGCGATCGACGCGGAGCACTTCGAGCGGGCCTTGCAGTATCTCCGAGACCTCTTCCAGCACCTCGGAAACTCGGAAGTGGCAGCGAAGACGCGTTCTTACGGCACGCAAAGTGGGTCAAGTCGGTTCCATGCTGGCGCGCAGATGCGTGAGGCTATCCGCAGTGGTGGGAAAATTACTTCTTTGGATGAATACCGAAAGCAGCAGGCGGAACGAACGAAGCAACAGAAAGCTTTGGAACGAGGCGCAGCCGATAAGGAGGCCGTGGTGGTTGTCAGCGCTGCTGATGCAGATCCAGATGCTGCGTCTATGCGCGGTGATGACGCAACGTCTGTAGCATCGTCTTCATTTGTTCTTGTGCAAGGAGGCTGCTCAGCGGAAGTAGCTAAAGGTATGGCGTTCAGTCCTGCCTCTTCCAGTCGGAGCGAAAAACTCCGCGATGGACCTCCTCCTCCGAAACAGCCTGCGATCCGAGCACCTCCCGCCTTGACCGAAAATGATATGTCCTACGCTCTCGAGGTTCTGCCGAAGCTAATGAATTCACAAGTGGTCTTCCTGTTGAAAGGCGAGCTGCACCATTCAGAGAAGGCGTTGGAGGGCTACATCGGCTTTCATCACCTTTTCCTGAGCATTCTGGACCGCTTTCCGCGATTGCAGCAACAGGTCGAGGCTCGCATTCAAGTGTTCAAGAACGTGGAAGCCGCTAGATCTAAAAAGGGCACCCCGAATATCGGCGAATTTCTTTGCCTTCTTAGCGTCTCGGAAAAGTTTACCTGGGATGATTTATCCTCGGAAATTTTGCGCGAAACGCTAGACCGTAACGCTAGCTGGGCCATTGATCCATATCCGCAATTGGCGGTGTCCTGTGACCCTACTTTTCGACTGGAAAAGACCTTCCTTGGGAGTATCGTCTCCATTCGTCTGCTGGTTTTCAACGTGTGGTTTTTGCGAAACGTAGTCTTTCGCTACGAAACGACAGAGGAACTCCTTGAGGCGCGGCGTGAGCGCCTCTCGTTCCCCAAGTTGCGCTTGCGTGCCTACAATCGCTCCAAGGGCGTGCCTTCCGCTGCGGTTTTGGAGCGCCTGACCAGATTCTTTCGTGCCTTTCGCGAGGGTGGCGGCGGGCTCGAGTCCTGGGCCGAGTATTTCCAGTACCTCAACCTCGCACCGGTGTCGAAGGAGGAGCTGGACCGGTTATTGCTGGACCGCATTGTAGAGTCGGTCAGAAAGGGTTACCTGCCCAAATTTCGCTTACGGCAGGCGGAGGCACGGCAGGAGATGTTGCGCAACCGCAAGGCGAACAAAAAAGCTGTCAAGGCGGGCGCTGGCGAAGCCACTGGGGAAAATTACATGAATGACGTATGAAACGTCTAAGATACGAAGGAAAAAACAAAATACTGCAGGTCGTCGGAGCACGCATGTAGTTCATGTTATATAATATATTTAGATGATTTTGATTCGATTTTTACTTTTAGTACAAGTAGTTTTTATCAGCCTGATATGATGTTGAGAGACGAAATCGCATGTTCATTAGTTTCGACAAAGGACATAATATTTATAAATCTTATAATTATAGGCGAGACCTATGGGGCTGACAGGACGACGATAGCGCCGGCGCTTAATTAGTTTTAGCAGTTACCAGGATGCTTTAGGATACTTGTTGATAGTCGCCCTTTTCTCTTTTATATCTTCCTCTGGTCTGTCTTTTTTCTAGTTAGGTCGGCTCCGCCACAAATATTATATATTTATAATTATAATATGCAAGTGAAAGCGCTTTGCCACTTCCACAGTGGCAGTTTCGAATGCGTCGGTTTTCTTATGTCTGCGCCTGCCCCAGTTTCATCCAGAACCGGAACAGTAGTGCATCTTCCATTCTTGTACGGCCAGACTCCTATCGTAATGCGATGTGAAATCCGTGCATCGTTCCGCACCATCATAAACTCACTCTTTAGTACTTACACGCATGAACAATAGTCACCGTCGGGATTCACTACATACTTGATGCATAGATGTATCTACACAAGAGACAAATTTGTATTTTTGAACGCTAGAATCATGATTACCTCAAAAAAACTACACCCAATGATCCCCTGCATTGCAAACCTATGCAACTAGACAACACCTCGCGAACAGGTTCTTACATGAATGAATTAATGAATATATTTATACTTGTAATAGACGGGGGCAGCATAGTATTTCTTTGTAGAAAACAAGGTTTATGAACACACATGCTCCCTCGTTCAAATCATCGCAGCTTGCAAGTTGTATTTGCGTAGGAGGTAAACAGAATTATGTTCCTAGTACGTGCTTACGCTTAGGTAGTGATTGACTTTTGGAGGATAAAGCAAAGATTTCCATCAGTCAGGTAGTCTACCCCAAGGCGTGGGGAGACTACGGCTTCGGCTGCGTATCCGGTCATCCGCAATGACACATTCGTTCTCTTTTGGGACTGGATAAGCTTGCTGAGTCATAACAAAAACTTTACTATCGTCCGCTTTCTTTATTTAATGATCATTTCCTACACCGACGAGCATAAAAATCTGAAGACTGACACTACACGCAGTCCATCTATCAGGGATGAACGCGAGGCTGTCTTTTCTCGAGCAGAGGCAGGATCTTGTTGCGCGCAAGGTCACGATGTCTGTGCGTATAAAAGCTCTGACGGAAATTGATGCTTTGTCGAGCGAGGATTGTAGCATCAGTTGTGCTATTTTGTGTACTTATTCATTGGTGGAAACGATAGCTAGAGTGAGTAGCGAGAACTATCGCTGTAGCAAGAAGAGCTCAGAGGCAAGTAGCACGCTGGAGATGGCAGAGCCAACGGGAAATAGAAGGAAACGTTCTATGGGAGTATAACAAAACTCTTGAGTTAGAGGGTCTCCACGCATACACATTATATTTATCGGTATCCACTCGGACACTTGCACTTCCACCTAAAGTAAGCTAAGCAAATGATGCAGCGAACCCAATACTATTGAGGAAGAACGAAAAAGAAAGACCTAATAGAGGAAGCACAAGAAAATGGCTGCGACGTCGGGGCACCATTTGGTGACGCCGGAAGCGTTGACTGGCTGCAGTACGATTATCAAGGAGCTCTTCACAACTGGATCCAGCGCAGCGTATTCGTACTCGTTGTCTTCCGAGATCAGTACCTACTACTATGAAAAGGACGAAAAAACACTTCCGTACACGCTGAAGGAGTTCAAGTGCACTCTTGTGTTAAGGCTGAATGATATACGAATAACTCATACCCTCTGGTGGCTGTGCAAGGCTATGCTTATGTGATGAAGCAAGAGAAGGTCACGCCGCACGCTGGAATACACTCAGTTAGGAGGGACACTGTGTAGGGATGAGCTTCTATAGAAATTCAAATTTGTTGATTTTTTCCCTGCACGGCCACGTCTAACTTCCCATGGTAGCAAGATCGCTCTCATCGTCTGGGACATGCGGAAGACCCTCAATGCAATAACCAGGACCACTCTCTGGGAACTCTGTTTCCTCCTCGAGCACTTTCGCCGGGTAGAGTCAGTCGTTGCGTTGGTGTGGGTTTCGTCCTCCACACCGAAAGGGTTTTGTTCGGGAGCAAACCCGGCAGGCTTGCAATCAACGGAGGTTGCCGATGAAGTCGCTGCAGGATACAAGCACGCACGAAGTTAAGACTTTGATACTTTGATGATACGCACAAGGAGTGATCCAATTCCAACACACACTACTATTTAATTCATCTTGATCTTTTCTTTGCAACAACGTGAATATCATGTCGATGTCGACGCTTCTTCTTTGTAGTTCGCCATTCCACATCGACTTTTCACAACAGATGATTCTACTTTTCGAGTGCCAAGATGGGCGATGAAAGCAGTTGTAATTATTTGCTGCAATCATTAGCGTAGCAAGCACTTCCACATACGCTAACGTACAGGCCTGGCGGAAGATTTTCCAAATGGTCGCGATGGATCATCGATCGACTTTACCCTGAAGGGTCCTGTCGCGATCTGGCATGAGTATCCCAAGCTGTCGATCTGTGCATGTCCAGGTTTAGCGATCGGCGGTGGTACAAATGCTTTACGTTGATGTTTCAATAACGCAAGTAGATGAGATACAACCATTTTGGTTGCTTGAGCAGAATCGTGGTAGGGGTTGTCATTGCACCACAGTACCGCTGATAAGAAGCAGTTGTGCTTACTTACCTATGGTTCAACATTATACTCGATGCGATCAAATATAGCATTTTTTGGCTTTGGTGTTGTTCTTCTAACACTTGCTTTGATGGTGCATGATTTTGTGTTTGTTGCACCTGACACAAAATTTCGCTTTCCTTTTGCCGAACTGGGTGTTACGGCGGAGGTGGCTTCGAGTTACTGGCTCCCGCGATGGGTAGGCATGGCGAGAGCGAAGGAGTGGATTATGACCGGAAAGTGGTTCACCGGTCCGGAGTGTGTCGCGGCTGGGATTGCAACGGAGGTCGTGACCGGGCCAGTCTACGCCCTGGAGGGACACGCACTTGCCTACACCCAAGCGCTACTAGACACATCCGCGAAATTTTCAACGGTCTCGCTATTAAAAAATAAGCGCCTCTTGCATGCTAGCTACGACGCCACGCTGGAGCCGCACCTTACTAAGGAACAGTTGTTCTTCACGGAATGCCTATCCGATCGGGACAGCATGGAGCGTTTCTCAAATCTGATGAAACTCGCGAAAAAAAGGAAGGCAGAACAGCAGCAGAAAAGTAAGCTATAAGCACAGTAATGACTCACTGCGGTGTTGAACCTGCTTAAGGAAATCGAAAATTCACTGGGGAGGAGAACAAGTGCAGCTTGTAGCAGATTTATAGATACTAGTAATTTTTGATGTGAACAAATAAATGACCACTGAATATGAAAGAAGAACGTATTCGTCTTAGAAAGACTAGAAGCAAATTATAGATCGGCGATTGACTTCGTTTTCGTTTCTCTTTTTAGACGTGATGATGTTGTCTATCCTATGTGGCCGTTGTCATCCTGTCGCGGCAAATCCTTTTCATTGATTTGTGCTTATGTCTCTTTTTCTGTGATCTTGACACAAGATTGAAACAGATTCAGAATCTTATTTTAGGAATTTTTGATGGGTGTAGCCTGATTCTTTCACGCTTGCTCAATCTTCTTGTCGCCACACGAGGACCTCTTAAACGCTAATGGCTCCTTTGAGCTAATTTGATTCTTCTTCACATTGGCAAAACAGATTTCAGCAAGTGTCACTACTGTCTTCTAACGACGCTTGGAGCAAAGACTGACATTGTTCAGACTCCGTTTCATGGTCGGGTTGATAGGTTTTTGATTTTTTTTCGTCTTTCGACATCCTTGTGTATAAGCGCGGCCACCTGTCGTGGGTCGGCATGGCGACTAATTTTCCGCGAGCTTCAAGCCGCAAATAAATTCTGATTCATGGTAAACGTGAAAAAGTAACTGTGTGATGAAAAGTCACTGCTTTCCTAAATCGGGGGATGGTGCTGAATACAGCTGCACTACGGACGCGTGGCGTGACTTTCAGAAGGTACGAAGTTGGAGATTTTTTTGTCTTCGGTAGTCATCGTGAGTTTTTGTTCGATTTCCCTTTGTCACGTATCGCTCAGTAGAGCATGCCTGATGACAAAGAATTTCGGTAAGATGCGCTTACTCGCCTCAGGTGCTCCTGAGATGAGTGTGATGATAAGCCCCACCAACACCATTGTGATCAAGAAGCTGATGCGTAATATTCATTGAATGTTGACGATGGAGCGGTAAACGCGGGATCCCTTGGTCGGAATGGTTACCCACTTCTAAGTAATTTATTGTTGCAGCAATGCTGATTAACATTGATGATTCGTCGTTGGCCAACGCCAACGTTGTGTGGCTGTGTTTTTTTGTAACAAATAACAACGTTTGGTTTGTCGAAATGAAAAAGGATCTCTCGATGAGCTGAAGATAGAGATGGAGTGAAAAATAGTCACTAGTGTTCAGTCTCGGCATTGATGCGTCCTTGTGGTTATTCGTGTCCACCATAGTAACTTACCGGATGAAACTCTTTATCGTGTCTATCAAATTGATGGTGTTGTAAAAGTAAATTGTATGTTGTACGGATTCAATCGTTTCCAATAATGATGTTTCGAAGTGCTGGAACGTCCGCGAAAAACACGACTTTAGCTCGAGGTTTGACCGTCTCATTGTCACAACGACAGAGCAGTTTTGTCGGAATGGGAAGCACGATGGCTATGTCCACCACAAGCACAACCAAGACTGACCGCTTTCTGGTCGATGTGCATTCGCACATGTACTACCCAGGCTACATGAACATTCTGCGGGCTCGAAAAACGATCCCGAAAGTAGTCCCAAGTCGCGTGACCGCTGGACAGGAGCGACTGGTGATTCTGCCGAACGAGGAAAATAACAACGAAACGGCTGATATCGGACGCCCGATCGGATCGGAATACTTCGATGTCGGAGCCAAGTTGGAGTTCATGAATACGCATCGCATCAGTCATTCGATCGTGTCACTGGCGAATCCATGGCTGGACTTCTTGAACGCGAATGCGGAAGAAGTCGCCTCCGCGCCGAAATTGGCGCGCCGCCTCAACGCAGACCTAGAGTCACTCTGCGCCAGCGAGAAAGCTGCAAGCCGCCTTTACTTATGACACAGTGGTATGAGTCATCATGATGACATTGATTTACTTAAGATAATTTCAAAGGTCTAATTGAGAAAGTAATTTGATCATGTTATACTAGAGACAGAAGATCTTTCAGAAATTTGCCGTATAGAATTTCAAAATGAAGGCAACGACCAGCACTAGTCTTCGGCGCAGCTGAACCCGAAGTTTGATTTACCAATGATGCGCTGCTCTAATTCATGGTTTCGGAATTTTGCCCACTACAGCAGGCGGTGTCGCGTGCGCAGAAGAGGTTCGCTCTCATCTTTCACAGCTGCCGCACTTACGGGGCGTAATTCTCGGGACAACTGGCGTTTTGGGCCGTGGTCTTGACTGTGCGGCAGAGATGGACCCAGTTTATGCCGAGCTGGAAAAAAGCGGCTTAGTGCTCTTCATCCATCCACACTATGGGTTGAGAGGGGAAGACATGAGCCAGTACGGACACAGTTTGGAGTTAGCGCTTGGATTTCCCATGGAAACGAGTATCGCGATCTCCCGTCTCATTCTCAGTGGAGTCATGGATCGCTTTCCAAACCTGAAGGTGTACGTTGCGCACGCAGGTGGCGTGCTGCCTTGGTTGCAGGGCCGACTGGACAGCTGCGTCGGGTACTTCTGAGTCTCTAATATATAATAAGAATGTGCACATCACGTGTCTGTGTGGGGAAAACGAGAAACGTGTCTATCAATCTTCACAATATTGTTCAGGATGACGTTACTTATACTGCAAGTATGATGTTAGCATGTAATTTTCTGTCGACTTTTCATTTTCTACCGCCTCACAGCTATGAGAAGGAGATTCGATTGGAAAAGGCGCCCTCCGAGTACTTGAAGGATCTTTATTACGACGCGATCATTTACAACTCCGATTGTCTTGACCTGTTGATCAAGTCGGTTGGAGCCGATCGCATAATGTACGGCACTGATCACCCGTTCTTTCCACCGACCGGCACAGAAAAACTTTGGAAATCTGCCGTGAAGATTCAAGAGATCATCCCGAGTCAGCACCGTGATACCATCTATTCGAGCGCAGCGGCCAAACTTTTCGGCTTGCAACTGGGACAGTCGGTAGATCAGAGCGGGGCCGCAAATAGTTCCTCCTCAAGGATCGGCATGGCGGTAGGGGTAAAGCCTGCTCAGGGAGTGAAGGTGGAGTCCTCATGTAGCTGAGGCGCATGAAAAGCTGCAGACGAGTCGCGACAAAGTTTTGGACAAGTGAAGTTTGGCGCAAACAACCATAGACAGTGACAAAGTCAAGACAAGCGTGAAGTGACTTGGTTATTTTCGTACAAGTTACCTGTTTTCGATTTCGGGTAGTGTGCAAAACCTATGATCTACAACAGCATCTTGTGGCCATTTTCCACTTCGTGGTACTTTTTTCGTGCACAATTTATCCGATCGAGTGTAGCTGCACCAATACCGGTTTAATGCAGACGACGAAGACCGGCCTCGTCTGCCGAGGGATGTCACCAATATCCTTCCTAGATCATTAAGATGATGATTGAAGTGCGTTTTAAGGTCAACTAAACCTCCTTTGGAGCAACGACGAAGATTGCTGTTTCTGCAATTATAGGGATTTTGGGCTCGGATTAAGTTTTTGAAATGAACCAACCTATGAATAATCATATAATCAATGAATACTTATGTTGTCAATCATGGCAATAGACGAGAAAGAAATTTATATACATACTGACTTGAAATGAAAAAAAATTGATTTCAAGAGGATGTTATAATTCATCTCGCATGAAAGAATGTACTACAACAACATGGGAAAAAATTGCAATGCTGATGAATGTTGGTCGGAGTTGGCAAATGGGTCTTCTACAGCAAGAAGCTATGGACGTCATCATGTACAACTCACTTAATTTCTACTGAGTTTGTAACCCACAACCAACTACTACTTCTGGTTCTTGTTTTGAATGATGGTGGTTACTACGGCGATCCACGTCGACACCAGACAGGTACAAAAGTGAAGATAGATGGCTGATGCTCGATGGCTGTGATGCTAGATCAACTTGTTTCTGATCTAGCAAATAACTGTATGAAGAAGACGACAGAATGTGCGAAAGCGCAATTGATAGAGAAATGAACATGTTCGGGGAGGATCCCGATTGAGTCAGACCATCAGTATGATGGAAGGCCTGTGTTGTGTCATTGCATTGTATGGCTACGAGCCGAAGTCCGTTCGATCAACAGTCAATGCATGAGCTGGATAGTGATTAGGCTTGTTCCGCGTGCACATTTTAACTGAAGCTGATGTGCCATGATGAATGTGAATTACCGAACCAAAGGGTGAAAATGAGGTGATCCTGATTCTATTGTGGTGGAGCAATGCTCCTTTGACGTGAAATGACCGGAAGTGTTGGAGATAGAGGAGAAGACACCTTATTCGCTTCGAAACTAAACGGCGTTCGATTCTGTTGAAAGTCTGTAAGCAATATTGTGGATAAGGAAAGGAAGCTGCTATTGTTGCTATAACAATTGGTTCATTCTTCTTCGTTTCCTATTCGGAGGATGTAGGCTTCTGTTTGTTCTCCAAGACAAAATCATTCGCAACGCAGAAATATGACTTTTTGATGCTCTTATCGACCAATGCAATAATTGATGAAAGTGAGTATGTATCTTCGGCTACCTTCTAACACCACGACTACGATTTCGCTGCAGGTAGTTTTTAGTGTTGTTAGTGATTCTCTTTCTGTTTCAATAAGGGTTGAGCTTGAAGAGTTGTACTGAGATATAGAAGGACATTATATATAAATCACCCTCGAGCACGTGATAAATATGAGCAAGAACCGCACTAAGAGATTATGTTATTAGGCTATTAGCTGGTACCTCTACTACAAGAATGTTGACAATTATGTGTTTTATGTTTCTGGATGAGCAGCAGTATCTTCATCATCATCACATCATGAAGAAACATGCATGTCAAGAAGCCGCACGATGACGCACCAGCATAATGTTGAGAATTCTAACTTGCCTTTTGTGATGTCGTATTCTACTTCATCGTCCCATGTTAGTAGCAGAGCTCAGCCTTACTGTCACGCAGCGGACAGCTTTCAGCAAGAGCAGCACCCGACGTACAGTTTTCAGCCGGGGTCTGGACGCCATCAGCCGGCTTCATTTCCCGATGGAACAGAACAAATACACGGCAGTCGATACTATCGATATGTCTTGCCGGAAGAGATATCAATGAACAATCGAAATGCCCTCCCGCATCACGGTAATGCCAGAGCGGAGACTGCGGGCGCTAGAAACTGTAGTAACTTTTTCGCTCAGCATGCTGTTGGGGCGGGTGCTTACGTCGTTTCACCTATGTCAACAGTAAGCACGCAAGGCACGCCTTTCTCTCTGCCAGGAGAAGGGTCTACTTCCACAGGGCAACAGCAGAATGACTACTATTTTTCGTTCGCTGGAGGACGCGGGGGCAGTTGTGGTGAGCAGATGTCGCAGAAGAGTTTAACGATGAATGCCAATGCACATCCTGATCTGCATCAGGCGGGGCCTTCAGCGACCGGGCATGGCGCTGGACGTGGTTTTTCCTCTAGTAGTGCCTCCTCAAGTTGTGCTGGCCCGAAGTCGAAGAACAGCTTGATGTCGGCACAAGAGAGATCACCCGCACAAAGGCAGGTGATAGCGCCGTATGTAAACCCTTACGCAGAAATAGAGCACGAAATCTCGAACCTTCCGGGTGCACGAGACGGACATCCGGCCGCTAACGCAGACCTACTTGTTCAACGTACGAACGACTCTCGTAACGACTCCTACAAGAAAACATATGAAGATCAAAGCATTGTCGAACAAATTTCACCAGGAGGTCCCTGTACAACTAATACTGGTGCAACGACGGTTGACGCTGGCAGCACCTCTGTTGACCGTGAAAGTTCATCGAGAACAAAAGGGCATGCGCGGGAACTAGATGAACATGAAAAACGAGCTTTTGTAGTTGACGTCAGAAATGAGGCCACAATGACAAAGCGAGAGCCGCGGCACAATTTGCACTATAATGTTGGAAGCGGTGCAGAGCAGCGAAGGAGGCGCACGGGGCCGGCTACGTGGCCAGAAGCTGGTCCGATGCAGGGGGGCTTTGCGTCTCCGTTTCCCCACGAGTACGACTACGTCGCAAGAGTGGCAATGTGGTATTTGCAGCGAGAGCGTGCTAAAGGCCAGGCCGGCAGAAGCGGTGGTCTATGTACCAAGCGGCGTCTCGATAACACCTTCGGGTGCCACCATGGTATTCCCACAATTCTGAAACAAAGGGAGTTTTTCGACCAACACGACAACAGCAACACCAATAAAAAGAAATCTGCTTCTTGCGTGCGGCAACAAGACAATCACTCAAGTGTCTTGTATGGTTCGCGCGCGGCGGGGTTTTCCGACTTCACTGCAAATGCTGAACGCTTGCCGGATTTCGATCTCACGTACTTACTAGATCTACCCACGGACGACGAGGGCGCGGCGAAAGCCCGAGTTCTCACTAACATCAAAGATTTGTGCGAAGCATTGGATACAAAGTTCCAACAACTACACGAGGATCCGGAACAACTGATGTCCTTATTAGGAAGCTGTCGCACGTCCGATACCTCCCATAAAACTGATGGGGCAGGAGGTGGTCAGGAACACACTCCAGCAGCTTCTTCAGCATCGCTTTCGACCTCAACCTCATCAACCTCCAAGACTAAGAGCAGTGCCCGTGGCAACTCATATCCGTTTCACGAGCGCATTGAGACCCAGGATTTTGGGCCCGTGTATCTGCTGCACCGTTTCGTTGTGAAGGAACTGGTCACTCAAGGAGCGCGGGTGCCCGTACTAAAACTGGAGGAGGTTACGTCTGTGGTATGTTTTGCGCCTTCGCGACAGGTGAATATTGGGGATGAAGACATTGACAAAGCGCCAGGGAGTCTTTCTGTTGAACATGGTAATTTAGTGTCGGTCGACCCTGCCACTACCTGTAGATCCTCTACATCATCGCGGGTGCGCGATATCTGCCGAGTCGAGATCGATATCACCATCGATAACTGGGCCGCGGTGAGAAACACAGCGCTGCTACGACAATACGCGACTTGCCCTCTGTGCGTCGATCTTGTCTTGCGGGTGAAGCGGTGGGCGAAGCGTCTGGACTTGGTGCGGACCGCGACAAACGGGCTCCACTCCAGTTTTAGCTACACGCTCACGGTGATCGCATTTTTGCAGAGCAAAAAACTTTTGCCAAATCTGCAGGATGAGTACTACGAAAGACTTTCGCGAGAATCTTCCTACTTGTGGGAATGGGCAGCGGAGTCAACGCGGGATGGTCCAGGCTACCACGCGAAATCTCTACTGCGGCGCCTGTTGAAGCGGGAGATGAAAGAAATTAATACGGTCTTGTCAGCGCGACAGACGGAAAATAGCTCCCTGAGCCGTTCCGGGGAGCACGGCATGGAACTAGAACGAGAAAGGTCCGAGTTGATGCAGCAGAAAGTAGCCCTGGAAAGGGACTACGTGTGGGTAGCAAATTCTGAGAGCTGGATGGACGAACGGCCTGACATGCTTGATCGGCTGTTTAACTACCTCGAGCGTGAATACTTTGCGTTCTTGTTGAGCAGATGCCGGGACCAACCAGTCACGGCTGCAGGGCGCAGCGGTGGGATTCCTGGCGCCTGGCAGTGCAACGGCGCGGATCCTTCGCGCGCGTCGACTTCGGCAGATCCCTCATTCGCGCTCGGGTCAAAGTCGACGGTATTGTCCGTTGCTGCAGGCGGCACTCGCGTCGTGCATAGCGATCGCAAGATCTGTGCGCCGGCTCTTGCAGTAGAGGATCCGTTCGTGACGCATTCCGGTAATTTCACCCAACAACGGCCGGAGGAAGCAGACGACCTGCGCATTCACGTATGCTGGCAGCCACGCGGAGCTGGAAATCCTGCAGAACGGCTGCGGCGTGCGGTGCAAGCAAAAATCTTCGAGTTTCAGAAGGACCAAAAAAAGGTCAGAGTCCGACAACCCGATCCGCCAGCGCAGCTTCAAAAACAAGAAGGGAAAGCGAGATCGTCATCGGCTGAAGCATGCACAACGGGAACGACGCACCTGCCACCGCGCCATCCACCAAGAGAATGTCCTTTGCCGCCCCCTCCGAAATATGAGGCGGGGCAGGACGCTGTCCGAGGAGACGCCACCTTCTTGGGAGATGAGCCACAAACCCCCCGTCTTCATGAAGGCCTCTCAGCGAAAACGTCAGAAGAGCATATTCTCGGTCTCGGAGCAGGCCAGGGTTGGGCACGAAGTTCCGCTGCATCTGTAGCATATTTATCGACAGGTGCGACTGGAACTATAATGGCTAGTAGCGGCATGCCCGCCACCGCCTCGGCCTCTGGAGGTTCGGCCAGAAGAAGTCCGATACCAACGCCGCCATCGCGTGCTGTACCTTCCGAGTTCAGTGTCGCCGAAAAAGTAGCAGTTCTTCAGGAGACCACGGCACCCAAGAACACAGGCACGACGAGACCGCCACCCTTTGACTCCAGAGGATTGTACAACGAGTGCGAGGATCAAAGTGAGTTTATTTCACCCAATGCTTCTCCTTCGACGACGACGTTGCAAGAACAAAACCACTTTTGCGATGACCGATCACGTACACGTGATCCTCGACAAAATGACTATCGCAGCGGAGTGATCGAAACCTGCTCAGCGATAGAAATACATGCATATGTAGACGACTACGATGAGAAGATGACGAATTATATAGTAGGAAACAAGAAAAGCTCTGGGGACTACGCTGTGCACCATGATCGGTCCAGACCATTAGGAGCGGATTTTTCTGGTGGTCGAGGAGTGCCACGAACGCGTGGATCATATTTCGCACTGGGTGGAGGTGGTGGTCGAGAAGACGTAGAGGTCGACTTCGATTGGCGAAAGAAGGGAGCTGCAAAGGCGCAGAGTAGGCCTCGTCGAGATCAACATAGCGGAGCTGCGTCCGCTGGCGGTGGTGGTGGTCCTGAAAGTTCTCCTGACTGGGCTCCGGTGTCGTTTTCTGTTGCGGACGAACTAAAATGTGGTCAACGAAAAATACTGTCGTACCACACGAATTCGAATAAGAGCAAGCGGGGAAACGCTGACGCCTCTGAGCAGGTGGACATTCAGAACGGACATAGCTACAACGATACTGAGAGGAGCGACAACAGACAGCCCTCGTATATTTCGTCGAACAATCCCAGCAGCACTCCTCGACGTAGAAGACCGCAGTATTCCGAAGATGAAGACTGCGGACGACACGAGTACAAAACGGTGGCTAACGAGCATCAGTGGCATGCTTCTACAGATTGCAGACAAGGTAATGATGATGACCATATCAGCGGGCGAAGCGGGTTCGCTCATGCCGTCTATGACGACGAGGGAAACCGAGATAGGGATCGCGAGGCAACAAACGTTAGATACTACCCTGATGAGGGTTATTTTGACGAAAGCCACGTTGTCGATGGTGACAACGACGGACGGGGATATACTAATGAACTAGAGAAACAGCAACAGGATGATGATGCTGCCTCATATGGAGACTACTACAATAACTACTGCAAAGACGGGGAGTTTGACGACGAGGACGATGATATTAACCAAGATTGGAATCGTGGTCACGCAGATGACCGCCAACCACACGGGCAACATAGAAATTACGCCACGACGGGTGACGAAGAGGATAGCTACTATGCTGATCAACATGCTCCTGAGGAACACTACAACGAGGAGGGACATCAAGAGCGCTGCTGGGATCATCAGGGGCGAAGAGGACACACCGAGAACAGGAGCTACTGCAATCATGAGAAATATCATGAGCAGAATACCGATGGTTTGCAATCTGACGATTCCGACACCTGTTCTGAGCTATTGTGGCAGAAGGCGCGCGGCAAAGGTCAAAGGCAAGGAGGCGGAAGGAACTACAGTAAAAGAAATGAGAAGGACTATGATTCTCGAAAGGAAGGAGACTATGGAAGTGAAAGGGATTATAACCACAGGTCCCAGAGAACAACAAGGAGCGCTGCTCCTGCTCCTCACACATCTTCATTTCCTTTGCCAGGTAAAATGGGACGTCGAGGATCCACACCGGCGCCTCCAGAGTACCAAGAGGATGAAGGAGCACAAGGCGCCGGCTCCGGTCGCCTCCGTCGACGTAGCAATAATATGTCTGGACTAAGGCATGAAGATGATGATGATATAACTGAGTTCTCCTCGAGCAGCGATGGAAGTGAGAACACATCGGAAGACGATGTCGAATTTCGGAGGCGGTTAGAGGCAAAAAAGGGGAAAGGGAAAGGTAAGCTACCACGTCGCAAAACAGCAGACGATGGCACAAGTCCTTCTTGTTTAGGACGCGCCGATGAAGACGGGAACCCCTCAGAAACTAGTAATTTCTGCACACGAGAAGGAGAAGACGAGATAGACGATGCTCCCGCCGACCGGAATGTTGAAGTTTGTACGTGGGAGGAGCAGGCAGAAGTAGCCCGGACGTTTCACAAACCCGAGCGCGGCCGTGCGGGTCCGTCGTACAGCGCGAGATGGACAAAGGTGGGCAACAGCGTGTCTACCCTCACCGCGGATGTTCCAGCGGCAACATCGAAATCGTCAGCAACATATAAAAATGCAGCTCCACGGGAAGAAACCTTTGACCAGCACGGAGAAGCACCCGGCGTTGTTGGACCCTCTTCTGTATTGCCTTCACGGCGAACAAGAAGAGGCGAGGATGCTCTTGGCTGCGGGAAAATTGCCGAAAGTCGTGCGGTCGTGTGCCATGCCGGTGAGACTAGAGATGATCAAAACTTTCGTGAGCATAGCGATCGATGCAGGAGGAAGGGGCATGCTGTGGCGAAGCTCGAAGCGCAACCGTCGCTGAGTAGGAGAATGAAGAATCATGACGCTGCGACCTGTTCGTTAACATCAAAGCGGGGACGAAGTGACCGGCAACGAGAAGGCTTTCTTGAGGATGATTCTTGGAACCAGCATCAAGAGCAGGTGCAGGCTAGCAGAGCGTGCGATCTTGAGCAGACAATAAGGGTTGGGAAGAAAAAGTCATCTTCTCCTCCACCCGATTATCACATGGAAGAAGATGAGACGCCACTTGAACGATATTCTCAGAGCCCGACGTGGTTAAACAGGTCGCGTTGTGATGAAGGAGAGTTTGACAGAGCTGCGTCTGAACAGAGTCCTCGACCAGCTCGGTTTTGCCGACTTCCCCTCATTGGAGGCCCTGCGATGCGTGGTTGAAACCGTGGCGTAAGGAGCTCAACAATTGCCGCCTTTGAAGAAGAAAGCGCTTCGGGTTGCTTCTTTATTGTTGTACTGCATTTGTAGTTATAGCCATGATTAGCTTATGTAGTTCGATTTTTTTCGACTGACTGCCTTTCGTTTATAATCGATTTCTGGTGTTCGTGTTTTCCTGAATTTCTCCTCACTGGATTCTCCGGACATCGGATTCGACTCTTCACCCTTCCTGTCGCTACTTTGAAAGCAAAAAATCTGATGAAAAATGCACCATCTTGTTCGCTAGGTCTAGTAGAGTAGAAGTTGTTTTGCAAACAATTGAAAATGATTGTGGCTTTGGGCCTATTTTACTCGCACAATAATGAATGTCAACGTGCTTGATGCCTCGGCGCTCAAACTTTACTGGGTTACCGAAATCGAATTGAGAAGTTGACACCCACTATACCATACATCGGCTGGAATGGAATTGCAGAATTGTTCTTTTTGATTCCTGCGCTTATGATAGATACACATAGTTGCAAAATTGCCAATTTGCCAACACTTTCGCAACGGTTTCTTTTTCTAACGAGCGAAGCGGTTCATTTCTGGAAACGGACACCATCCATGACGTGCCTAATTAGCGTGGTGACATGACAGGCATTGTTGTTTATTGATGCTCATGTGTTTTCAGTCTTCAACAAGGATATAATTCCTGGAGCAGAGGGTCTGATCGGATGTGTGCTCGACGTTGTCTTTGTCCTCTTTGATGTTCCGCATCATCGTGCAAATCCGAAGCTGTCGAAATCTCCATAGTTATTCTCTCCGACCCGTCCCGGCCAAAAAATCCGAGGCATCGAAGGGTGATGTGTGATGATCCTAAACGGAGATGGATGATATTTTCGGTAAGGTGTTCAACTTCAGGAAGATGAAAGATGATGAATGTTTTGATTACTTCTGCGCTTTTTGATCTTACCTGTTTCTTTGTCTTAGAATTTGTGCTACCGGTATATGATATAAAAAAGGAAGACCACAAAAATTGGGCTTGCCGCTTATCTCACATCATGAACCGTAAAAAGATACTTTTCACACAAAGCCTTAATATGGAATCTTTGGTAGTATGGGGTCTCCTACAAGTCTACATATCGTTGCGCGTTCTGCGAAAAATGATTTTTTGATCATCATGGAGAACGAAAAATTATTGAACTTAGGGGTGTGACGTCTTGATCGTTTTCTTCAGTCTGTTGTATATATTTTTGAACGAAAATTCAAAATCGAAGCTGATACTGATTTTCATGTTGTAGTCTTATGATTTCATTGCCACGTAAGAATAGGGTAGCTAGGGGAGACAAGTGCCATACACCTTCAATCTCGACGCTTTACAACTCAAAAGTTCTGACTTATTCGAATTCGACTGAGTAGTATTGCGAACTAAGAATATTTTCGCTCAGTCATTCCTCGTCGTTTTTCTCGGATTGTTGATCTGTCAGTAATTGATGCAGTCTGTCAGCTGGGATAGCCATTCTTTCATGACCGAAGCGACCGCTTCAGAAGCGGCTCATTAATTGTCCAACTCGGATCGCACTACTTCTGCCAAGGCGATTGGTTTTGAGAATCTTCTAATCAACGCTGTGAAGGTGTTGTCGAACTGCGGCTTTCCGGAGTCGGAGACTGCAGTTATGGAGTCCTCGCACATCGAGGAAGAAGGCGACGCCGAAGGCGGTCGCCAGAAGGTTTTGCACGACGACTTGCCGTGTGCTTGGTCCAGTCGCACTGCGAAACCACTGCCGTCGACGGACGAAGGAAATGCGCAGAATCGAGGTCGCATCGTGGTGTCACAACTTGTGGCATTACAGGAGGAGTACAATCGAGAGCAAAGTCGCAACGTATACGAGAAAGGGCTCTCGATTATGGGGCGTGTCAAAGATAGCCTTTTCCGTCGTGCCATCATGCGAGATGATAGCTCCAGGTCTCCCTTTAGGCCGGATTTCTCCCGCGTTCATGTTGCCGCTTGGATGTTCGGTTCTCGTGCATCGGGATTTTTCGCCGAGTGCGGTAATGAGGTGCCTGATGTCGATCTAACAATCTTTTTCTCCGGACCATGCACCAGTTTTCTTCGGCGTCCCGACGTTACGTTCAAGCGCGATTGTCACGCTCACCTCGTAGAGTGGCTAAGCTCCATCATTGGTTTAGTAGAAAAGCGGCACGACGACATAACGAGTAGCTCAACGGACGCTGACGAGGAAAGCGGTTCGGCGGGAAAATCGCAGCCTTCGGCTGATGTATTTGTATCTGGAGAATTGTGGAAATCCGCGAGCTTGGGCCGGTGTATCCCGCTCCAGCATAGACTTCGCCTACAACAGGCTGTCACACACGGAGCTCGTGTTCCCGTCCTCAAATTGCTACAGGAAACTACCGTGGTCTTCGACGACATTAACGGTGTAGTTCCATTGGGCCGTCCGATTTCGATTGATGTCACATTCGAGAACAGACTCGGAGTGGAAAATACGGAGCTGCTTAGCCAATACGCCACGTGCCCCTTGTGCGTGGAACTGGTTCAGCGTGTCAAAAAGTGGGTGAAAGAGAATGGATTTCTTCGTAATGCGACGAATGGGATGCACTCTAGCTACACCTACACGTTGATGGTCATTGCGTTTTTGCAGCAGCTCCAGGTTCTACCCTGCTTGCAAACGGGTCCTGGAGCTATAGCATGGGACTGGGAGTATGCCCATAAGTGGCGAAGCAGTGCAATAATTCGTCTCTCGAAGATCTGGCGGTCACGCGCCGGTCAGAGCAAGCTCTTCGAGGCAGGGAGCCGATGCGAATCTGGTGGCCAAACGAACTGTGATGAGCAAAGACGAGGCAAGATTTTTTACGATTGGCTTGAGACCGAATTTTTCCAGTATCTTCACGAACGCATTTCCTCATGGCTGTCGGTGTTGCCTAACCAGTATAACTTTCAAGGACCATACGAGTGCTTCAAGCTTTCTCACAAGGTGCCGGAACGGGTAAGGATTTTGGCGCAAATCCTGCGGCCTTTTTCAATATCGTCAGGTTCGGGCTTCGGCAACTTCCCGTGTCTGCAGGAAGGGAGTGTGTGTTCGCTGCCCGGACTTGCCTTAGCGGTTGAAGACCCACTTGAGTCGCGCACTGCTCCTGGTACTATCCTACAACGGAGCGATCCAATTCGCGAAGGCGAGGCAAGAGTGCATTTGCTGCAAAAGAGTACGACGTCTGACTCTGAGGATTTGGTGTTCCGTCTTTTTAAAAGCATTAGACGGCGTGCGACGAAGTCGTACTCGTAAAATAACTATGTCTTTTCTTGAGATAGAAATAGTATCTATGTACTTATAAATATGTTCAAAGTACTGTAGCTGTAGGACTCTCCTTGTGTTCAAGGGGAGGAAAAATCACCAGCCTGCTAGCAGGGGAGGGGGCAAGGATGATGATTCAAACTGCTGGTAGCAGGGGCATCGTAGATAATAAACCTTCTATAGCAATAACAATATCGAGCTTCGTCTCTTAGAGACTGAGTATTAAGTTTGTAAGGAATTACGAGTGGGAGGTCATTGAGCCGGTTGATGCCTGAATGTCTATCAGGCTACATTCTTTAGACCAAGATGGTAAAAATACTGCGAGTTGTCTGATTTTGAGTTGGAATTTGACGAGAAGAAAACAACGCTGATGCAGAGATCAAAAAGAGCACGCATAACGGGGAATGATAATAATAGATGCAACTACAAGGGAAAGAAGAAATAGATAATCATGCACCAAATGATTAAAGATGCTATACCCCGAGAGTGGGCACTGACATCAATCAAGACTGTTCGTCTGATCATTGGACTTAAGTACAAAAGTCTTCAGGTATTCAATAGGTATATAGACAGACTGCGTGTCTGAGGAATTGTTACCATTAAGTGGGATATCGGGCGTGTATGTCAGTCCGCGACATGGTTGTCGTCGTCGTACACAGGCGGGTGTGACTTATTCATAGCTTTGGGATCTGATATAATAGTAGCATCGGTATCGATGTGAAAGGAAAAGGAAAGATGTTGAGTGTTTGTTAAGGTCGCGCGGCTCGAAGAGTCACATGGACAGTCAAGTCGACTAGTTACGTCAAAATGCAAAACTGCGTTGTTTATAATATATAACAAACAGAGCAGTTTATAGCACGCATGTCGCATGGAGTGCATGGAGCGCAGATCCATAAGGGACGCAAGAAGCGCCCCCTTTAGCTCCATGCAACTCCATGCACTCCATGCCGCGCGAGCTGGCAAACCTTGGAAATCGCTCGGATATGATGAAACTATGCGTGCCTGAGCCTGATGTAAATGTATAGATTCATATTGAATTGTGCTCTGCCATTGTTCGGTCGTTGGTCACCGCAGGTTCTGACGGAAGGCGAAGCGTTGAAACAGACTGCGTGTCTGAATAGATTTTTCGCTTCGGCGCTTTCAGTAGATTTATTTTGCGTTTTGGCGCTTTCAGTAGATTTTGCGCTTCGGCGCTGATAGAAGTATAATATTTAGCCTCTCAGCGCACAAAGTACTACTGGAGATTTAGCTGTTAGCCAAAGCCACTTCGGCGAATACACTAGATTTAGCCATTTCGGCACACACACTAGATTTAAGCCAATATTTCGGCTCACACAGGGATAGATTTAGCCCATTTCGGCTCACACAGGGATAGATTTAGCCCATGATTTCGGCTCACACAGGAGTAGATTTAGCCACTTTCGGCTCACATGACAGGAGTAGATTTAAGTAGCCACTTCCGGTTCACACAGGAGTATAATTAGCCACTTTTGGCTCTCACATGAGTAGATTTTTTAGCCACTTCCGCACGGACAGTGGATTTTTTAGCCCAAATTGGCTGATACACAGTAGATTCGGCCCATTTCGGCTCACAGAGGAGTAGATTTAGCGCTTCCGCGCCTAGCCATATGGTGATAGAAAGATTAAGTAATTCTTTTGGGCTTCGAGCCTATGCTTCCCTCCGGCTCCGGGTTTTGATTTGCAGTTGGTTTGGCGCTTTAACCGCATAATCACTTTCACTTAGTCACGTCGGGAGCGGCACGCCCTGGCCCACATTGATTTTCGTGTCACGCGAATTCACAGGATACTTATGGAGCGCTTGCGGGGCGCTGGGTTTTATCAAGCCACACTTTTATCATCTGACTAATCATAACAAAAAGTGCTTACGAGGCACTGTGCCTTCGCCCACCATCTGCGACTTCCGTAGCCGGTTAAGCCGCATTTTTATCATCGGACTAACCAGAACAAAAAGTGCGTAAGAGACATTGGGCCTTCGCTCACTTTCTACGACTTTCGTAGCCGGTTAAGCCGCATTCTTATCATCTGATTAACCAGAATAAAAAGTGCTTACGAGGCATTGGGTTTCGGCGTACGACCTGAGAAGTTGTGTGTCTAAGGCCGGACTCTGAGATCTTCGTGGGATAGCAGATCCCTGACGGATCACATGATCTGCGTTCTTTCGCGTGGCTTTATCTGCCTGACGTCTTGAGGAAGGTGGCAGATTGATTCGTGGTGGTCTTCCCGTGGCAGAAATGTGTAGCTCTATCGCAGTTTGTTTGTGGGAGTTGTCCTTTTTCATCTTAACAAGATTTGTAGCTTGCCGTCTGGGTCTATCGTGTTGTAGCTAATCAAAGCGTCAGTGCCACCGTCTTTAGTTGTCTTTGTAGTTGTCTACAAAATATCCTTCGCGTCCTGTTCTCTCGTGATATGAATGTACGCGTCCTCTCACCAGTAAATGATCTACAACATGGATTTTCAATGAACTCATGTGAGTGTTTCGTCGACGTCTCTTCGTTCGCTGTTGATGAAAATAGGTGAATAAAGACTATTTGGACTTGGAAAGAAATTGTTGACCTTACCAGCTTCGTTTCCTGACTTCCTTGATTCATGAAAGATGATGAGTAAGATTAAGAACGTGCTCTTGGGTGTTGCGAAACGTCGTATTATTCCGTCTCACGCGGTTTCTGCGCAGCAACAGCATCTGCGTGGTGTGAGTGCTGCTGCCGCGTGTGCGGGGCATCCGCCAGGACGCGCGATGCAGAGCAACGGGCATGAGACCTCTGCAAAAGCGTTTGGTAGAGAAAATCCAGGTGGTGGAAGTGGAACTGATCATGTGCCTCCTACATTCAGCCATTTCGTGAACGGTTCTTTTCAGCTGAATCCAAGTGGCACAGTGGATTCTTCACTTCATCAACAAGTGGATTACCGTGATGTAATCTCTCCCGTGACGAATGTCGCAGTTTCCCAGTTCCCATGCGCGAACGATGCGGACGTCGCGGCGGCGGTGTCCGTTGCCCAGAGGGCCTTCGATGACCGAAAGGGTTGGGCTGGCAATCGCGCTAAGCGCGTACAGGCGTTGCAGAAAATGGCCGCTGCCTTGCGCGATCCGGAAACGATGTCTGAACTGGCGGCTTCGGAAGTCCAGCAGATCGGACGCCCACTGCGCGAAATGCGGTTCCAGCTGGGCCGTCTCCACGAATGGTTTGACTACTACGCTGCGTTGCTGCGTGTGCATGAAGATGCGGTGCTGCCCCTTCCAGAAAGCTCAAATTAAGGCAAACACAACTACGAGGACTAGCTGGAGTAGTCCATAATCTATGTGGCACTTTCCTCCAACGTTTCTGCATCTTCGAATTAGTTGCCTACTGTTGCTAACTGGTGCACTTCCTTCCTTAGTCGTTTGCTCGCGTTGATGGGCTAGAAACTTGCTGCTGCTGTTGTTGGTGTTGTTGGCGTTCTGTGTCTTACAAGATGGGCCTACTCCTATCATCACTTGATTCAGGGGCCTTTTCATTTTCCTCTCTCCCAAATAGAGCCGTCAGGGGTCCAAGCGGGCCACCTCTTCTTCTTGCGCCTCTATCTGTTCGACAGTGCGAAATCGAGACTGGGGCTGCGGCCAATCTTGACTTCGCAGTGTGGAATCAAGACTCGGGCGGCGGCCAATGATCTTGATTTCACAGCGCGGAAGCAAGACCCGGACTGCGGCCAATCTTGATTTCACAGTGCGAAATCAAGACTCGAGCTGCGGCTAATCTTGATTTCGCAGTGCGAAATCAAGACTCGGGCTGCGGCTAATCTTGGTTTCGCAGTGCGAAGTCAAGACTTTTCGTAGATCTTTGCCGACTACGACAAATCTTGATTACGCACGGCGTAATCAAGATTTGTCGTAGATGCGAAAAATCGTTTTCATCTTACGAAGATTTGTCGCATCTACGACAAGTCACGTCTCCACCACAGTGGAAGCAGGTTTTCGGGGGGTCGGCCAAGATCTACGACAAATCTTGACTCCGCACTGCGGAATCAAGATTTTTCGTAGCCGGCCAAGATCTGCGACAAATCTTGACTCCGCAGTGCGGAATCTTGATTACGCGCGGCGTAATCAAGATTTGTCGCAGATGCGACAAATCTTCGTAAGATGAAAAAGATTGGTCGGATCTACGACACATCCTGTTTCCACCAGGTTTCTGGGGGGTCGGCCAAGATCTACGACAAATCTTGACTCCGCACTGCGGAATCAAGATTTGTCGCAGCCGGCCAAGATCTGCGACAAATCTTGATTCCGCAGTGCGGAATCAAGATTTGTCGTAGATCTTGGCCGACCCCTCAAAAACCTGTTTCCACTGTGGTGGAAACAGGATCTGTCGTAGATGCGACAAATCTTCGTAGGATGAAAAAGACTTGTCGCATCTACGACAAATCCTGTTTCCACCACAGTGGAAACAGGTTTTTAGGGGGTCGGCAAAGATCTACGACAAATCTTGATTCCGCACTGCGGAATCAAGATTTTTCGTAGCCGGCCAAGATCTGCGACAAATCCTGACTTCGCAGCCCGAATCTTGATTACGCACGGCGTAATCAAGATTCGTCGTAGATGCGAAAACTCTTTTTCATCTTACGAAGATTTGCCGCATCTACGACAAATCACGTTTCCACCACTGTGGAAACGGGATTTGTAGCAGTTCTGCCAAACCTACGACAAATCTTGACTTCACAGTGCGGAATCAAGATTCGAGCTGCGGCTAGTCTCGATTTCGCAGCGCGAAATCAAGACTCGGGGGGGCTGCGGCTGATCTGTCGTAGATTTTGGCCGATCTTGCAAAAACCTGCGTTACGCGGTGCGACCCACGAGCCGCCTCTGGTGCAGAAAATAAAAAATCAGTTCCTGATGCATATTTTTCGCTCTGATAAAGGTAAGCACCGACAGAATGGACTTTACGGATTTCATTCGTCTCAAAAATAATCCTAGAAGGAAAGCTCCAGTCTGTCGCTGCGTATATCGTTAGCCGAATGCTAGCCCTAGCCGACAGCGAACGCAGCTGCTAGTTGAAATGGATAGACGCCGACCGGTCGCATGGCTCGCGTTGTTGTTCCTCTTTTTGCGTTTTCGTTGTTGGGCCAGGCGGTGGCGGATGCTCTCCCGGACTCATGTCGTCGATAGAATAACACACAGCACCATATTAACACTAAGCAACTTTTTCGGACCTGTTAGATTTGGTTGGCAAAGTGCCACTAAGTAATAGAAAAAAGATTATGTAAGTTGTAGATCAGCATCAGGTCGTCGCATGTCTTCAAGGAGAACGTAGTTCCAGCACTTCTTACATACATTTCTCACTTATCTGTGTCTGTCCCATTGAAAGTAACTGCCATTTTTTTTCGATTTAGTGTCGGATGTGTATTACTTAGAACATATACGAGAATAAAGAAGGCTCATCTAAGGAGGTTTGCTGAACTATACGCGGCGCGTGCCTCTGGGAGTGGTTGCACAAATTACGCCTTGGAATCACCCGCTTTTAATCACAGTCAAAAAACTCGCTCCAGCACTGGCAGCCGGAAACGCAATCGTGGTGAAGCCTTCGGAGCTCGCGCCAAACTCTATTGTTCTGCTTGCAGAAATCCTCACGAAAGCCTGCAACGCAGATTTACGTAGCGATGAAAAATCGAGTATAGGCCAATAAGTCTCTCCTGATGATCGTCTAGAAGGAATTGAGTTTGAGTAGTATTTAACTTTTCCTAGTTAATACCAACATGAGACAAGTAAGTTGTACTTACTAGAAGCAGAGGTATCGCCCTGTAACTTCTGATTCGAACATACGACTTCTAAGAATTTCCGAGTTGCTTCCACCGGGGATTCTGAACGTAGTCCTAGGTGATGGGCGTACTGGGGCTGCACTGGTTGGCGATTCGCGCATCGCGAAGGTTGATTTCACAGGCGGGCCGTCGACTGGCCGGGCCATTGGTCGCGCCGCAGGAGGTAACCTCGCTGGATACATCGCAGAGCTTGGCGGAAAAAGTCCAATGGTGCTCTTTGATGACGGACAGCGCGGTGAGCGCATACAGCAGTTGGTCAATGGCGTCACTTTCGGATGCTTCATTGCCAGTGGCCAAACGTGCATCGCGGGCACGCGCTTGTTAGTGCAGAAAAGCTTGGTCGAAAAATCTGACTTCTTGGATCGTTTGGTCGAGAAAGTAAACGGGCTCAAGGTGGGTGATCCGCTGGCTTCGGGAACTGGTTTGGGCCCTGTAATCACGAAAACGCAGCTTGACTTCATCGAAAGCACAGTACAAGCAGCCGTGAAGTCTGGCGCAAAGGTGCTGTGTGGAGGCGCACGAAAGACTGGTACTTAATTTATATTTTCAAATTCGAGTGGGGTACTGTACCTACTAGTACAGCTTTCTCTAGCCGCCTCCATCTATTGAGCATGTTGTACTTGCACATATGTTGTCTTTGTAATACTAAGTAAGAGCACCAGCGGGTAAGTTGTGCCATCCTCACTCTGTTTTTATCATATCTGTTTCTCCGGAACTGAGCCGTCATGACATGGTGAAGATTCTAATCCATAGATACATCTCATCGATGTCAGTCAAGGAGTCAAGTTTTATCTCGATATCAATTTCTCTTTTGTCATTCAGACTTTCCAGCTGACTCTCCTTTGCGTGATGGGAATTTCTTCGAGCCTAGTGTGCTATTGTGCGATTCCCACGATAACATTGTTTTTCATACTGAACTCTTTGGGCCTGTTCTTGCCGTGACCATGTTTGGAACGGAGGAGGAAGCGGTTGCGCTGGCAAATGGCACTGAATTTGGCCTCGGTTGCAGTGTGTGGAGCAGCGATGTGGCTCAAGCGCACCGCGTGGCAGAGCAGATTGACAGTGGTATCGTATGGATCAACGAGCACCATAAAAACGATCCAAGTGCACCGTGGGGAGGAGTGAAAAAAGCCTCTGGTATCGGACGAGAAAATGGGCGCGATGCTTTCAACGAATACACGCAAAGCAAATCTATTGTGGTCAACTGCGCACCTGGGGGTGCTTACACACAGGACTGGTTCGGTAACCTCAACGCAAGATACAACTAACCAAAATTGTGGTACACGAGAATTCTTTTCGTATCACCTGATAGAGATAGGTACATTCGTGGTGTATGACATCATGGTAACGCAAATCGCTGCGGCAGCATTCGGCACCGCAATCGACATGAGAATTATATTTATTATATTTTCATCCTTTTCCTTGTACATCTACGTACTAGAAAGCTCGACGTGATGAGGCATTTTTTCGAAGAAGAATCGAAGTACAGATGCGCTGCAGAAACATAGAATGAAAGCAGACTGCCCTCACTCGTTTCAAATAGTGTTAACGTTTCACCCATCAAGGAACAGATTGATAGTATGGATGCATGGGTAAATAAAAATATCTAAATTGATCGACGCACGTCTATACGACCTAGCTTGCTCGCAAAGCAAGCAAAAGGCTTTTGACTTTCTCAGTGTTTGTTTCTACGCCAGTTTGTACAATTTTATCCAGGCTTTTAAGTAGGGGGAAATTTGATGATCCACAAAAATGTACTTGTACCAGTAGAAATATCTTATTCCGATGGCGATGCCCACTTTTTCGAGGAAAAATATCTGAAAATGATGGTTCACAAAGTAATGTTGAATGATGTTCGATGCTCTGGTGTGCTGCTTCGACCGACATAGCAGTTGTAACTATTCCGAATCGTACATTCGCGGTGTTCATCAAATAATGATTGTAAGCAGAGCAGAAAAATGTAGACGATGTGGCACTGACGGTCCAAGATCCTTTCAACGGCAATTTCGTGGTCTTGAAAAAATCACGACACCAGACTAAGGATTGGCAAGAACAATCCTCATCTTGTTCATGATACATCCGATTATATACATAAGTTTCAATTCGATGTTCTTGGCCACGATTGAGGACGAGAGGCACAGAAATGCAAGAGATCAAATTGTCAAGATCCTCGACCGACGACCTTGTCGTTGTTACGCTTACGGCATGTGTGATCCACTGCTCTTCAGGCTCCGCTCCCCTTCTGATCACCTTGCACCGTCTTTTGTACTCCCTGCAAACTGAAGACGAGATCTTGAATACTCTATGCAGCTTTTATTTGCAGCGTCTCCTGGGGTAGTAAACTTTACTAGCTGAAAGGCAGCTTAGAGTCATCTTCTTGAATGCGTTTTTCAATGCGATGCGCGCACGGATGGCATAATTTTCGAATGACTGAATGCTACTTGCTATGTAGTATTAAGTCAGGTAAGACTACTAATCTCTCTAAGCCAGGTTTGTAAGTGTACGTAGAAGCAAGGCATTCAATACTTGTCCTGCTTATTCCGATTGGTTCGTTTGTTGTGTCTCAGAGTATTACGAGTGAGACAGATCGTCTAGAAAGCACTAGCATATCACATTTCCTTTTGCAAGGAAGACAACCGAGGAAAATCAAGATGTCTTCAGGCAGTGGGAGCACCGCGTTGTTGTCGGGGTCGTATGTTTGCACACAGGATGATGCTTTGGAGCGAAGTTTTCAGCAGTGGGCAGAAAGTGGGGCCACTAGCTGCGAACTTCACACCGGAGTTGGTCCATCAAGCGAGAAACTCGTAGCAAACGTGTACGCTATGGCTAAGGAGATCCCCGCGAAGGTCGAGATGCTTGGAGGTGGTCTCTGCCGGATTACCAGAAAAGCAGAGTCATAATCGAAGCTTCACTAGATTCACCCTCGTTCCAAACTACTTAGATGCATCCTCGGATCATGTCCACTGTCATTCGCTGATTGGAGAACGACGAATACTGCGAAGACAAGTGTCTGTCGTTCCTCTGGAGATATGGCCGAGCGGTTCTACTCTCAGCTTACGTCGTGTTGTCACCGCGACCACGCTCGGTCAAGGTAGAAGGCACGACTACCACTCTCTTGTGGAAAAAGCCTTTGTGTTGCGAATCTGTAGAAGATTCTCAAGCCTCTTCCTCAAGGATGTTCCCGTCAACCCGAAATCGAAAGAGAGTCGACTTCTCGTTGGCATAAAATAAGTGTTGCTTCGGCAACAAATAAATGACTGTGTTCTTGCGTTGCGTATCTCTGGAAGCGTCGGTAAGGTAAGTTGTATGTCTAAGATACCGAATTCCAATGTACTGCTGCTACTCTAGTACATGTTTTTGCAACTTCTAGTTGTGCGTAACTAAGAATTTTGTAGCTCCAAATCTTCACTTGGTCTGTCATCACCTCCATGTCGATTATGATCGTTGACTATCGGTGACAATGAGCATAGTTCAGATCTGGAGGCGAGATCCAAATAATGATGATCATGTCATTGTAAAACACTAGAGCGCATCACTTTCCCCATCGCTTCCTTCCTGCTGTAAGAAAAGTTGTAATTCAAAGATGTCGGTTTGCTTGATGAATGTGAAGCTGAATCGGTTAGAATCGGTCTAGGTACCACAAAAAAGAGTAGGTACAGGAATAGCTCCAATGGTTCGGTGAAATAAGACAAGTCTCCAATAAAGCTCTTCCCGTGATACCATAACCTGGTTGATGAGGTCGCTGTCTTTTTCAAAAAGATCATGATCATGCGCGATGGAGATCCCGTTTAACCCGTTTTTCGATTTGATCAAAGTTGAAGTTTTTTTTGGATAGTCTAGCAGAGCCGGTTGTAACTCTAGAAATTAGCCTCGTTAACTTCTTCTATCTATCTATGTATGATATGAATACAAGCATAAGGATACGCGAACACTTCTGAGTCATGTTTATGCGAGCATTGTCTTCGGCTTCGCCTCTGTTTGTTGCGTTCTTTCTGAACTGAAGAAAGGATTGAACCAGACATCATACTGCTGACCATATCCTCAGTCAGTCACTCAGAAGCTGGAGGCTTCGTACCCCACCCTAGCCTCCTAATCGTTAAAATATTGTTGTGGAGTAGCACTAGCATGAAACTGGTCTACCAGAAAAATAAACAATAAGAATGGCAACCAGTCTTAGATACCCCGTCCACTTGGCCGACTTCGACTATCATGGTGTCGGAACCCATAAAGCGGCGGTACCAAAGACGGATCACCTTTTTCGCGCGGGCATGAGTGGCGGGACAGTTCAAGCTGTCGTGAGCACGACGGGCAAAAAAGAATCGCGTGCACGTCACGAGACTCGCATTGAAGCAGTTCTAGACGCGGGTAGGATCGGAGATCGGCTCTCCATCGAGATAATCGAAACTGATTGGACCCAAGTGTGTGCTGTAGAAAGGAAGGGGAAGGGGAAAATGAAACAAGCTGCTGCGAATAAGAACAAGATGAGTATTGCTGCTCTGATATCGTCTGCTGTCGCTGAGGCCGACGAGAGCAAGGTGCTGCTGAATAGAGACAATCGGCGCGTAGTGCAGTTTAAATACGACAAAATCAGACTCGTTGAATCTTTCAACGAGCAAAAGAAGCGAGTCGCCGCTACATCTAGCGGCTCCTCTTCTACTAGTGCAACTCCTGCGTCTTCATCCTCCAACCTGACTGATATTCCTTTTTTACCTAGTATCGTGATCATCTCCGTCCGGAGTGTAGGGGAGTGTTTGGCGACGCCGGCTCAGAGCGAGGTGCGACAGGAGTTGGTGAAGATGGAGAAGCCTTTCGTACAGGCGGATCGAGGCGAGTTCGCCTTGCAGTTTTTGAGCGCAGATGACGCGCGGCGTTTCGTGGTCGATTTGCAGCGTGCGAAGACGCAGGCGAAAGAGGAGGCTGCGGAGAAACGCGAGGAGCGAAAAGCGCTGAAGGAGGCTGGTCTCGGGTCGCGCGCAGTAGTCCCCAGCACGCCTGCCGACGCACTTCTCAACCACCTTGCAGTCGCGCCGAACTCCTACGCAGAAAAATCCATCAAGCGATGGAATCTCTTCGGACCCTTTGTGCGCGCATCCGAGGCCCACTGGAAACGTTACTACGAAGAGCGTGACAAAGATGAGGAGGACAGGCATGTGTCTGTGGAAGGGGAGTCGGAAGCCAGTCAGTTGCAGGAAAAATTACGACACCAATTCGAAAACGCGCTCGTCTCGACTGGCAAGGTAGTCATTTTATGATCCTTTTTCTTTGATTTTGAATCAATTCGACTGAGTAATGTACAAATCTAGAAGTAGAAATTAGAAATAGAAAATGAAAAAATCAACATTCTCTTGACCTTGAAGTTGAAAGTCAATCATAAATAGAAAAAAAATGGTTCCGTCCTCCTTCTCTGTGGCATTGAAAAAGATCATATTGATTGGACGTTCAAAGAAGACTGTACACCATAAGCATATTAAAGCAACCTACTAGCGATAGTTGTCTACATCAAGGAACGTTGCGGAAGTTCTTCTACGAAAGGCTTTGTGACATTCTTTTTTTTCATGACGTGTTGATGTAATGTTAATTTCACCAGGTACGTCCTCATGAGGCAGCGCTAGCGGCTTCGGGTTTGTTTCTCGGTTGGGCGGGCACATTCGAAATCGACTCTCTTCTCTGTCACAGAAGATCTATGTGCATCCATGCTGCCAATGCGTGCCCATATAAATTGAGCATCGACTTCGTTGACTTGGACAACCACGAAAGCCATCGCTCTTCTGAAAGGCCCGGCCATTAAGGAAGCATTGTTTGTCAATAACAATTATATCGTGATTGTTCTGATGTGTCAAGAAGTACACTTTTTAGTTACGTTAGGTTTACTGGATGAAGTTCCTGTTATGTCTTGTGCTTCTTAGTTATATATAACTAGTTAATAGAAATAGGAAAGAAGCCCCATCCCCAACACGAACATAGTAGTTGATTGTACACATTAATCAATCTCAAATAGAAAGAGCATTTTCATTCGACCGTACTGTGTGTATAATACGGGGATCACCACACTCAGCATGAGTAGTAGTAAATGACGATCGCTAACGCTAACAAGAAACGAACCTCCTGGAAAAAATTGCTACAATCAATAAACCGAGCATGGCAGGTTTCGAAATTTCCGCACCACCAGATCGAATGCTGGAAGCGCCAAAGGCTAGTACGAAGGCACTCGCAGGTCGTTATCTCACCGCCGCCGGTATACTTTTGAACGAATCAAGTCATTTATATCATTCCGATGCTATTTTGTCAACTCAATCATCAATCTTGATCATTATTCACGCATAGGTCTTTTATTCTCATCACCGGAGAAATGAGTCTAAGATTATGGAAGAGTTTGTCCTTTTGATTGTGTGATTAGTATTAATGAATCATGATGATGATTGCATCAAAACGACTACCATGGATATACACGAAATGAAAACTCGTTGAACGCCAAATTCAAATCTAGGTGGTGTGCAAATACTGCTCGGAGAAGAATACACGGGATCGCTTTCGTCGCGAGAATGTGACTCCGCTCTCCTTCGAGCTGTCGGTGCAAACACGGATGGCAGAGAGCTAATTTACGGGAAGGGAGCCCAGGCCAATAGATTGATAGCCCCGCAGACTGTGCCTGATGCAGCTGCGGTAGAAGTATTGGAGCTCGCTTCCATACTACCTCTAGAAATAGTAAAAGAGATGAAGATATTGAAGAATACTAGCACGTTATCACATCAATGTCCCGACAAGGAGGAGGACGATGCACTGCTTGATCTGGCACGACCAAACAGAATGGAAGGTGCGAAGCTCTCGCAGGAAAGCGACGAGCCTGCGATGAAGAAAGCACGGATAAATCTCGATAACTAGTAATATTTAGGTGCTTATCCCTACTTTGGCGAGGAGTAGGGACATCATTTGTTAAGATGGATGATGGACTGCATGTCTGGACATGCCTGGCATGCATGGCGTGGGTCGAAGAAGGTCAGGTCGCGACCTTCTACAGGGAGCCAGATGAAAGTGACGGGTGGCGGGGCGGCGTAATGGGTTCTGCACGTTATGCGCCGCTGTTGCCCTTGAGGCTCGCCCGTGTCTGTAATAGGTTGGCCGTAGTTGCATTTTTTTGGGTAAGGCGTGCCTCACTTAGCCGCTCCCGCTCCCAGGTCCCGCTGAAACATGCAGAGTGCCCGGAGCCTGCCCACGCTTTCTCTTGCTTTAGCTGTTGGGGGCTGGGTTCCAACGGTTGGCGGACTTTATGCGTGTTCATATTGTTTCTACTCTTTGGTTGTCATGTAGTCTGCAAGCGATTAGGGGGAAACTACGTTCGAGCTATGGCGCCCGAAGGGCGCCGCCGAAAATACAGAGGGTGTGGGGGGCGCACATCCATGCCAGGCTTGTCATCCATGCCATGCAATCCACAAATTCATCAAGAAAAACCAAATGTCCTAATATCGTACAAAATGAAAAAATATCATTATCAAAATCTTCTTTGATAAAAAAAAGGGTTGAAATATATAATTATGTTCATTTTCATTGATAATGTGAAAAGTAGTTCATTGATGCACTGGTGTTGTCTACCCGTAAATGTAATATCGGCACAAGCATAGTTGTCAGTGGTCGTTGTCATTGTACTACCAGTTGTAGTATTCTTATTACCTCCCGCTCTCCTGGTGCTGCACCAGAGTGCACAACAATAATAGTTATCATTCGCATTCACAGCCAATATTTCTACGATCACGATATGTCATCCCCGCAATCACCGCGAAGGAACAGATTATGTCGAGTAAAATCATACCCATGAAAAGAAAAGGAACGCCAAGGAAAAATACAGTAAATCACAGAGCTTTGTCGATCTTCCCTGTCTGAAATTTTCAAGGTGCATAAGTTGGAGATGAGGGTGAGCTACTCTTCATCTCTTTCAGTTAGAGGTAGTACCGCTAGAGTGAAAAGTTGAAAGCACTGAAAACCTTCTTGTAAGTACATAACTACTTCATGATCATGCTCACTTCTCGAGTATGACTAAAGACACAACGCTACAGCTACGATAAAAAGTAAAAGATTAATACTTCATTGAGTGGAATTCTCGATTACAGTTACGAATAGATCTTTTCATATCCCCGTTTCCCAGAATCTTTGCTGAACTTTTTCAGCTGCATGACGCGACCACGACTACGAACCTGATTGCCAGCGTGAATGATTTCGATCGATGCTGCCCTAGTGACGAAAGCAAGAATTGAAACGGAGCAGGATAGAAATCTCCGAAGGGTACTTATAACGCCTGCCCTTTAAGGACTACAGGATCCGTGCGGGATTGCGAAGGCATTCCAAGTCCAATTTATATTATAAATATATCTAATTTTGATCCCTCTTTTTTCTTTTGCGAGATGGAACTAGGAGCATATTATGGAGTGTGACAAAAAGTAACGAGCGTGAGATGGTGATGAGCACTAATTTCCGAGCACCAAAGAACTGAAGATGAGCAGCAGGTGCGGGAACGGGAAGTCTTTATACTAACAACGTGACTGGTGACTACAGCCACATATTCCCATTAGGGAGTAAACATGCTGAATTTTCAATGTAGGAAGCTGCGATCTAATCATTATTGTTTGTCGAGAAGACCTACAGCTACAGCTCAATACAAAAAAGATAGTGGGATCTTCGGGGAAGGGAAGTAGAAATATGGCGCAGGTGAGTACTCCTCTGTTCGCATTAGAGCGAGCTATGCTCAGCGAGCCGTTTTACGTTTCTACATATACTTTTTTCCGTAATTGTGGGCACTCTACAGAGGAATCAGAAAGTTCTTCGTCCGCGAACTTCCAGAGAGAGCTAGAGAGACGGCTCAAGGCAGTAATAGCGCGTAATCCTTGGGTGCTCGCGCGCATCGCTAAGGACGGAACGCGATTTGAATGGCCATCACACTTTTCCTAGACTGGTGAGGATGCACTGCCATCGACTGTGTTGACGAAATTGATCCCGGAACTACACTCGGGTGACCCGAAGACCCACGGTGTGAGCAATGCCAAGGGAGGTAAAACAGGTCACTATTTTACCAGACGAGTTGGCGGTACAGAAGCGGAAGTCGACACCTTTAAGGCGACTCGGGCACTAAAAAAGCACTTTTCCAAACCTATGTGGCAGATACTCGTGTTCGAGGTCGGGCCTGCGGGAGAGAAGATATGAGTAAGCGGAGAACCGGGGCGAATCGCGTTGCCCCAGGAGGGGAAGGAGAGCAGACGGCCGAAGGTGACGAGCAGGGTGAAGAAGACAGCACATGCGCAACCGCTCCGACTGTTGGTGTTTTGGTGAGGTCTAACCACGCCTTCGCTGACGGATACACGTACTATACGCTTCTGCATGCTCTCAGCTACGATAACGTCGCGACCAGTATCCCTACGATGCGGTTCTACCGCGCACTGGCCTACGACACGCAGCGTTTCGCTACGTCCCACAGGAGTGGCGACCCTTGTTCCAGGCGCTGTTCGAGGGTGACATGTCGGCCGGGCAAGCAGTCGCTTTCCCGCGTGGCTTCCTGGTGCGCAACTTGAGCTGTGCCTGTGTGCCGGCGGACCCCCAAGGAAGTCCGCCACATCGTACTTGACATGGATATATAACTTGGAGGTTCTGAAGCGAGCGAGCGCAGGGGCAGCTGCAGAGGAAGACACGAAGCTGAGCATTCGAGACAGAATTTTGTCGACGTCCGACCTGCTGCACTCGTTATGGTTCCAAGCGCGCAGCTGCATTTATGACTCCTTGGACTTGCAGCTAAAGTACACAAAAAAAAAGTAAGAATGCTAAACAACTTACTAGAAGAAGTAGACACTAGTAACAAGGGACAGCCAACTACTATTACAATTATAGACGGACGACGTAGGCCTAGGCTAGAAGGAGACGAGTTATCGAGGAACGTGCTAGTTGATTTCCTGTTTGGGTTGTAGCTCGACAAAATTCAATGTGAATAATTGAGTCTAAGCTCTCGACAATCCGCCGCATGCTGCGGAACTGCGCAAGAGCGTCTTCTTTTTCGAGCTCGGCATGGACTTGCGAAACCTCTTCCGAAAAGAACTGGAAAAGAGCGTGGAAAACGATGAACAGGGTGGTGGAGGACAGAAGACGCCGGCCTCGCTCTTGGCTGGCAACTACGTCGGCAGCTTGGCCTTCATGCAGGGCGATGCACTTCAGCCCACAAGCGTGCCTGCTGCGCTCACTGCTTTCCGCGACGAACCGCCGAGATCTTGCAGTCGCCCGAAGGACAGCTACCTGGCTTCGGGGCCGTTTTACAAGATGGGCCGCGCCGTCGCGGGTCTCTGTGGAGTTGTCAACTGGAGCAAGCTCTATCGTGGCGAAATTCGATTCCACAACGAAGATTATGAGCGCCGTTACAACATCTTTCCGAGTGCTTCTACTTTTCTACTTGATAGTCCGTCGTATGCTTTGTACAACTAATTAACTAGTACCTACATTACAGGTAAGAAACACCAAGGCCGCGTCGGTATACATTGCTCTTGATTTTTCTTGTCAAGTTAATTCTCTTGCCAGTCCCACCTAGTAAGTAACTGAAAGTGATAGGTTGAAGTGTTTTCAGGAACACGAGCTCTTCATCTAGATTTGCTTATTAAAGTTCCATCGTTGTCGTTGTCGTTGTCGTTTTTGTTCTTCTAAGAGGGGGAAAACGTCGAATGGCATGCGACGTTCTTACACACGGCCACGCGCTGGGTTGCGGAATCGAGTCATATGCCTCCCGTCGCAAACGTTTCTAGAATGGACAGTGATCGCATGGAAGTCCAGTACAGAACATTTCCCGGTATAATTGACCCTTTCGCGGATACTCGTCTACGAGATTTGGATTGATGATTGGGCAGGAACGCGAAGAAAATGGAGACCGTGGAGTTGACATCTCTATGCGCGTCTCTGTGTCTTCTTCAAGTAGGAAAGCCACAGATATGCGAGCTAGAGACGCCAACTTTCAACCCCTAAGTGAAGTATTCAGGACAAGATATCGGGGAGCGGGACCTCTCTGGCAAAGGAACTCGGATTTCGAGTTTATCAGATGAGCTTCGCTTGTAGCAAACACAGTTCGCTCGTTTTAGAAACCGTGTAATACATTGAAAATATTAGACAACTTTTATTTCAAAAAACAAAGCATAATTCCGTTTCTGTTCGTCCTGAAATATTTTTTTGTCGTATGTTTCGGTTGCAAGTGCATGGATTTGGGCTTGCTCTCAATGATTGAATCGCGATATTTTATTATCTTGTTCTTCAACATGTCCAAGAACTGGAAGCTAACCGGCTCTACCTTGTGTCGAGCACGTTTCGTTTTAAACAAGTAGACACAATTTCAGATGATGTCCCATAGATGATAAACAAGTCACCATGATTTGCTTTTCTCAATCTGGAACTGGATCGATCTACTGGGAGGCATGCGCTGGCGTGACATTGCCTTACAGTGGTGAGAAGATGGTAAGCCTCTCTAGATGCAGAAGTATTCGACCTTTCACAAGATGCATATTGACTCTTGTCGTGGAATCGGTCAGGATGGCAATCTATCCATCCATAATCAGTACATGGATTCGGTAGTGTGGAGACACAGAAGAGATGAGATGAGCGATGCTGGAGATATTAGTACTTATAAATATATATATACGGCAGCAAAGGTTGATCATGAAGTTCAGATTCTTGTAATATAGATCTATGAACAATATTTCTGTTCACAGAAGCAGAACCTACAGATGCAATAATGAGGGCATGTAATTTTCCCTACACACCCGCAGCCGAAAATAGCAACCTGTACTTTTTGGGATCATGCTTTCACAGTTTGTTAAGTACTCATTTCTTGTTTCTGTGCGTGGCTGGGCGAATAGATTTGTGACTGTTCTTAGTACTTCTCGTGATTTGATAAGTCAACATGTACATGTAGTGATTATATGATGTGGTAGATTTTTGTGTTTGTTTTACCAAGGATAAGCTACGGTGGTACAAGGTGAGGTGCCTGCGAAGTGGAAGAAAAATGAAGTTGAACGCTGCTACTCCCTCGACGCTGACGAGAAGAACCTTTCATTCTCACTCTTCAGTAGGATGTCAACGTCCGCTATAATCATGTTATAACGCCTTCAGATGCTGATCCGTAAGAGATACGCCACTTTTGGATGAACAACGTCGATCATGGTTGTACGAACTGCAGGAACCAGGAAGCGAGGGATAACAGCGTCGGCGACGCCTTCTGGGATGCGCGCGGCCTTTTGGTCGGTTAATAAAGGTTACAATACTAGGATAGAGGAACTACAACATGTTCATTTACAACATAAAAGGTCGTTATGTTCTGCCGCAAAAGCTAGCATAAAACGTGGCGCTGTTTATCGGGCAGCGCAGGCGCAGCTGGCGCATTCAGGGAGTTGCCGGTCAACCGGCCCGGCTGTTGCAGCGAACAGGGAGTGGCAAGAATTCGGCGACTACTTGCTGCAACACGAAATCGATCCTTTTGGGTCAAAGCACGGGATCCGCCATTTACAAAAGGTCTTACGCCTGTTGGCCTTCGATGCGAATTTCCGCAGTATTGCGTTCTGGCCTTCGCTGTCGCTGCAAATCGGTCATATCTACGACCCGGATTTTGTACCGTCTGCTGAAGAGCTAGCAGTTGAGGGAGGTGTCTCCTTATCAAGGGGCGGCGCCAGCGTCAGCAAAATTGGGGAAGATGAACAAGACGGCGTAGACGAGAATGAGGATGATGAGGACGAACAGGTGATCGAAAACGTCGAGGGGGCGTGTTCTTCCAACCACGGCGAAGCAGAAGGAGAAATAAAAAACGTCACCGTTGTTGATGAAGAGGCTCAATCAAGAAGGTCCACGACCGGCTGCGTTTCACCCTCGCCCACCACGAGAAAGACAAACGAAATCATAGCGAAAAAGGATGGAACCGGAAGTCAGCAAGACCTTCTAGATTACCATGGACCGTGCATTATATCGCGTAAGGGCCAACAAGATGCGCGGGGCGCCAGAACGACGAGCCACTCAGCTACATGCTTGTCGCTCGAGGATGTGCTAATTTTCTGCGAATGCTTTGCCGCGGTGGGTCACCAGTGCAAGTACGCCTTCACCGCTCTTGTAAAGCAGGGACTCGCGAGGCTGCGGGCGGAGCTCCCAATCACTTCAGCGGAGTTTGGGAGCGATTATGGAGCCACGTTGCGGGCTGCTTCGCAACTGCAACTGTCGTCAGGTTGTGGAGACGGTGAAGCAGTCCTCAAGATGAACGAATGCGAATGGGAAGCGCAGGAACGTGCAGCGGGAATAATGACATCCGAGGAAATCGACGCTTTGCCTACGCGTTTGCAGCGTCGTGCCGCGGAAGTAAAAAATGTGCAGATAAGACGGCAACTCGAAGTTCAGAGAACCGTCCCGCTGAAGGCTATGGAAAATTACAAATTGATGTCGCGCCTCCTTCGTTGCTTTGGAAATTCGAATATACTGAACAATCGCCTCTTTGAAGAGGTTGCTGAGTTTATACTCACCTGGCGCGACCCACGCCCCTTTCATCGCAAAGAATTTGTGCTTATGCTCATGCACGTTATGGGCCAGATTGGCTACACCAATCCTCGGCTTCTCGAACACCTGGGTAAAAAGTATTGGAACACGGCTGCTGACCTGGAAGAGTGCGGGAAGAGTAGAGTAGAACTGGGGAGGACATCAACTTCTGCCTTCTCTGTGAATATCGATGAAGAAAAAAGTCTTCATCACGTTGGCGGTAAGAAATGGAGAGAAACAAAGAATGATGAGCATGAGGCCACGACTGGTGCTGGTGGCAGTTCGTCCTCGGCGGGAGCACGAGTATTTGGAGCAACGGCCGCTGCGTCAACATTTTCATCGGGTCTTACACGCGCCGAAAAGAGGAGTAACCAGGCCCGTGCCTGGAAGCACTCGGTGCTGTTCGCAGATTGCTATACAGACCGTACAGAGCTTTCGAGACGCGCTGAATCTTGGAAAAGCCTTTCGGGAAAAGAAATATGTACCGTCATACGGACATACGGTTAAGGCTCGATAAAAAATACTAGTCAATTCCCGTTCTTTCTACGTACCTATTTACATCATAATTATCTATGATGTGAATTCTACTCCGTTTGTTCCTTTTCGAAATCATTCTGAGAATACGTCGGAGATAGAACTAGAATATGAGAAACGGCGTGCGCTCTAATACGGGCGGCTGGGGTTCCGCCACGACTCGCTGCTGAGGCTTGTAGTGAAGGACATCTTGGCTGATGATGATAAACGTGTCATCGGTCGGGCACTTGCGACGGGAGATATGGACAACATTGCTGCAACCAAGTACGACTGTGCCGACGTCGCTACAGTCTGCGAAGCCATGCTCACAACCAAGAGAGACAGGGGCAACACGGAATGGTACTAGTTGTATCGCGTTATTTTGCGATAGCCTCATGCTCATCAGTGATTGGGGGCAATTCAAGTGTTGTCTCATTTTATATAAGAAGGTCGCTCCTGGATAAGACACTGGCAAATCAGTTTGCGTTGATTCATTTGTAATACAGAGTGTGCACTACATCAAACCGGACATCTTTTAGGTGGAGAACGAAAGAGGACTTTGCAAATTTGCTGCAGAGTTTGCAGGTCCGTTTGGGCGATGAGATGCGCAAACTACGGCTTGCAGATATTGCAACGGCAGCCTGGGTCCTCGGAAAGGCGAAGGTGGATCGAGAGGACCTGGCTCTGTCGCTGTGGAAGCTAATGGTCGAGGACCGACTCCTCCGCGAGGGGGAACACCCAACCGAGGGAAGTGAGCAAGCAAGCGCGCCGCGTCTGTTGAGCAGTTCCGAAGATGAAGAACAACCACTAGCACTAGCAGATGCCACGAGAAGAGAGCAAATCGAAGATGAACAAGGTTCGATGGATCAGGACTCAATAAAGGAAGAAAGTAGTTGCCTCCTCGAGGTCGAGGCAGGCTCTAATTGTTCGCATCCCAGCAAGGTCAACGTCGATGAAGCGGCTGTGATGACTATAGCAGAGCGACAAAGCCAAGAAGATCTCAAAAATGCACCCCCACGAGAAGAAGGAGCTTTAACCTGCACTACCACAAGTATAAGCAAGAACACATCTGCTAGGACGACCGAGACCATGACGAGCCAGAACACCGCGTTTTTCACTTCAGAGGAGAAGGAAGATGGGTATGTTTTTCCGGAGATTCGCATAGCGGATTTTGAGGAAAGTTTCTTGCTGGGAAAGCACGATTCTGAGACAGCAAAGCTCGATGAAAAGGACCCTAGTACTAGAATTAGAGGTGGTACAACTGGGCGAGTAAGTGCACCGCATGATGATTCTTCAACTAGTAATAGTAGTAGTACGCATTCCTTATCCTCAAGCAAAAGCAATCAAAGTGACGTATCTTCAACAACTGAAACTTCCTTTACCCATGAGAGATGTCTGATGGAAGAGAACTTCAACCCGCAGTACCTAACGCGCTTTTTAGAAGGACTGGTTTACATGTGTCCGACACACAAGCGCAAAAGTTCTCTCGAGTCAAGGATGGTTATGGCATATTTTTAGTACTTGGTTTCGGTTTGGATTTGGTATTTTATGCAGATGGGCGTCTAATATTCATTTATTCATTGGGTACTTATTTAGTTTTGCATCGTTTACGTTTTGTTTCGTAATCCTCGTATTCGTCCGGTGCGGGGTGTTCTTAGTAGATACATAGCGGCGGATTGATTCCTCTTAGAAGCAAGCTGAACAGGAGAACAGAGGGGATCATAAAAATATCACGATGTCACTACTGAGATCAGGTTCAGCACAATTAATAACTCGCTCTAACATCGGAAAGCTGACTCCATGGATTTGTGCGAACGTATGGCTTTTCAGTTTGAGCGAGCTAGTGCTCACAAATCGGTATCTTGCCGACCTAGGATATTCGGAGCCTGGGTATTACGAGGTCTTCATCCCGTTTCTCTCGCAAAGGGTGCATGCGATGACACGAGAGGACGTTCGCAACACGGTGGACTGCTTCAACAAGCTAAGGTTTACAGACGACATGCTGGGCGGACGGCAGTTCTTTTATCGTCTTGGGAAACAGTGGCAAACCCTCTACGCGAAAAGCATGCAGGAGAAAGCGATCGCCAAAAAAAGAAGCCTCAACAAGCGTGGAGAGGTCGTTCAAAGGCACGGCTGAAGGCAAAATTGATTCTGATTGCAATTATTCTTCAATTTTACGGCTCCTTCTTGTTTTTCTCTACTTCTAGGATGAATTCTTCGATTGGATTTGGAATGAACTTCTGCATCTGCTTCAACTTTTTCGTTGATTTTATTAGACTTTGTTATTATTTCTTCTACCACTACCTCCAGCCGCAGTGTGTGTGTGTGTGTGTGTGTGTGTGTGTGTGTGTGTGTGTGTGTTTTGTACACCCAGCGACCCACATCCAATGAAATCTTTGGTTTGACGCCAATTTGTAGAATCATGATGCACGACACAAATGAAGGAACGTACAACGTATTCAGGGGCGTAATTATCACTGCTCAGTGGTACTAATTATAGGGCCGATCATGTTCATGTCAGGAATCCCGCGACACTGTTAGTGGCGGTGTATCTGTGGAGGGTGATTTATTTCGTGAAAGGAAGAAATACGATGAATATAGACCAGGAGCATGCTGAGTCGTCGAGGTCGAAGAGCAGCAAGAGAAAGAGGAACACGAGAGCAGACAGACCATGCATTCGACGTTTTTTATAATCGGCATCGGTCTTTCAGAGTGACGCTGCATGAGAACTCTAGAGACGTGCCGTTCCAGCACCCCAAACGTATTGCCCATTCAGCTCCCTCCAAGCATGCACGACCCACAACCTCAAATGAGTACATGATTAGTGATCAGGAGGAAATGCTGTGCAACACCTCCTACGTACTTCTGGTTAACACGACGTTGATGTAGTGAATAGTTTGATCGGCATCGTTATTGTATCAATGTGATCTAGTTTTGCCTCTCTTCAGATTGCTGAGAAATTGAGCGAAGTCAAGGAGAACAATCGACGTTTGTCGGAATAAGAAGCATCTCCATGGGCACTCGATTTCGACTCCTACTTATATTCGCAGGTGATTGTAGTACGCAAAAAAATTTGATGTGTGTCGATCAAGGATTTTCGTTTTAGATTATTCGAGTAGGTGATTTTTGTAAACTGAAATTACGTCGAACAAATCAATGATTATTAGGAAGTAGGAGGAATTTTTAGTGACGAGATTCACCAGGCGAAATGTCCTACAAGGGGAGTCTTGGGTAGGCAGTCTGAGCGAGACTAGCCTTTCCCATCGAGTTGCAAAGACTTCGTTGCAGTGTGGAGACTGCATAGGAAGCAGGACAGCTGTGCGCCGCACGCACGAGCCACCATTTTGGGCTTGTGTCGTTTGCATAAGCAAGTTTGATACAAGGTCTCGTCTCGCCTTCGCGAGCACTCAAACCGAACACGGTTTGATTACAAACGCGCCGACTTCAAATCCACCTCCAGTTATTTTACTACTTGGTTCATCTTCTACTTAGCGCTGGAATCGATTGCAGAAAACAAACGAAAGGAAAAGCCTGTGAAGATGCAGATTCAACAGCACAGCACTGAGCCGCGGGCCGTCGTGGAACGGCAGAAATACCGCGATGAAGATAAGCACCAATCAACGAATATCATGTATGACAAGAGGGTCGTCAGAGGTAATTTTTTTCTTAGACTTAGTCGCTGGAGCGCCGTGTCCTGGTCGGTTGTATCCATATTTTTTATCTGATGATGAAGATATTGTTAGTATTACGATCACTTTTGCGGTAGATGTAGCTTTTGCAGACATCAAAAGAATTTCCTTTCCCATTTCGTCGTGGTATTTGCGATCCCTGTTGAAAGCATCTATTTTCCAATCGCAATGGCAGGTAACACCTATGCCGCACTTGTCGTACCTGAAGACGACCCGAGGGAACTTGCTAGCCAACGAGCCGCCCAGCGAAGAAGGCTGAAAGCCGCAAATCGGGGAATGCAGAGGGTACACTATAGCTACATAGCAATATCTTTTTACGGGACCATTGTCGTCGCAGTACTAGAAGTGCATGATGACGATGAAGCTCACCATATTTATGTATGAGTATTTGTTCATCTCCTGTCATGTCTGAAGGTTCTTCTTATCACCAGAATATGCATAACTACTACGCCTGGTAGTTTTAATTGTTGTCAACATCTACATCAACCACTGAGCTCTTTGACACCAAACAACAGCCTGGGACACCAGAAGCCGTTCCAGGACGACATCATATGGACGTGCAGACGGATCCGTATCTTGAAGAGCTGACGCAGCGCGCTACAGAGTTTGAAGCGGAGACGCAGACAGATTTTCTCCTAGATAGGCCAAGCACGCCACTCTACGTTCCAGAAAAGGTGAGATCTTCAAACAGTCGTTGTGATGCTTCCAAGGAATGAACCAACTGCAACTTTCTTAGCTAGATCTATGAAGTTACTACATCATCATGTGCATATTATATGAACTAAAGCAGGAGCACTAGGAGGCCCGAGCATCACTATCATAGCTTCGAATTTCACTGCTACTGACAAACAACAGAGCGGACAGGACGTATCAACGCAAATTGAGGATGGCGATTTGTTTGATTTTGACGCAGAAGTTGCGCCGGTTCTCGAGGTGTTGGTCGGAAAGTGTCTGGAGCGATCTATGATCGAGGTTTTGGAGGAGGAGGAGTTGGCGGCAATGCGAAAGCATCAGGAATACTTCCAACAACTACGCGAGCAGGAGCTCATAGAAGTGCAGAGAATGGAGGTACAACCTCTAAAGTATTTTGCGCAGTATTCATCACTACTTCTGTCGTGAAATTAAGTATATCAATCCACGGAATTTGATAGTAGTCCAATTATACCGTCGTAGCGGTTGTAGCCTACTTGTTTTAGTAAGGCTTGTAAAAAGTTGTAAACGCATATACTTCAGGCCGTGGAAAAGCGACGACAAGAGGAAATTTCGCGAAGGAAAGAGCAATCATCAGCGCGAAAACAATTCGACGAGGCGGTTTTACGCAAGGTACTCAAAACCTGAATGTCCTGTACTTCGTGCTCGGCTACAATTTACAATCAGCTCAACATTTTGGATGAGGACCTATACCAGCTTCTTATAGTATACAACTATACAACTTACATTAACGACTCCTTCTTTCTTTAATATTCTCCACAACTTCAGATTCTATCGCGGAATGTGGCTCGAAGCTATTTGTCTGGACTGCAAAACCGATGTTTCGAGGAGTTGTTCGATGCAGGAATTTTCCACGACTCAAATCTCATTGCAGTCGAAGGCATGTTTATGCCATGGCTCCTCGACACGGTCAAGGACCGCGTTTCGAAGCTCAAGGAACACAAAACGGTGTGATATATTTTTGGTGATAGATAGTAGTTACTCTGGCTCAACCAATACAAGATTTTGCACTCATCCGTGGCACGACAATAGCCTGATTCTTGATCATTTGCTTTTGCCTTGATTGGCGGACATCTGGTGTGTAGCACGAAAGTCACAAGTTTGCATAATTCCAATTGATTCGCTGTCGTGATGATTTATCTTGCAAGTCGAAATCATGAAAAGTTTCTACCTGTACCTCCAGGCCGTCGAAGCAGCAATGGCGGACATGGTAGAGGCAAAGCACCTGAAGCACGAACGAGTGTTGGCCATGTGCGAGGGTCGAATCGAGGAGCTCGAGGCAGCGGAGAAGCGAGTCCGAGCAGAACGCGACGAAGAGAAGAAAATCGCAAAGATGGAAGAAGCTCGTATTGCAGCAGAGGAGCAGGCATTCATCGACGCAGAGGCAGAGGATTTCATCAAGGAGGTAGTTGATCATTGATTCTCCCTGAACGAAGCTTGTTTTTTCGCTTTCGATGAAAATGTCTTTGTCTTCATTGGGTTACACGAGAAACCATTCATTTTTGTACTCCTACTTCGTCTACTCACACGACCCACAGTTCACATGCGTGGAGTACAACGAGGAGGAGGCAGTACTGACACTGGATGACGAGTCCACTGACACGGCTATCCCAGCCGAGCTGCTGGAGGAGCTCCAAGCAAGAATAGCTGGCAACGCCGAAAAAGAAGAACCAGTTCCGATCATTCTGAAGGTGAACAAGACCCAGAAGACCGTCCTTGAGATCATCCCAGAACCAGTGGTCGAGGAACCACCGGCGGAGGAAGAGGGTGAGGCTCCCGCAGAGGAGTAAGGCGTAGAAGAAGCCTTCTGAGTAGTTAGTGATAGTGATCTTCCCCTTTGTGGTGGTGCTGCGGGGGAAGCTGTAAAGATGAGTCGTGGAGGTCGTGGTGGAGATGCTGTACAAGGAACATGTGGAATGCAAGTCGAGACGAGACAATGGAATGAACAGCGATCGGCGACAGCAATGATCTCTGGTAGTTGTACTTCTGTTCCTTATTATGCCCGCTGGGGCCGCGGCCACCCTGTCACTTATGACCTACATGGACACAAGGTAGAGGAGGGCCGCAAGCCAAAAATTATATCGTCATCACGTGAATGAGCCGAATCTTCAATTTCCAAATAATCAGTATCTGCAAACTTCAACCAAGTATACGATTTTGAGTATCTGCTTCAACACAGTGTCTAGCTTACTGCGACAAACGACAAGAGTGATTATGGATAAACAGTTGTCTGCTTAGTTCTCGTCTTGATGTTGGAAATCGAATGTACTTAGTTAATAGCCAGTTTTCCGATTAGATGTTTAATACAAAAATTCAGTTAAAAAATGGTTGAACTTACTCCTGAAAGATGCACATAGATACAGATATAATCATGGGGAGTATAGACCAACTCCTCGATACTATGGTTGTAGTTGTAGTCTCGTGTGTGGGCTGCTGTAGTCGTGAGATCCCACGTTGCTTCTATGTTACAAAGCTGTGGCTACCAGCAAGTTAGAATTGAGCATCTGATACCGATTCGATCAAGAAGGTAGTTGCGTGTGTGTTATTTGTCATTCGTGTTTCGAATTCATTTTGTCTGTTGTATTTCTTGTCTTGTCACAAAAAATGGAAAATGCGGCCGATTGGGAAATGAAAAAGAATCCGTGAAAGTAATACAGCTGCTCTCGTCTTCTTGTCTACAAAATATCCCGATTAAGCTCGATGTTTATTGATTTCCAGTTTTGACTCTTATACTACTATGAGAAAATAACACATGTTAAATGGCAATTATTTACAAGTAGTCAGGACTCAGGATCTGCAGGTGAAGATTGATATAAAAACGCAAGAGGACGCAGCATAAACGAGGACGACCTCTATGCATAGAAACACCTTTTATCATAAGAATTAACAACAGTGGTCGACTGCGAAGCTAACATGGATGATGATTGAGGAAGGACGATCAAATACAGCCTATGCATCTACCTCCGCAACGCACAGTCACATCTTCAGATGATGGCTTGTCACCATGAGCATATTAACTATTCGACTATGTATCCATGTGTAATATGTTGTGCAACATCAAAAATAGTGATCATTATGTCTGCATAAAAAATTATAACAATCCATGATCTTCGTTATAGCTCGATAAACTTTGTTCTTTCATCCCACGCGATAGTCTCAATCGCTGTCAGGTTCGGTTATGATTAAAGAATCGAAGCCGTTGTATTCAACTAAAATTACTTAGTTACGGGCACTCCGGCGCACACTTTCCTCGTATTTGTGCGTCGATGTCGATGCGGTTGCGGTATTCGGTCGACATCGTCTCGGCAATCGTTGAAAGTGGAGTCCTCCGATGTCTCAGACGGGGGTGCAAGCGCCGCCGAAGTCGTGACAAGAGAGTCAAGGGAGTACTCGTCGCATCAACGCCTGAGTTGGGGAATCCAACAACGGGCGTCGTCGAGAGGCCACGAGTGCCCCCACTATGCATGGAACGTAGGCATTCCGCTATGGTCTCAAAGCTGGCAAAGATTATCATCGAAAAACGACCAAGTAGACTACTAGGGACCGCGCAGTAGACTATTAAGTATTGAAACTAAAAATAACAATTGACGAGTAATCTCCTTCTCACACATACACATACATTTTAGGTACTACGCGGGTCAAGCGAACTGCTCGCATAATCAGTCTTCAAATTTGTCACTCCCAATTTCATGATTTCACAGCTGCGGTCCCACCCCGCGCGTGTGTGAGGCCGGCAATGCCGGTTGTTGCTGGCGTGGACCAATAGTTGTACGAAATACTCACTTCCACGACGTGGACAACATTTATGCTCGCGTAGGGAGAACGAAGTACTATCCTGGCGAAGGAAGTAATTTCACGAACCTCTCCTCGTCAGTACTAGAGACGAGACATCTCAGTTGCTAGGAACCGAACTTCCTTTCAGAGCTAGGGATATTGCAGCTGGAAGGAAAATGTCAAGTAGTTCCTTGGTGGGTTTACGGAGAGAAAGCGCAGAGATTCTATTGGTCTTCACATAGTGCGACTTTGACTTTCGGAATCTCCTGGCAGTACCGTCACTCATCTGTCGTGGAAATCAGCGGCTGTAATCTAGTGCCTCAGGAGGTGTGTCGATATCAGCCGGTAGTGATCTTTAGCTGTACTAGTACGTCTTCAGTAAAGAACAAGTACCAGCAACAGTAGGACCAGGAGCAGCACTCGTGGACATCTCGCCATCTCAGAGGATATTAAGATGGCCATTGACTATGCGTACGTGGGCGAGCTCCGAGCTCAGCTCGAGGAGGTCGAGAGGCGGTTTGAGCACCTCAATATGGAGAATGAGATGCTTGCAGACTACCTACTACGAAATAAGGCCTCCGAGGTGGAAACAGCGGCGTCACCAGGCGGTGGAAAAAAGGCCGGAAAATCTCCAAAGCAATCAGCGCTCACGCTCGAGGAAAAATTTAGGATAGCGAACGGCGAAGTTGAAACGCTCAACAAAGACATCGAGACGACGAAAAAGGCTTCAGACCAGAATCTTGGTACAGAACTAGACTAGTTCGTTGTAGTTAATAGTTCACACTCGATTGCTTCAATGTATAGCTGAACTTCAACAAGAGTGCAAATCATTTCCTGATTTTGTGGTCATTGTAGATCGTGTTATTTGAGAACCTCTCTATCAAGCTCAGATGGATGTGGATCAAGATCAACTATTAAGGTGAAGCTTAGTTATGTTGATTTCGTTGAAGATAAAACCTGTTCCTCGTTTTTAAACATCGACGCCTGTATGTATTGAACTACACAGATGTTTTAAAGGCCCTTATGGAGGAGACGGATATAAGGATAGCCGAGGTAAAGCGGGATGCGTATGAATTCAGAAGGGATATAGTGCTCGGCGCCGAAAACCCTAGAACAGGGAAGACGATGGCTGAGAGGGTACTTGTTTCAAAGAACGATTATATCACAACTTGATAAATGTTAAAGTTTGTATCATGATACCATAAAAGGACACATAATGAATCTTGTTGTATTGAATGCTTCATGTGTATATTGCATAGATGTCGGGCTCCCTCGGTCTTTTTTTTACACGCTATCGCACTACGAACACACCCACAGGTTTTGAAATACCTGGAGGATAAGCTGACAGCGAAAGATATGCTCATCAACAAATTGTTGATGAAAAATCAAGCCTTAAAAGGCTCTATAAAGAAGGCCGAGGGCCAACTAAAGTCGAAGGAGGAAGGCGGCGATGATCTACAGTATCATTTTTCATGCGATGACTCTATCTTATTACGAGCTGTAGTGTTTATACATACACTAAGTAGGTCGCATGCTCCTCGCATTGCCAGTAAAAAAATTTTAGACCTCGACAAAATGAAGCGCAATAGACGAGTAGAACCAATTAGAATTATTGACAAAAGCAAAATGGCAACAAAAAGAGGGGACATGTGTTTTCTGCCCTGCATAGTTCACCTTAAAGCCCTTTCCTGGAAACGTCGACAAGCGTACACGCTGCTGAAACAACGTCCTCTACCTGTCTCGTCAGGTACATCGACTTTCATCAGTTGCAAATCGAGAACCAGCAGTTTGTTCTGCGAATAGAGGAAACAAATCACGAGCTGATCCAACTCAAGAGAACATACGGGCGAACCGTGAGAATCTATTTTTTTGTAGTCAACTTCAACAATATGGCATTCTTATAAATATTATTACCGTTTGTTATGGCTCTCCTGAGGGAGACAGACATAAAATGCGGGATAAACGAACACCAAAAGCCTACCTCTAATTCATTGAAGGCGGTCCAACTAGGAGCGAGATACTCACTCTTCAGTCGTTTTGCTGAACACATTGACTTTGGATCATATCATGACTGATATCGATTCTGTTTTCACCATTCCCATCATTCCGATTCCTAAACCACTAACTAGGTAAAGATGCTGAATACGGTGAAGAAAAAGCTTAGCCAGTTACAATCCGAGGCAGCTTTCTTTCAGGACGAAACAAAGGAGCAACGGGCCGCCATCCAGAAAGCCGACCTAGATCTACAACGTGTCAACGACGAGGGTGACAGAAGCAAAAAAGAAAACAAGAGGATAAAGGTGAGATGATAGTGGACATCTTCATGTTCTACTTGCTCTAACTCGTCTAAGTATTACCAGTACCACTAGCAGGTTGATTGTTCATTGAACTCCTCCGAGGGGACTGACAGGAGATTCCTCCTGGGTACACAACAATACGGTCAAGTAGTCACAAGAAACGGAACGTGATGACTGATGATACTTGAATTCCATTTTCATCCTCTGTGACGGTGTGCTAACTTCTATCAGGTCTCCCTGAAAAATAGCGCAAATATGCAGGGCGAGATGCCACAAGTGCTGGACTATGTCAACCAGAAAGCAGAAGAATCGGAGGTTGTATCGCAGCACAAAAATTTGGTGAAAAAGCTCGAACTTGCTAACGTTGCGTGGAAGAAGGCAAAGACGGTAGCCCGGCAGAACAACCTACAGATCTAGATGATAAATAGGTACAACACCGCACCTTTTTTCTCTGCATGAAAAAGGGTTCTTACATCGAACATACATGATAGACATTGTTTGACACCTACTAAAAACCAAAACTCATGGAAAAAGTGCGATCGAACAGACGAGGATGCGCCCCCCTCGTCTGGTTCCATCTGACACGCCTACATGAGAAGTAGAAATTGACTATTAATTCCTGACACATGATGAAGAAGATATAATCGCGCTGCTCGAATCCAGCTTATCTTTAACTGTTCCCATTATTCTTAACCACCACTTACTTTCTTAGGAAATTATAAAGAAATATCGAAAGCAGAACAATGTTGGCAATTTTTACCGTAGCTCAAGCGATCGACGAAGAGAGACGCAGACAACAAGACTTGTTGTAGCGCAAGTCCCAGCTGCTCGCACTAAAACGAGCGTCTTTGAAATGTATCTGATTGTATCAATCGTTGCAATACGATTACGAGGTTGGTCACCACGAACCGCCTATGAAATTAAATTTTCGTTTTGTGATCATGATGAGTGCCTGAGAACTTGTTCTAGCCATTCCTGTTGGAACACGGACACGAATTCTCCTCAGAGAGCCTTAGTGTAACTCCGACGATCTCTTCATGTATGGAATAAACCAGGACAAACGCTCACTGATGGGACGGAGCAACGACGAACAACGGTTCTTACAATAATGAAGACAGTGATATTTATCGAAAACGATCATATTGAAAAAGGTTTTGAAGTAAAGCAAGATTTGATCATGTTTCAAGCCGCATCAAAAATAGGAAAGCTAAGTTGTTCTCCTTCTCGTATAAGAAGCTCGAAGCTGAGTCGCTGCTTTCGCTGGCGTTTCTTTGCTTAGGCATGGGTGAGGGGACATGATTATGCCTGCTGGACAGGTATCAACAAAGTTCAAGGTTCCAAAATTAACGAGTCGACGTAAGAGCGAACAGTAGTTGCGTGTTCGATGGGCAGAGGCTTCCAGGGATTTCAAATGGAGATTCTGAGTACTTACGTGGCACCGAGTGCAGTTGTACTTGATTCTTGTAACCAATAAAACCTATTTTTAAAATGGAACAAAGGCATGGTGATGAAAAATACATCACGCGTTCGATCTCCTGTTGTTCTTCTTCATCTTTTCTGAGTAGAAAATGGAAAGCAGTCATTAGCTGTTGTTCATGATGGCTGGAGCTGGACAGGAAAAATGACACGTCCGTGCCTACGTAAAATGCGACGACGGTGGAACTGGTTGATGTCCTGAGGATACTGCCCGTGGGCATCAACCGTGAATACATCAATCTATAATTGAGGGAAGCAAGCAAGGGACGCACGCAGCTCCTTCACCAGAGGTCGGAGGAGGACACCTCTTCGCCTCTGCGTGGCTGCGCACGACACAGGATGCGCCGGCTCCAGTCCATTTTCCTCAGCACGTTGATATTTCCTCTTGAGTTTTTGTTTTCGCCTGAGGATAATCTACAACAAGGTCGTCTACTTGTGCGCGGGGTCCAGCTACCGCCGAGCGGGGAAGCGCAGGATGACGAGGGCGAGGAACCCTGCTCCTGCGATCAGTGCTACGGGGAGCATCTAACGAGTGGACCGGAATCGAGGCGGCCAGGAATCGCCTTCAAGTGTTCAGCGGATGTACCCGGAAACTGTGCGCAAACCGGCGCTAGCGACACGTGGGTGATCAACATTGCGCGTGTTCTCGACAAGACGCGCTTCTGTGAGTCGACCTGCAAACCGATTCGACCCGCATCAACGTTGGAACTGACGCAAGGAAGCGGCGCGCTCAAGTGCGAGCCCCTGTCGACCGATGAACGGACGAACGCACGTGACGCAAACCTTGGAAACGGTGCTGCGTGGACGATGTACATCACCCCGATGACAGACAGCCTCACTTCGGCGATCTTTCAGAGCGCCGCTCCTTTGACCCGCACAGTCGATAATGTGCGAGCAGTCTTCGAGGGCAACCAACCAGTATGCCTAGATTCACTTTCACTACATAGATTGATCAGCCCTTATGTTTGCTATTTGTTTCATATTTTGCATCGCCGTGGGTCACTTCTTGGGTACAAATACAACAAGTTCCATCATTCATTGTTTTATCACTGAGGACCTGAATTAGAATTATACATTCGTAGTATAAGTATACTGCTTTAATTATTGCGGGAGTTTTTGTTTCTCGTTGTGATACTCATCAGTTATTTGTATGCTTTTTTATGCATTTTGTTCACTAGCCCCAACCGCCGCCGTACATTCCACCGCCCTGTCGCTGTGATTGTTCGGACCCGTTGGTTGCGGAACCGCCACCTGCGGCACCTCCCGATGTAGTTCCACCTGATCCGGTGCCGCCAAGCTACCTGATGCCGCCTCCCGTGGAGCCGCCAGCGCCTCCTGCAGCACCGCCACCGCCTCCTCCGGCGCCACCGGGACCTCCGGAGCCGCTAAGCTTGGAGCCTCCGCTGCCAGCGATCCCGCCGATGCCGGTGAATTTGCCGGTGAGTGACCCGCTATTCGGTTATGCAGGCAGTCAAACAGGTTACGCACCGGTTGGATTCGGAGGGTCTGGAGTGGGCGGGTCATCGTTTCTCCCGGCAGCTGCGGGATTTGCACTGACGCCAGCTTTCGGAGCGGCACCTCCCGGCATTCCACCGGTATTCACGCAGCTCTTTTTCGGGCGGAGACTCAGAAAGAGTCCGACAACGAGGTCAAAAGCCGCTGCGCTAAAAGCAACAAACACCGACCAAGTACTGCCATTGTGTTTGCGAACCCAGTGTGCTTGCGATCTGGCCAATACCGCGGCGCGCGTCGAAGCAGATGTCGTTAGACAAGCTGAAACGCGATAGGTGCGTCGAAGACCGCACAGAGCTCCTCATGACATGATAACAAGGGGTGAACGAGTTGAAGTTGTACTAGTTGTATAGTCACTCAGCTGAAGTTTTTCATGATCGGATACCCTACCTTGTTTTTTCCATGACAACGCTCAGGATGCTCTTTATATTGTTGAATCAACACAGGGTGTAAACCGCGTGTCATCTGAACAAGTCCTCCACAGTATCTTGCACAGCTTTTTTTTTAACGGTAACAACGAACACAAAGAAAAATTCACATTTGACGGACTGATTTGTACAACGAACTTCCTCGCACTCCAACGTGCATCAGTACCGGGATCTTGGTGCGACTGTGGCGCCACTTTGAACAGTGCTGCAATAACAACCAGCTATGCACGAAGAAAAAGTTGAAAAGAAAATGTCGCGCTCGCTCTGAAAGAGTGGGTCTTTCGATGAAGTTTTGAAGAAAAATATCGGCAAGAGTCAAAAACTGAATTTGCGGCATCATCATCACCGCACATGTGACATTAGCATCCCGAGAGTAAATGTGCTGCCAGAATATGCTGTACGACGCGCAGGAGAACATTACCTCATTTGGAAAACCGGACTGACGAAGGACTTTCAGTGGCCAACCCATAAATGCAAAACCACCCGAAAGTGCGGCTTAAAATTTATTGAAATTGATTTAGCATTAGCGGTTTACTCTCTCGCTCTCCTTCTCGACGTACCTACCGTCGACAGAGAAATAAAAGTCATGCCAGCGGCCGCCGGTTCTGCAGTCCCGACGTCCATCGCGACTCGCGCGTCGAGCAGTACCGCTGGGAATAAGGACCCGCTAAAGCGATATGAGAGACCAGGCTTGCTACTTGAAGAGATAGAAGAGATGAAAGAAGCGTTTGACCTTTTCGACCTTGACAACTCAGGGCGAGTGGCACCCCGAGACTTGTGCTTGGCAATACAGAATTTAGGGTACTATCCACTCGAATTCTAGTTATTCTGCAAACAAGAGATTTCCAGTAGACTACCTGGATTAGACAACAAGTTGTTCTTCGGGCTGCTTCCGTAATACGAGATACGACTGCAACATCAACACAAGCAGAATTAGTTTTTTCTTTTTCTTGTCAGGCCATGGCCAACCTCAACTTCACTTGCTGCAGTACTTTTTTGCAGTGCAGCAGCAGCACTGTCAGTTTCACCTCCACAACCATCACTATCGCCATTGTCATCATCCATCGCGTATCCTGGTTCCTCAAACATCGATCATCAGGCTGGAGAACAAGAATACGGTGATCCAGCAGATACTAAAGGACTTGGATAAACTGCAGAATTCCATAGAGTTCGCGGACTTTATAGATCTCTTCTCTGCCAAGATGGGCGATAAAGACACAAGGCAAGACATAGCCAAGGTAACTATGTACTTTTACGTTTCTATGATATTTCATTTCATCTATATCTAAAAAATGATTTTTCGAGATCATCCCGCCCGAGTTTGAGTATGATCAACATCATCATTTTCTCCCTGAAAAAAATCATGATCATCGTCGGTCGCCGTCGACATGAGAATGAGTACAACTTCTTCTCGACAAGACCAGGTTTTCCGGTTATTCGATGAAGAGCATACAGGTTATATTAGTGTGAAAAATCTAGCGAGAGTCGCGGCTGAGCTTGGGGAAGCATTATCACCAGAGGAGCTCAACGAAATGGTATTGCGGGCGGATTCAAGTCACCAGGGAAGAGTCAGTCTTGATGATTTCTACAATCTAATGGTGCATCGCTCCTTTCCGTAGCACACATTAGCGTCGTAACCGCAGGTTTTCCCATAATTTTGAAATAGACGAACATGTTTGACACTCACGACAAGGACAAATTACAGAAGATATAACGCAAAATGAAAATCGTGCGTCTCGCCTTTGTCTGTCTAGGAGGACGAACTACACGCCCTATGAGTGACCTATTAATTATGCCAATTTGCTACACTGAGCAACAAGATCGAGAGCTCAGTCAATGAAAGATGTTTCATGAACCCTTTTCAGATGATAATTTTCTTGAGACGAGAGAGGTACCGGACGTAAGTAACCGAGAGAACCGAGAAGAAACTCCATAAGTACTCCCATTTTTTGGGGAAGAAGGTGAAGGTTACTTATTTTACGAGAAATGAGGGAAACGCATACGCATCCAGGAGCTCACACTTCCCTCTGATGTTTTGAACCTTTCCCCTCCCATACTCATGCCTGTTAAGGAGTTTTCATCTTTATCCAACTTGTTGTTTCTCGTGATAGCTTTCACATTTTCTTTGAGTAAGTAAGCAGAAGCACAAGCACAAGCACAAGCACAAGCACAAGCACAAGCACAAGCACAAGCACAAGCACAAGCACAAGCACAAGCACAAGCACAAGCACAAGCACAAGCACAAGCACAAGCACAAGCACAAGCACAAGCACAAGCACAAGCACAAGCACAAGCACAAGCACAAGCGCAAGCAGTCAGACGCGAGCTACCCGGGTATGTATGCCTTCGCATCGTACACCTCAAATGTGCTAGAAATTTACAACAGAGTTGTCTTCCGAAATTAATTTTTGTTCTGAAGTTCATTTTTTTTTGATTTTTTGCCAACTGCAGCACTCCGGTAATCGTCAAAATGGCAGTATAAAATTAATATTGATATTGTACTAGAAGGTCAAGACAAGAAGTTGCAGTAGAGTTTTCTGAATTTATATCATGACTTGCGTTTCTACTTCATCTGAGACAGCGGAAATTTCTCAGTAGGACTAACTGGAGGACTTTGCTCCCTAGATTAGAACTAGTTGCGACTGCGATAGTAATAGAAAAAGGCACTCGAAGGGCTTTCTCCGGACTCTCCTCCGCGAAACCAGTCTCCGGCGTTTCTGAGACCACGGGACTGAAAAAGTCTCATGTCCGCCGCGGACTTCAGGACTCTTAGACTGCTGAGTCCTGAGGTCCGCCGCAGGCCCCAGAAATCTCAAAGGCCCCTGTGGAGAACCCGCCTCATGCATTTTTGAGTCCATGGGACTCAAAAATGCCTCCATGGGACTCAAAAATGCCTCATGTCCGCCGCGGACCTCAGAAATCTCAACGCGGCCCTCTGTGAGGAACCAGTCTCAGGCGTTTTTGAGTCATGGGACCCAAAAATGACTCATGTCCGCCGCGGACCTCAGGATTCTGAGACTGCTCAAAATCCTGAGGTCCACGGCGGGTCTCAGGGGTTTTCCCTGTCCTCGGACAGACCGAGTCGACCCTACTGGGCCTGTCCGAGGACAGAAAAAACCCCTGAGGTCCGCCGCGGGCCTCAGGATTCTGAGCAGTCTCAGAGTCCTGAGGTCCGCGGCGGACATGAGGCTTTTTTGAGTGTTGTGGACTCAAAAATGCTTGAGACTGGTTCTCCACAAGGGCCTTTGAGATTCCTGAGGTCCGCCGCGGACCTCAAAACTGTGAGACTGCTTTCTTATAGTCCTGAGGTCCGCCGCCGCTGCGGGCATGGGTGTCTGCTACGCCATTTTCTGCTGGGGCTCTCGGGTGATGAGTGTTTTTTTTAGGAGCTTGAGATGGAGTTATTGCGAGCGCCAACGATCTGGCAGTTGGGGAGGGCGCTCCTTGGCCGATTCTTGTGGAATCTAATCAAAGGTTGTCCCTCTGAGTTGCTGCGGGGTTAATCTGATGCCCCCACTAGAAATAGCCCAGTCCTATGCACTGGGAAGCTTCCGCTGAATTGAGACGCATTTCCACTAGTCATGATTTATATTTCATTTCTCTCCAGCAGATCTTTTTCTTTATGTGTTATGTCAATGTTTATCTTCGTGATATCAAATAATATATGAGTTTCTTACTTAGCACTATGCATTGATTTACCTGTCTACTGAGTTGCAGTGGAGTGTGGAGTCCCGTCTTAAGTTTGCGTGCCTCATATCATTTTTATGTTGTCACCAACTTCTGTAGGTGGTGAATTCATGCATATGAGAGAGCTCAGCCTTAGAGCCGACTGTAGAACGGCACATGCTGATGCTGAAATGAAAATCGGTCAGCGCGCTTTGATTAGAGTTCTTGGCCTCGTCACGTGTAAAAAGAGTAGAGGCGCGGTGAGTCGAGAAATAGCGACCGTGCAGGCGGCCACCACTACGAAAAGTCCTAATGAGGTACTTAGACAAATATTCCTCATAGAAAAACGGTTACTTTCCCACTATGAGAGTTTGGACAACACTACAGTGTCCAAACTAGCGAAAGAAAAGAGCCACGAACCAATGAATCAATTCTTCTTGAAGATTCAGTTTTTCCTCACATCGTGGTGGAAGAAAATATTGATGAAGTGAATCGCTTTTCTGGTGAGGTGCAGGAAGATCGAGACTCGTCTGCCTCACGAGCACCTGCCAGGCCAGAGGTGCTACTGACAAGAACAAGATCCCCCGGTACGTGGAGTGCAGCGGCGATGACGTCATCTTCGACTGGGGGTTCTGGCGTGGTCTTGGTTCAAGATGCCACATCTGACGAGGATAGCGAGGAGCTCTTTCTGGTACACCAAGTTCATAGTTTGTATGACCGTGGTCCTCCTAGATGGACTAGGACGACTCCAGCAGCACCTTCTGGTGCACGACAAGAACAGCGGGACGATCAAGGAGATCACCCTCTGCGAAGCAGTTGCATGTTCGACCAACTACATAGGTACAATAATCAAGAAGAGCATGACCCACAGACAAGATATCGACGACACCACGATGCGTCTTCTTCAGCAGACGAGCAGAATGATGAAGATGATCACCACATCTACTCGCGAGACTATGAACAGTATCATCTTTATGACAGGGATAGGATTGATGCAGAAGGTCTAGTCGGAGTCTGCGATTATCTCGGCGATTATCTCGGACAAGAGGAGCATCAGGAGGATGGCGCTACACCGGGAGGAAGGGCAGGCTGCGTGGGATCGCAGACCCCGACGTGGCAAAAAGGGCGCGCTTGTCCCAGCGCTGCATGGAAGAACGGCTATTTGCTTCGACTGCATCTAACATCGCACATTTTTTTATGCTGGAGAGCATTCCGTTGCCCTTTCGCACTTCCGACCTTGACCTCTGTAGGACCGCAAAAGGTATAGTAACGTCAGACTTTTTCAAAGTGATCGACCTGCCTCGCGAACGTTTCACGCAAAGTTGAGAAGCGTGTTCGCGCTCGCGAAGGAAGATCGAGCTTGAACGCAAGGTCCAAGAGGAACGGCGACGCGAAGATGCCGACTTGGTACTGACTGGCGGTTGGCAAAGCCACGGTTTTAGTTTCATGGTTTTTATTTTTCACTTATTTCTTATATATTACTCAGGGCCGCACGGCCCCCCCTCCCCCCCCTGTGGTCTGGTCTGTGGTGGCGCGCCCGCGCGCTTTTCCCCCCGGATTTTTCGCGGATTCTAGTGGTGGAAGGCGTCAAAACTTGGCGCGGCCCTCCCCTTGGGCCTCTCAGCGTGTTCCGAAGGGGCCGCCTGGTCCCTGCTGACCCTCGCAGGCGGGAGGCCTCCGGGGTAAAAGGCCGCCGGAGGTGGCCACGGTCGCAAGAGCAAGCAAGCCGATGACCAAGGGCCCGGAGGCTACCGGCGGCACTGCTCGGGGGGTCCAGCCCCTCGCCTTTTGCCGTCTTCGGAGGCCTTCCGCTGCCGGTGCACTGTTGCGGCGGCGACGCCTAACGGATGCACTGAGGGCACAGGCAGGCACCTGGACGGGGGCGCAGGCGTTCCCTTGGGCTCCTTTTGAAGCCTCCCACCACCATCGGGGGCCCCTCAAGTCTGTAGGGTACATGCAAACGAGAAGGAGGCAGCCCCTTGGTCTCCCCTTGAGGCCTTCCACCTACTTCCCAGGCCTCCAGGGGACACCAAGCGCCTGGAAGGGGCCGGGGGTGGCCCCTTGGCCCCCTTTTGAGGCCTTCCCTCTCCGGCAGACGCCTCAAAAAGGGGTCCAGGGCGCCCGGCCCCCCCCCCGCTAGGGGGGGCCGTCGCCCTGAGCCAGGGGGGGGGCGTCGCCCTGCGCCGTGGCGGGTACTTATTTAGATATATTCATGTTTATCTTTATGTTTTATCAACAACGTCAACCTCAAGTTGTATCCTTGTAAATTGTAAGTAAGCCCAAAGTAAGCAGGAACAAGAAGTGCACTACCGCGTCCGGCTCCAGGTCCAGCAGCGGTTGATTTATAACTTGTTACACAAGTTAAAGTTCCGGCACAAAGCCTTCCAGGTGGATAAAGATATCGAGAAACAAGATGTATACGGAGTTAGAGAATCAATGCTATATCCGAACCAGCAGATCTTTGGTTGGAGAATGATCGACCTCGAGTGCATTCCTCTTTGTTTACATCATTCACCCAACCAGAAGTCGCAGAAGCGCTTACTAGTACTACTATCTAGCTTCATGCGGCTGCTGGTAGCTTCTAGATGTACCGTCATCCACGATCATCTGCTATCAGACTTGGTATCTTCTTGTCTTGTTCTCAAACCAGGGGCTTCGCCAGGGCCCAGGACACAACAAACACTTACTACTCAGCCACAACATATCATGAATGTAAATATGTGCTTCTTGTAATCTTTCCTCTTTTCAAATCGGAAAACAGGTGGGAGGCCTCACCCACGTTGCTTCTTGTTAAATCTTTGATGATTCATCAGGAATGCATCGCATAGTCTAGTAGGGGCTGGTATGCTGGCCAGTGATAGACTCAATGGAATGGAAAAACAAGAAGGCTGAACTCACGTCAGCACATGATCAACAAAGTAGGACAAGGACGTACACCTCTAGCTGCAAAGAAAGCTGACAGGGGACATTATTTTGCTGCAAATCGGAACAGATGAAGGTGGAAGCAAGGGGCGGTCCGCGTTTCCGCACGCTTCACGTTACCCAGCAGTAGCGCGGGCTTCTAAGAGAAAACCAAAGCAGAACAATGAAAAGATGAGACCTAATGAGTGAACATACGAGACGACTGAAGCAGAAAGACGAAAGACGCTAAGGAAGCGATTGAGTTTTTGTTGTAGCAGCGTTGAGCCTCCGCTGGTAAGAAAAAGCCTAGAAATTTGAACGGTTGTAGGTGCCTCCACTCAAAAGTTATCGTAGTGCTAGTGATGCATGTTTGTCCGTCGCAGACAACAATGTAGTTTTAGCATGAACATGTGATGATCAACCCGCTACCGCATCCTTTCTCACTCGAAAATTGCGATGATCCAACGACTAGAATGATATGTTCGCATGCTGCGTTGACGTCAAATAGGATAGCGTGAAAAATTAAGCTGCATGATCTGCAGGACACGAACATGTCCTTTGCCCCCGATCTTCAGCAACGTGCAAGTATTAAAAAGAGGACTTCGTTTAGCCAGAAACGAGAATTAAGCGCACCAAATGAAGACGAAACGGCGAAAGCGGCAGCTATTCGTAAAGCTGTGCAAAAGCACTTGAGCCCCGAAGCCGCGTTTCATCGCGCTACGGGAGCGATCGACAGTCAGCTTGATGTACAGACAATGCTAAAAGCAGCCAGTGTCTATAACAGTGAACGGAAAAGCACCAGAGCTTCTGGCACTTCTGAAGCAGGCTCATCTTCCTCAGCCACGACGGCAGGAGTTGCACGGATATCCTCCACAGAGGACGATACTGCGAGTAAGAACATTCACGTCAAAGCGCAGGTGCAGGCTCTAGAGAAAAGAACGTCTGCAGAACGGGAGAAGGCGCAGGAAAATCGATTATCACCGAAGTCGTCCGCAAAGAGCACCTCCAAGACTTCTGGTATACGTGCAGGAACGAGCAGTTGTACGAGTCCATTGCGCAACCAAAACAAGTCTGCAGATTATACCAGAACGTCAGCCATGCTCGGTGGAAGCCGAACGCGAGCTGGCAGTAAGCCTAGCACCATGGGCGACGTTCTCCGTAAGGGACCACAGCAAGATGGAGCATCTTCCTCTGCCCCAACACCTACTACCACAACGACTGGAGCAGCGGCGAAAAATCTCACTGCAGATGCCCAGAAAGCTACAACGGAAGGCGGGGGTAGTGAGGTGCCGACGTCCTCTTTCCGGCCTCCCTCATTCGGCGCGCTTACTCCTCCCCGGCGGTTTTGGTCAGCTGCTTCTACGGGAAGCTCACCAAAAGAGGGAAAAGGGACGGCGGCGGACATGTTAAGCACTAGCGGAGGAGGTGGCGTTGTAAGCGGAGACGGACCAGCGGGTCCTTCTAAACTGTCCGAGCATACGCGCAAACGCCAGCGCGCGCAAGACCTTGCAGAGGAAGGGGAGACGTTGCGAGTGACCATATCTCAGGTAAGCATACTGACATACTGTAAATTAGTGTTAGGATTTAATTGACTTCCTGTAACCCTAGAAATAACCGGCCTCAAAGAAACGGAGAGCAAAAGCAATATATGCCCTAAATCATATATAACGTTATGGTCTATCATTGAGCAAAGTGAGCAACGAGAATCAAAATGGATATGGGTCGAGGTTTAGGAGCTCTCGCTTGACACCATGAATCAGGTAGAGCAGTCAACGCAAGCTGCACTTAGAAATCTACACGAGGCTCGGAACGATCAAGCCGCATTACTCGAGGAAAAGGAACGGCTACGCAAGGGCATGAAATCATCCCAGACGCGCGTTGCGACTGCGCAAGCCAGAATAGCCGCTCTGCAGGATAGAAAAAGAACCACGAAGCAACGCTTAGAGGAGGAAATGGGCACTCGTGAGAACGAATTCAGAAAGCGGTTATTCAAGTAACAAGACCAACTTGAACTTATTCCTGATTCACTATTTTTAATTAAACAGTGGTCAGTGGTGCTACTCATGCTAAAACTGTCTAGTTAGTGTTAGATCTCAAGAGCACCTCTTCATATTACATTCATTACACGACTGTAAATTCGGAACTGCAGGAGAACTTGGATTACACATATTAGGCACCAACAGCGATTGCGTGATTTGCAAATGCAGCTGGGCCAGGGTACGCGAGAAATGAAGCGATTGGAGGAGCTTGCGACAAAATACGACCTGCCTTTGAGTTCAGATCGTGCGTCGTCCTCAATTTTGACAGGCGGCTGCGGCGGCGCTGTAGGAGCTGATGAAAATAACTTGTATCCGACCTACAAGTCGCGCGTTAGCGATCTGCAGCCACGAGAGGCAGGAAGCGCTGCCGGAACTATGTCTTCGACCGCGGCTGGTGTGATACGGTCCGGCTTTTCGGCAGCCGCGACTCAGCAAGCGTTGCAGGAGACTGCTGACGCGACGGCGGAGCAGGCGCGGCAACTAGAACAAGAGATGGCTGAACTGGAAGCGCAGAAGCAGGAGCTTCTCACTCATTGCGAGAGTCTCAACGCGGCACAGGAAAAGTTGGAGGTTCAGAAAAATAGACTGTGCACCAAGTACTTGGTGCATGTGTCAGACGCAGATGCACGATTCAATCCTCCAAACAGATCAGCTTCAGGCGCAGCAGCGGATGCAGAAAAATCGGCGCCGGCGGCAAGAGTATCAAAAGCGAGCGTCTATAACAGGAGAAGTGCCGGTTTTTTCAATGCCAACAGCACAATCGCCGATGCCTCTGGATTGCTGTTGAAACAAGGCCGTAGCGTGAGCCTTAGCGCGACGCCTGACCCAACAAGACGATCACTGGCACTGCCGTTGAGCCGGCTGGCTGAAGGGGAGGCGACGGAGCCGAAGCTGTCAGCTTCGATAGACCTGTCTGCCATGCGTGCACCTCGGACAAGCGGCTTCATGTCAGCACGAGGCACCTCCTTCGCGAGCCGGACAACAAGAGCAGCAGACGCTGTCATGTTAGGAGACTCAAAAATTGAAATTTATTTATCTAGTCCTTTTCACAAAGTTTTCTTGCACACGAAGGGATCATCTGCACACAATATTTTCATACTACTGGCTTTCCCGGCAACGACTACCCGAACTCGAGGTGGTATATCATGAATTATATATAGAAGAAGAGCAAGAAACTTAACTAGAGATGTTGATCACACCTCTCATATGAAGAGTGTCGATGTCGCGACAGAGGCCGACGAGATATCGCCCAACATTTCTAATCATGGACGGAGAGCAACAAGGACTCGTGACGCCGTTTTCAGGACTGCAAAAGGAACACATGGCCTTAGCGAAGCAAGAAATGGACGGGGCTGCGCGAGAGTTCAACAGACTGACAAAGATGATCCGGCGCGAGCAAAGCCATCTCCTGCGATTGGAGCGCGACTTCGAGGAGGCGCGCGCCAACGAAACCGTCGAAATGAGTGAGCTTAAACAAGAGCTTGACCTCGTCTGTCAGAGATTATGAGGAATCGAAGGATTACATGAACCACGTAGCTGCGAACTTCTATTCCCTCATCATGTTTGTGATGTTCTAATGATCGACTCTTGCTATCTTTACAGCGTACTTCTTGTAATTAATAACGGTTCGTTTTCCCTCTGAATCTTAGGGTTTCTCCCTTCATGCAATTAGTGACGGAAATTATCCGAGTGGGGCTGTGGTGGTCGTTCCTGTTCTTGTTACGGTGTTAAGTAGAAACAACGTCTTTTTTCATACTCTCTCGGTGAGCGGCAGGGAGCGGCTGCTGAGCTGGAGGTGCTACGGCGTTTGGTGGGCAAGGTTGAAATAGAGTTGGGACGCATGGAGGGAGAATATGAGATTAAGAGAAAGGTACTCGAAGCTGGAAAGCGAGACCTCGAGCAAGACTTGGGCACGCGGCGCAGCAGTGTCATCCACTCGGACCAGGATCAGGCACAGCAGCAATCCATGATCCAGCTGCGACTCGACCAGATGACAGCATTCGACACCCGCATGGCGGAACACGAGACAACGTACAAATTGAAACGCACGGGACTACAGAATTGGCTTGCCGACAACAGGGCGAAACTGTCTGCTGCGCAGGCTGAGATCGGTGAACAGCAACAAGGGTCCTCTCTGTTGCAAGAGGACGGCTACCATGACAACGCTGAAGTATTAGCGGATGCGCTGGGCACCTTACCGCCGCCAGTGCTGAATCTGGTCTCACCACAGGACATGGCCAGCACTGTCGGGCCGCTTTCACAGGCAAGAGCCGCCTCGAAAAAGAATAGCAACTCCTCTTCGACGAATTCAGGAGATGCCTTGCGTGCACGATACGAGGTGCTGAATTCTAAGGTCGCGCAAATGGAACAAGACTGCGGCGAAAAGGCGAAGACACGCGAAGCGCAAATTGTGCAGCTCGAAATCCGTTTAGCGAACTTATTTCGAGAGCGGGAAGAGGCACGGCGCGTGCGCGACCGATCCCAGAAGTTCCTGGCGGCGAAAATGCGGGAATTGGAGGAGCAAGCAATCGAAGCAGGCGTTGATGCTTCTGCTATGTCTCCTCCCGGAATAGGTATAGACGGGAGTAATCGCTCCAGTAATATGTCGGGGGGTCGAGCCTCTTCAACTGTAGAGGGGGACCGAGTTAGTTTACTTCCGGGGGCGGTGAGTCGTGACTCCGCTACGAGACCTGGTCGTCGCACACAACTTGCTGCATCGTTTGACCGCTTTTTTGCACCCGGCGGTACAAGGAACCAGCAGGGAGACAGAATCAGTGCCAGTTTTCTGTCGCAGAGCGGCCGAGACGGCCGGGCAAGTGGCCAGGGAGGGAGTAATGCGCCGTCAGTGAGCACAGTGGGTGACTTGAACCGACTTGCTCCGAATTCGAACCTCCACTCGCATGAATGGGTCGCGAGTGGCAATACCTCTACACAAAACCGGAGTTTCCAGCGCATTGAGCAGAACCGGAAGGAGTTTGCGCGGTTAGAGCAGATCTATGATGGAATCAAGAGCATAGAGGACTCTAAGGACTCCTTGCGCGAACAGGTGGACCGTATCCAGAAATGCCTCTTTCTCGTAAAAGACCGGCTGGCAGCGAAGGAAAAAGGCCTCGAGCGTATCTCTCAAGCGGCATCAACAGTGGCTAGTGCAGGAACCAGCTTCAACACCACAGCGCCGGGAGCGCAGAAGCCTTTTGTACCGCCAGGTGCTGGAAGCCCTTCGCGGACTAGCGTGAGCGTTAGCCCAGGCAGGTATTGAATCGTGATCGTAAAATCTGAGTTGCAACTACTTGGAGACTTCGAAATGGATTAGTTCTATGCTGCAACAGGTAGAAGAGGTTGTAGAATTTCTCGCTACAACAACGCTCAAATTTAGCTTTCTCATCTATCACTTGAAGTTTATTTCAGCATTGGTTTTCAATCCACGCACAACTGTTAGGCCGCGGACTTCGCGGATCGGTGCGTCAGAAATTCGACAGACGCAAGAGCGGGTAGAACAACTGCTGCAAAACTACGATCCGCGAATCTTCCAGGACTTAGCGGAGATCAGACGGAACCTGGCTGTGAAAGAAAAGGAAGCGCATGATGCAGAAAGAGAGTTAAAGAAGTTTGAGGCAGCACACGCAAAAGACGTCAACCTGTACGCGCGGGGAATTGAAGAGGTATCAATGTTTGCTTCATGCTTCTACGGACAAGAATCATGTATGTGTGACTCTCATCAAGGTCGGGGGCGCGTCGACGAAAATTCTTGGTAATCCATTCTTCATCGTCTAGTTCTATCTTGATTGATGATCTACCATGATCTTGATCATGTCAGTCTATGCCTACTTGTTCATCTAGCTTTACCGTCATTGTGGAGTTGGATGCGGTACTAGTACTATGACAAGACCCACAGCCACAGTTGCTAAATGCCACTCGAACAGGAGGAGCTCGCCTTGGACGCGGAGATGAACAGTTGCCAGGACAGAATTCGGGCAGAAGGAACAAAAGCAGAGCAGCTTCGTCGAAAAGGGGAGGAGGTCACTGGAAATCTGAGTCAAGTTGAGTCGCAGGTGACTGAATTGGACCGAAAGTGCAAGTTTCTGGAAGGGAAGCTAAGCGAATTGCGGAACCTGTCCTACGTGATAACGGAACGACGCGGAGAGGAGTCGCCTTCGTCCGCGTCAGGAAATACGCTAGGAAAACCAGGCTTCTATGCAGGAGGTGGAGCGAAGCTAACAGCAAGTGGCTTGCCGCACGAAATAAAGGCGAAAAAAGCTCTACCCACAGACATAGCGGCTAAGATCGAAAGGATAACGACCGCAATAAGCGATGAACGCGAGAAATTAGAAGAGACGGAACGTGAGGTAGACGCGATAATATCAAATATATCTATGGTCTGATTTTTTTCTCAGGATTATTTAATCTACATCTAGTATCAGTATGTTGGTCCAACTTATTATATATTTATTATAATATAAATATATTATGTATTTATAATATAGCATAATTTGCAAATGCAATGCCGATGGACAACATACCCAGTATGTTCGTTTGTTTCAATCATGTTGTGCTTGTCATGCTCGGATGAGATTCACCTTGTTTGTTTCCTGTTGATGCTGTCCGCTGCGAGACCTGGTAGTTGCAGAGTCATTCTTTGAATTTGATACATGAAGACATGACTCTTTTCACGATATTGAATTCCGATTTTCGTTTATCATGCTTGTTTTTGAGGTATGCCCCGAAGCACCGGAAAGTAGTAGCTCGCAAAAGGCGGGGGCTTCCAGATCAGTTTCCTCATCAGAGAAGAAAAACCCTGACTCCGAAGCATCTGCACCCTTCGGCAAGAAATCCACGGCGACTCGAGCTAAAAACAGCCGCGTAGCTAAGCAGTCAACAGCGTCAGGAGTGGGAAGTGCACCAAAAGGCCGAGGCAGTGGTCTTCCTACGATAGATGTGGTTAGAGCTCACTTTGGTGCGGACCATCCAGCACATCAATTCTACGTTCACCTATTGCCACTTTTGAAAGGAATAGCTGTCATGCTCTGGCGAAAGGATATGTGGGTGCCTCGCATCGTGTCAGTTTCGACGGATTATCAACGATTATGAACAAGTCAACTATCGTCTTTATTTTCATCATCTTCAAAGCAAACTTGTCTTTAAATTTGTAGAGGTGGAGGTGCCATTAGAGCCATTTGTACATTCTGATTCGCTTGCTCTTCGTGATTGCACTAGTTTTTTAATTTCTTTAGTATTATCATTATGCATTGAACATCATCAGAATAGTCAGAGGCTTATCGAATGTAAGAAGGTACTCAGTAAAAAAATAGAAAATTCCCGGCATTGTTCATACTGGCTGCAGTTCCATTCGGAAACGAAAGTCGTCGCGGAGAGTTTCATACGGGTTGCTTCCTTGAAGTCGGTAAACGTGCCTGATCCAACATTGCGATTGTTGCAGGACGTTGCGGCGGGGACCCCGATTCCGCCAAGCAGGCCAAAGCTCTTTCAAATCCATGTCTTGAGGTTCGATTCGCCACCGCTGCGTCTACAGGTGCCGACTATCACGACGCTCCATCTCCTGACACAAGGTTTCAAGATCATATGCGAGACTCCGAAGGAACAACTCGCTTACTACGCTGTGGTCTTGGGCTTGAAGACTACATAGTCATAGACGTAGACAAAGATTACAACCTCTTTTGATTTAAAGACTCCTGTACTAGAATTAGAGCAGAACGAGATCCTCTTCCTCGTTCTTGGGGAAAACATCTAAAATAAACGAGAAATTACACAATTCACCTGGTGATCAACGCATCATGTCTATGTCTACCATCACATTATCTAGTTCCGCGCATGTGTCCTCTGTGTCACAGTCAAAGATGAGCAACTGAAACTGAATCTGAACATCGACATCCGTCGCTGTCTAACGTCCAAATTCTACGTAGCACTAGCATGCTAAATTTTACATTGGTTTTCCTGAGTTGTAACAACAACAAGACGAAGACGCATTATTCTCTTCAAAGGAAGAAATACCTCGCTGTGCTGGTGATGATATTTCGGACTTTGTCAGAGGTCGTTGTCCTCTTTCGTTAGTACTACTTCACTTCTTAGGAATTGAAGTCTGGCATTGAAAGTCCCGTCGACAGTTTCGGAGTACTGATCTGGGCATCCTACCATACCAGTACTACGCCGTCCTAAATAATCGGTATTAACAGTCCGCGCCTTCGAGGAGCGTCGTCCTCGTCGTCTAATCTAGACTGTCTAACAAGAAAAGCAATTTAACCGGATGAGACTTGCAAGAAGTGCTCCGTTCGATCGAATTCGTTTTTCGAACCAGGAGTAGATCAGAGGGAAAGTTGTTCCTTGAGAGTAAGGTCGTCCTTAGGTCAATGAGCAGTCGCCCGTGTCTTGTTTCTGGTTTATGATACCTTATGTGCACCTTGTTTCCTTGATTGTTGGCGGTCTTCCTCAACAATTATGATTCCTCAGCAGAAAATTTTGTAGTGAGTAAAAGCATGATGATTTTTGAACAACTAAAAGAGAGTGGAGAAGGTACCTGACGCTGACACACACATGACTGTTGGGACTGCAGAATAGCCGTGCTGCGAGCGTGAGCGCGTGAAATATGCTCGCGTCACGTAGTTTTGGACAGCTTCCTCTGCAGCACAACGAGAGGACACAGTATGTGGGGCAGCACACATTGTACTTACAAACAAATGTTCCCTTCTATGAGTTTGCTACATCCATAGTACTGCAACAAGTTAGTACTTCGGCTTGAAGATGTTTAAGTTTACCTCAGTGAGTTGTAATTTTCTTTAGTACTGTCTTCCTAAAGATTTTCGTTAAAAATTAATATCATCGATCCCAGGTACCGATCACAGCTGAAGGCGGTTAGCGGTCCACGATATCACGGCAAGCCTGTGCACAAAAGATGGAATAGCTGTCACAGTGTGAGATGTACGGAGGCCAACTGGTGCAATAGAAACAGAGACGCGAAAAATGGTACCTCTCGGTTACAAAGTATGACTACAACTATAATAAGGAAAAGTATGTACAGGTAATAAACTGTTAGTATCCACCACTTTGAAAAAAAGAAATTACTTAGACCCTTGCAGCCGACGTAGTTAAACATTCATCTATCGTCGAGTAGAGCTTCTACTAGATCTTTTCGGTCAGTACAGCAATAATTCTAGAAATTCATAACAAGATGATATGACACAAAACAGGGTCTTTCGATACCCATCGTCCGCTGAAGACCGCTATCTATGATCCTGTGTGGCATCCAGAATGGAAGCCTACGCAGTTGGGGAACAAGCTTGTGACATCAGGAACAGATGAATTCCGGCAGTATGCCCAAGCCAGCGCTTGGGATCTGCACCGGCCGTTGAATTGGGGCGCCCCAGAGTGGGGCCGCAAGGGCAAGAATAATGTGTACCCCCGTGCGAAATACGTTACCGCAACTGGCATGAGCGCAAGCTTCGAACAGTAGGTGGACATCTGTCATGGTGATTTTATTTGGAGGATGCGGAACAAAGTTTGTGTTGTATCGGCGAACTCGTTGTACTAGAAAAGTGGTATGAAGATGAAAATCGAAGTTAAAATGACGTCGATCACGATCCCCATGATTCGTTACATTCCTGCAAAATTTATGTGCCAGTGCTGCGCAATACCAATATTGACCCCCCATTCTTTCGACATGATGTAGTGCCAGCGTCCGAGACGCACTGCAAGAACTGCAGGATGAAGATCGACCCCTTATTGCCAATTCGCGTAACAAAAAACAAGGCTGCACTAGCTGCTACTAGATGAATATGCTTCAAGTACGAAAGAAAATACGACTAGACTGCAATTCCTTCATTAGATCAACTACCGCTGAACTTAGATTTGATTTGATTTACTCGTTGACACAAAGAACCGAAAAGATCCATGAAAACAAGCATGGGTGGAATGTCAAGGTGCTTTGAGATGCTACGAAGGAAATGCACAACACGAGGTGAAGCAAAATGTAAAAAGTAACAATTATACGAAAAAAGATGGCACCATTGGCAACGCAGTCGGCATCCACGACGGAGAGGTGGAGATCATTGATCATACGGTTATACCTTTACCATTCCGTATGCGTATGAAGAACAACCTCGTAGGTTCTCCATCGTCGGCGTGATCTCATCTAGTATGTACTAGGAAGAAAAGGCGTTGTCTGTCTCGCAACCGTTGCTGCTGAAGCACCTGCACTCACTCACTCTGTCGAGATGAGATGGATGCTAACATCCACCTGAATAGCAACTACAAGTCTACTGTCAGATGCGTACTTGTTCACAGCCAGATGAAGGAGTCGTACTTTGTAGTGACGAACTTCGAACCAACTAAAGATCAGTGTAAGTGTATACATCAGTACAACCGTCGGTTTTTTTTTGTCCTTTCATCATTTTTTCATCTGGGACAGGGAGAGGCGCAAGTCTACCCTATTTTGTTTTGGCGCGTTAATCTTGGCCCTTTCTGAACAGAAAAGTAGAGATATTGGAAAACCATAAGACGCAAAGTCATCAAGTACACAAGGTGAGACGAGAGTACGTAGGTGTGGTGTTGGTCGTTTGTTCTATTCCCAGACCCTGACTACACAGAACAAGGATGACATTACAAGGTAAGTAGTGGAAGATTCAATAACCGCGTTCTTAAGTTTTTTCGCACCCGAAATCGAACCCCAGTTTTCAGTAATTGTTGTTCTTCGGGTTGTAGAAAATAGACCACAACTGATTACATCAACCTCAACGTTGTATATCTTTCACGTTTCTTCTTGTTCTTGTGTTATGTGGTAGTGGTTCTTCTTCGACCAGCTATTTCTTGTTACTCATCAAGGAAGAAGGAACCCTAAATTACCACGTCCACGAATGATGAACATAATTATTTGAGTTAAGAAACATAAAAAAAGATGACGAGGTCAGTATTCATACCATCGTATCTACTGCGCGTTTCCCGTCGCTGGTGCATTAGTTGCACTATTGTGAGGACATCAGTGCTAATATTCTTGCTTTTTTTTGAGCGAAGAGCTGAAACAAGCGGGAGTCTTACAAATCTCGGCTAGCACTAGCAGCAGCAGCAACCAAAACGCTGGGTCGACATGGAATTCGACTGTCGTGAACGTTACACCAACAACCCTAAGCGCGTCAGCCGTAGACATCGGTAACGCCTCGTCGACATCGAACTTCCTACCATTGGATTTTTTCTCGCAACTGACCGCTAGCAGCAGCGCCAACGTAGTTTCCCTCGGCGCAACGCGATGCCCAGAAGCTGCGGGTGAGTGCTGCTTATCATGCTGGCGCGAACACCAACACGTCTGTGGTGGCGATGGTGACCTCGACCGGTGTCCCGATGAACACTGTGCGCTTCGCCTGTTATCCACCCTATGGAGCGAAGGAAGACTGGCTGATTTGCGTACAGCCGCACTTGAGTGGGACGCGGACGGTTCACACAGACGCAGAGATTTGCGATGAAGTCGAAACACTACCAGCCTATCCTGTTGACAGGGATACCGGAACACACGCTTTGCGGAGCACCGCAGCTACGAGTAGAGGTGGAGGTTGGCGTAAGATATTTGGAAGCACCGGGTGTGGTCGGGTCTGCACGTACTGGAATGTCGATGTAAATTATACGGTGGAAAGCGTTTTTCGTGCAAAAAGCCCCCGCGTATCCTATTCGGTGACCAGCCAGCGCGACTGCTGTCTGTTTGCGCACTCCTTCGAGAGTACAGACCTTGCGGACGGCGGCGCCACTGTCCGATGGCAGTAGAAAAGCTCCTCTTGTCAGTGTCTGGTCGACAGCGAGTTGATGCTGCGCAGCAATCTCGACATGAGTTCTGGACTGAGCATGCGGGACCAGGGAACGTGCTCCTTCGGGCACTTGAGCGCCACTGTCACAGGCGGCGGGGTGTTGAACGCCGGAGACGGCGGCGCGTTGTTCTGGCGCGAGGCAGCGGGCGGAGCCGAAGCGGCGAACCTGCGAAGCGCCGGACGCTGTGCCATCGAAAACGGCTTCCAGCAGCTCAAAACCACTGCCGGCGTCGGCCGTCCGGAGGTAGGGATGACGCCACCAGTGGACGGAAATAAGTTCGACGAGTTTCCGAATCATGCCTGCACGTCTAGTACTTGGTGTGGAAACTGCCGGTACGCGATTACGTACAACCCGATCGGCAGTTTGGAGGAATGCTGTCAGGCTTGCGTCACTCTGCAGTGGGTAGACTCACGGGGTGGCAATCAAATCGGAGATCCGCGTTCCGGAACGGTCTCGGATGGTCAGGGTAGCGATATCAACCCCTGTGTTTCCTTCCAGATTATGGAGGGGAAATGTGTCATTTGGCGGGAAGCTGTGTTCACGGAAGGCCTTACCCAGGTCTGAGTGGCACCGTGTTGCCCATTGAGAGAGCGTTTGCACAATAGACAGACCACTGTGAGGACTGCAACCCGACGCGCGATGATAAGAGAAACTGCAATTACTTTTCGCACGTTTTCTATCGTAACACAAACAACATCAGTGGGGATTCCACTGGTACCTGAGAAGCGGCAGCCGAGAGACAAAGATGACTCCGCGGGGAGTGGGTCTTTCGTGGGCCACGACGGAGGGGTGAAAGCGCCTTTATTCCTGTGACTAGCACGAGCAATAGCAGTACCAATGGAACTCCTGCTAGTGCTGGTGGGGAACAATTCCCGTTGGTCGGAACACCGATCGACTGTGTTCAAAGCTTTCCTGCGTTGCCTCCATCAAACAATTCTGCAGCTGTTAATTCTAGTACGACATCATCAGATACCAGCACTTCAGTAGTCACAACACGGGCTCTCGTTTCCGCGAGCAACTTGGTTTTCGTCATTCAGCCAAGACAGATTCCGACCCAAGTCGGGAAGCGATATCATCTCCTTCGCAAAGGCAGCAGTAGCGCAAATCGGACGAACCACACCGAGAGCCATCCTGTCCTGTTCCCTCCACTCGAAAATGTTTGCGCCAAGGTGCAACTCTTTGACCCGTCAGTAGGGCCGACAACGTTTGACGATGGCACTCAGCAATTGTCCAACATCGTCGCGCCGTCATCTACCTCTTCATCATCAAACGTCGGACCACTGAATTTGTGCGAGTCAGCCTGCCTAGCTACCGCGGGGTCTCATTGTAGTGAATTGTACTTTCCGAAATTACTGTGGAAACAACTCTTCGGGTGTTTCCGTCGTGGGAAGCGGCATGGCCACAACCACGTCATCACGGTTACTTCAACAAATCTATCAGCAAAAAACAGCTTTCAGTTGCTTTCAAAACCGCAGGGGAGAACAAGCCACGCTCTGACTTCGAAGGCCAAAAAATTGAAATGTATCCACAAGTCGCAACTGCAACGACTTTCTTGAACCAACCGACGTCAAACACAATTCTTTCCGATGGGTCTTCAGGCTCCTCGCCCGACACTGTATCTGCTTCAATAGGCAGCTACGTTGCCCCTGGGACGACGACTCTTTTTCCGCAAGTAGCAAGTGCCGAATTGTCTACCGAAGTTTTCTTTCTGGAAGGTCAAGTGGTGCTTTATTCGGCTTTGCGGTCGCGTCTGACGCAGCGGCTGTTGCAATATTCTACGACACTGCAGCAAAACGGCGGTCGTGGAAGAAAGTGTCAAGGCGCTTGGCAATGCTCTGGATGCCGCTAGACGGCGGCTCGAAAATGATGATGAACAAAGACGTTGGGAGAGGGAATTCATGAAAAGTAGTTCTGTGGAAGATGAGGATGACACCGTTGGCAGTTTTTACTTCTCTGGTCAGCAAGCGCGTCGTTTTCTCTCGACTGCCACACTCCTGGGTGTACCATACAGCTCCTACCAGCCGACTTCGCATTCAGGGCAATGCCTTGGGTATTGACAATAGCACACGTGGGTCTGCCGATCCGAAATGAAAGGTACACTACACACTTAAACTTATGGCGCGTCCGGCCGACGCAGCTGCTGTATTGAAGGTCCACAACGCCAACGATTTGGTGCGATAGCAAAGTGTTGGAAGCGCGCTCACAACCGGGCTTAGCCGAGCGCTTTCCCAAGGGAGTATGCAGACGAAACTAAACACGGCCTTCGCAAACGCAAACGTCCCGCTAGCAGAACGCACGATTAAGTACTGTAAATGCCGCTGAGATGATCGCGAAGTCGGACCAGATGAGCGCCGTATGGGACCAAAGCCAAGTTGATGAAAAGCTATCTTCGAATGCAATGCGTTCCTTTGGGATGGTAGCCCATCGCTCGATTGACATATTCGGGGGTAGAGCGCTGGCCACATCCCTCTACTTCATCGGTTAACTACAACTAAAACATTTCAGGTACTCCTTCAGCCAATGATAAACAAACTCCTCTTCGTTTTTTATTAAATGCTTTAGCGCAGGGGTTAGTCTACTCTACGAGTAGTCCTCTCATCATTATTCGGCGGCACCCCAGAAGTCCTTGTCCTTCCCAGCGCCCAAGGATTTCCCGTTCTGGCAATGTTGGTTTTCAATCTTCTGCTGGTAATATGAACTTAGAAGAGGAAAAATATGAAACAAATAGAGCAAAAATGTCGGAAAATTGAATTTACATGGCTATTACATAACTACCTCAGAAGCAGTAGCAGAACGTTCGTACTCCATGAAGGAGTTCGGGTCCAGGCCGTTCAATTTTGTAGAAAAGTAAAAGTTCTTATTTTTTTACTCGTTTTTATGGCTCTGGTATCCGCCACTTTCATCGGACCAACAAGACCAAAACGCGTACAAAATTTGTCTTCCAATTAGGTCATCATGCTCCTCAAAAATATTATATTTGAATTTGGTGACTTGGGTCGTGAGAGTGTCGCAGAGTCGCTGCATGGTGATGGTAATCTTTAAACCAAGTGCAATGTAATCCACCATCGCTTTCCTCGTGAATATTATGATCAAAGTGAGAATCTTCTGCGGTCGAGAATTCACGAGAACTGCCTCTCACATACGGACAGTGAGTGCGAGTGGTCTATGATCTCAAATTGAGGCGGGACGAGAGATGGAGAGCAGAGCTGAGATAACATATTGTGCGGTCTGAAGCTGAACCCGAGACAGAAAATCTGTGGAAGAGAGTAACTAAATGGAGCAGTCTTTCTTGTGTCTGTCATCAGAGTGGTATCTGTATTCCAGTTTCCGCGACTGAGAATTTCTCTGTACTGGAGAAGGTACTAGAGGCATACTCGTCTGTTGATCTTCTTGATACCGAGCAAGCTGAAGTTACTTCTGTTGTAAGAGGAACGAACTACATAGTCTTGTTAGTCATATAGTATAATGAATGTTGAGAGTAGAACTGCTGCAGAGAGATGTAGCTTCTCGTCACATTGATCAAGAGATGTGTGTTGATGATAGTGTTAATGCTTGTAGATAAAGATGTTGACCGTCTAGGAGAAGGTCCTCTAGCTAACGCTGAGCAACAACCACTCTCGACCATCCTCCTGGAACATCACAGGTACTGAAAGTTGAAATGATCCCATGCTCCCTGTATATTATGGTTGGATATTCGCTCTCACTTTGTTCCTCAAACTAGCTCCGCTCGACCCGTCGCCGTCTCTACTTGTTTTGAACTTTCTTTCTTGTAGTTTTGGTAAGTAATCAGTTGTCGTGATCGAAATATAATTTACTACTAAGTTCTTAAGGATCTAAGAAAGATTGATTAATCCACTATCGTCGAGAAAAACTGCATTACTACTGCATTGCAAATTTAGCCGGACTACCAAGAAACTGAAGATGTAGTGTATTAAGATAATTGAGTTCTTATGCTCAGTTAGAGTTCATCTTGAACTATATTCGTTCATTTCTTCCAAGAAGGATCTCGATTTCGGCGAGGATAAGCACTTCTAACTCAAAAAAGGCATACATTTGTTTTTTAAAAAACTCTGCGCACCTTCACCTTCTTGATCATCCTCTCGCTCAAAAATCGTCATTGTTCTCCTTTCGCATGTTTTTAACCACGATCTCCAACTACAATGGCGCCTCGTCTTTTTCTTGATCTGCCGACACTCGTGCTTGGCGATGGTTCTGTCAAGGAGCATGGAAATCTTCATGAAAGGAGTTTCCATAAGCTATGGGCCAAGGATCACAAGTTACAGCATGTCTTGCAGCAATGCAAGCACGCTCTGGTGAAAATCGTGGAACTGATGCCCACAGACGGACCCAGCCTGGCAAAGGATCATAAGGTACTATTGTTTCGTTATGCAGGTAGTACCTGATGCTGAAGTTGCCTGCTATCCTCGTGGACCATCTTCTAGTGTGCATGTTGTGGCTCTCAAATAAAGCTAGACCTTTCATCTTTCTTGTCGACGATTTTTTCACTTTCTGCATGTCCTTGACCTTGTGGTCGTGCACCTGCGCCTTTGAAGGTCCTGATGGTGGAATCTTGCAGATACAACCGCCAGCATCACATACTTTATATTAATATTTATATATATATGTTCCAGGGCTCAGGGCTGAAGGCCCCCGCGCCGATCTAACTTTTTGAGGGGGGCGGCCTCCCAGCCCCGGGCCCTCTTTTCGAGGGGCTGCCGTGCGGGAAGGCCTCAAAGGGCCCACTTCTGACACCTTCCCGCTTCTTGCCTGTACCCTAGAGCGGCGCCAAACCGGAGGACGTTGAAGCTGGCAAAGGAGGCAAGGCAGGGCCCCGCTGGCTTGTGGCGTGTACCCTACAGACCTGGCAAAGGTGGCAAGGGTGGACTCCTCTGGCGTGTTGCATGTGCCCAACCCTACAGACCGGGCAAAGGTGGCAAGGCTGGGCCCCCTCTGGCGTGGTCCACCACAGATCCACCCACAGGGGGGGCCTCCCTCCCTGGTACATATATAGACACAACAGATCGCCTCATCTAGCTCATTTCTAAAACCTTTTTATTTTTTGATATAGTACAGGTCGCCATGCGAATACACCCATACCAAATCGGGACCTCTGAGGAGCGACTGCGTATGTGGCACGAGGGCATGCTTTTGAATTTGTTGTCTGCGGCTGAGGATATTTGGGAGGGTGAGAAATGTCTGGTGCACATGTTGCAGGAGCGCGTGCAGGTAGCGATGCAGCTGGTAATGGAGGAACAAAATTTGTGGGCAGTTGGGCAGGAGGAAAGACGGGTGTTTCGTTCATGTGCCGAGTTTTGCGGAGTGCAAGTGTGGCACCCCGAAGACTACTGGAAACAAGGGAACGCAGAGAAGTACTGGGCCGGGGCGCGCAGTCTGTTCGACAACATGCATGCGATGCCAATTGAGGAGATGGACCATCTTCGGAATGACTACAGCAAGCTGGGGGAAGCGGCGGATGCTGCGGACAGAGAGGTCATGGCGGGTGGGAAGTACGGGGAGTTGTCGACACCCGAACTGCTCGCGAGCGAGCTGATCGCACCACCGAGCAAGCGGCCCAGTGCAAAGCTTGGAAGAGGAACCAGCCAAACTTACTACTCGCGTTTGGACCCGCATATCGAAAGGTCCGGGGAGAGTTTTTCGGAACATCTGAGGCGGCGCAAACCGGAAATGGGTGGTGCAAACCAGGCAGTGCTCAACGAAGGTCGAAGAAACATGCTCACGAGCGACCGAGAACTGGCGGACCTAAAATTGCGTTCGAAGTTTGGACACAAAATCGCGCCCCCGGACGCTCTCGACCTCGATTTCTTGCGCAACGTCCGCCGTGGCGCTGAGCGACACTGCGCGCAACTAATTTCAGAAACGGACGTCCTGAAAAAAGAATTCATAGAGAGAGAAGTGGATTTTGCGCCGAAACGGGCAGAAATGCTACACCGCATCTACGAACTGGATACAAGGTTCCAACTTCTGTCGAAAGGCGAAGCTGAGAAGCTACGCTTCGAGCTGAGCCTACTCCATAAGCAGCGAAAGCTGCTGGATTTGATGAACAGCGTCTGCGATGAGATGCGAGCCCTGCGCATAGACTACTACGCAAGGATGGAACTAACGCAAAAGGAAGCCGAATTGCACTACATGCTGGAGGAGAAACTTTCCGGAACTAAGGCTCCATCAAGCGGGCCAGGCGGCTTAACTGCGCAGCCTTTTCGGCAGGCGGTTATCACTGCGGAAGCCCGCGTTGCGGCGCACGAGGCCTTGCGGAACGCGTTTCGTGTGGACATCGAGGACAAGGCCGACTACGCCGACCGCTCACTCGCCAAGGCGCGGAAATGGAGTTACAGCTCGGATGAGGCTACGTTCAGAGAGACATTACGAAAACTGCACGAGATGCAGCGTATCGACGTTTTACGGCTCCTCGAGCAACCGCTGCCACACGGTGATCAGGCAAGAACGCACGCAGAGCTGGATCTCCTCAACTATGCGTTGGTGCAGATGGAAACCGACGTGCCGGCTTCGGCAATCGCGGTCGAAGGAGGCCGTCTGTCTTTCTTACACGAGCTTGTGCGGAAGCGCGTCAAGCTACTGCGCGACGTCGCTATCGACGCAGATTACTCAGCCAAAGAGGTTGAAGAGGCCAAAGACAGCATCCGCAAGGCACTCGAGCTGCATCAACTCCACCACTAGAAGAACAACATCGTGCTCGCGGCGTATCAAATAAGATGGATTGGATTTACCTATAGTATAATACTATAGTATACGAACCTTTCTAACGTGAACCTGTCACGAAAGTACTTATCATCTTGTCCTTGTTGAACTCTTCATCTTCAATTTGATTCCTATCCATTGGGTTGTTCTTTTCTTTGGAAAAAAGTAAAAGAAACGATTTGTTGAAAACCAAGTTGCGTCGCTTCTCGTCCAGGAGGGACCGCGATATTTACTACAGTGTTCGTTGTAATCGGGTACTGCTCGAATTTGCGTTCTCGCATTTTTGTCCCTTCATCTTTCCGTAGGGAAGTAAATAGGTGTTGTCTACTTCACAAAAATAACAAAGTCTCTCGGTGTATCTCTTGTCAACGAACTCTTGCTCGGTTTTTCTTTCTTCTTTTCTGTCCGGATTGATGTCAGTATGTATGATGCGGCGACTCTGTACCTGTAAGAGGTTTTTTATGCTGTCCTCGTTATTTTTTCGCTTTTCTTGCAGATGATGGCAAATCAATGTTCTTGCCAACTTTGTAGTCGGAATGATCGGTTGTGGGTTTCTACGTGATAAAGCCGGTTGAGTAATACATAATGTATGTGGTATCTGTTTGTCCTGTAAGCGTCTCGATGCATGAGGAGCGCAAGCGCTCTTGGTTATCAATGAGACCTGCTTCTTGATGTTTTTGTTGGTGATATGCTGGTCAGGTCTCAACCACATCTTCAACATCAAGATCCGAATGCTTCATCTTGGTTTTGCCGAAACTGGTCGATAGAAGATATGCATACATCTTTTTAGAGCAGCTGGCTGCATACAGTGATACACATTTTTCAAACTGCAAACTCAATTTTTCGCAGGAAAAACTCCAAATTGAACAGACTGAATGATCCAAAATAAAAGGAAGACGAGGAGGAACTTCATCAAATAAGGGACTTTTGCGACCGGAGCGATGTCGGGCGGAATGGCGCTGGCTTCGCGGGTGCCGTTTGATTGCGGATCCGGCGGCAGGTGTATGCAACATGGAATAGACGCTGTCAGCTCTCAGCTGGACCTGATTGAAGAAGCCCTGGAACGTGGAATACCAAGATTACGCCTAGTTTTTTATCATCTAATGTCGTGGACAACTGAAGTTGAACTATCCCGACTGCAATCTCCTTAGCTTCCAAAGAGTGTACAACTAGAATAAACTCAAACTATATATTACCAACTCTAACAACGCGAAGGCTAGACCTCAGGAGCCCAGACGACCACATTGGAGTTTCCTTTCACCTCGCGACAGGAATCTGTCTTGCTGCTACGGTTTTTTTCTTCTTCCAGGTGGCGCTGGTCCCTAGGCGTTGGGCCAACAGCATGATCATCGCCGGTCTAGTCACTGGTACAACAACGATAAAAATGCTGGCATGGCGTGTCGTCCTCTTGGGCCACTGAGTCGTTCTTTCGTTTTCTACACTTCGACCTTATTATATAGAGGTTGGAATTGTCATAAGTAATTATTTTTGTACTAGGACTCTGCTGTGGTCTACTTCTATTTATTTTTGTGCTTTTTATCGTGCTGGTTGCCGTAGTGGCTGGCGGAGAGTCATCGTAACCGTTGGCGTCTATGCATCCACGTTTATCGAGGGCACAGGACGTGACTATCATGTAGTGAACATTACCAGGTATTGCATGGCACCACTACATGCACATGGAGGATGTGTGGGCGGCGAGTGGAAAGGCTCCCACGGTGTGGAGATATATGGATTGGCTCATTACCGTGCCGCTTCAGGTTGTCGAGTTCTACACCATTCTCTGCGCCGCAAATCCAAACAACGATATTGAAGTACTACAAGAAGTGTTTTTATAAGATGAACTGTTTTCCAATTTATTTGTATGGTGTCAACACCTTGAAGAGATGAATAGGCACCGGTACGATCATGTTCATGATCAAGTTACTGCTTCTAGTCGATTGTGGAAATTTAAATTTTTATTGGTTCTTGTACATTCGCCCGCTAAGATTAGACAAGGATTTTCTCGTTGCAGACCCTTTTCTTTGTAAATGCCGCCAGTGGCAAGGGGGCCTGGCGCACTCCCGTACAACCTGGCCAACGCGTGACCGCAGGCCTTCGGCGCCGTCGATATCCGCAGAGGAGCAGTTGGCAAGGCTATCCGGCCCGCCGCGCATAATGGCAGCATCCGCATCCGGCCCAAAGGTCGGAGCCAACCAACGGGTGCCCCAGACGGGTACGCTTTGGCCAAAAAAATTTATGTCGACAGAAATGGGTTGCAAAATGACCCGCCTTTTTTCGGGGGTTAAAGTGGGCCCTTTTTGTCCCTTTTTTTGACACTCCTCCCAAGCGCCTCTGCCCCGAGGCTCTTGCTCTTAAGGGATGTGGCTCCTCTTGAGACGCCTACAGAGTCCATATTTCGCCATCCCCGGGAAGGGAGTCGCGCTCCGCGGGTCCACGGCAAAACTAGCGGAGTAGCGACATCGGTCCCGAGAGGTCTGGGCCTCCTCACGCTAGCCAGGAACAAAAAAACAGTTAGGTTGTGCAACGAGAAAAATCCTGGTGCAATCAGAAAAAGGAAACAACACCACCTGCTGTGCCTACAGATAAAAATTGCGTTACTGTTAAGACTGTTGATGGCATCTCTGTTCATGTTGGGATTCGGGTATGCAGGTGAAGCAGAGTGGATCGACAGATGGGTGGCCTTCACACTAGGCGTCCTCTGCTGGATTTATATTATCTACGAGGTACTACAAGAACAACTACAATCGCCGTAAAAATTTTAACTCGCGAATTTAGATGCACTTTTTGATAAAAACTGTCTTCATGATGATAGACGACGTGAATTATTTCTGACCTTGAAATAGTAATAGTTGGACAACATTGGAAACGTCATCATGGAAGGTCGATTTCCATTTCTTGTGCGATGAGTCTACTTTTCAATTCAGAGTTTTCATCCTGTTCCTCTTATAGCAATATTGGCCAAAGTAAGTCGAAATACGCGTCTTGTTGTTTCTGGGACGACTGGTAAAAATCACTAGATTTCCTTTGGAGAGACAGCTGGGATCGCTGGGCAGTTGGGTGTTGAAGACGCGAGGCGCTTCCTACGACATATTCAGAATAGGAGTAAGGAACAAGAAGACGAGGAGAATGCAATTATCAAACAGGCATTGGAAGAGAAGCAAAAGCAAGCCAGCAGCAGCGGTGCCCTAAGCTTGAGTTTGGATCTTCTTTGATGTTCCCAGTGTGCACTTGCAACTTTAATACTGCTATCTTCTCTCGAATTCTACTCTGATCAAGAGCAAACTAAGCTCACCATAACGGTTGAAGAACAGAAGAAAGCGGCAGCGATCTTCACTGATGTCCGTCGTCTTTTTTCCTATTCCTTCGAGCTCTATTGTAACATGGTTCGACTTCTAGTACATATGATGGTAGAAAAAGAAAATAGAAAATATGATATAGAACAATCAATTTTTCAACACTACAGGATTCTCATCTATCGTTGCCAGTGTGACGACAGCAGCAAAAGGCAACGTGAATGCAGATACTGTGGCTATGCAGGACATGAAGAAACCAGAAGCCCAACTCGCCTTTGAATTAATCCGCGCTATTCTCATATTTGGTTGGGCGTTGTACCCAATAGGCTACCTATCCAAAGGCGACGGCGATAATCTCTACGGCGATAATCTCCATGCACCTGTTCTACTTGATCTTCCTGACTTCTCATTATTCATCTTGAATTATAGGGATGGAATTCATTACAATGAATTAGACGTACTATGTATGGTTTATGGTCATGGATAATCATGTAAATGTTGAAGTCAAGGCTTCGATTCTATAACGACAGATACAGATCGATGAACTCAATGATATCGATTATAAGTAGCAGCGCAGAGAGATATTTTTCCTGAAAATCTCGCATAGAAGTTGGTTCCAAAAGCTACACCCGCACTTTTCATGCCCTCGGACAATCGGAGGAGAATGCGCTCAACGCATGCTACAATCTAGCCGATTTGGTCAACAAAGTAGCGTTTGGTCTCGCTATATACTACGCCGCGAGCTCTAAGGGAGAAAGAGAAAAAGGGGTACTAATTGGTAATGTTGATGCACCTTTTTCTTGGATATAATTAACCTTGACACTATGCAACAAGTTGTAGATACAAGACACTGTTAGTAGGTGTAGCTAGAAGATCATGTAGTGTGACCTCCACCGCATGGCAAATCCTCACGATGAAGATGCCTCCAGGTCCTAAGCCAGCAGAAGGAGCTAAAGGAGCTGAAGGACTTGGGAATTCACCAGGAGTCGCGGATTGAACCCGCAGATTGGTACAAGTACAAGGTCGCAAAAGAGGAGGCGCTCGCGGCTGCGGCATCAAACGCGGCATGGCTCAACGCAAATAAACCGTCGACACCGTCAAGAAATATTATGCCAAGCATGTAGGTCAATGACAAGAGCAGTACGTGAATGATTCTGATTCACGACCCAATCTCCTGCACGACTGTTGATGCCTGGAAGTCCTTACTTAGTCACCTCCTTCGTTGCGCTTCGTGACTTCATATTATTTGAGGCTGCAGGGTGTCATCGTATAGTCTAGGGGTTGGCATGCTAGCCAATGATAGACTTCACGGAATGGGGTGGCGAAGTTATAATAATATCATATGTTCCAGGGGTGGAGCCTCCCCCCGGTGGATGGAGCGGTGGCGGCGTCCGCGCGCCCTTTTTTATTTCTACTTGGGTATATATAAATTCATATTCCGGGGGGCTGCACGCCCACGCTCCCCCCCCCTGTGGATGGCTCTGCGGTGGCGCCTGCTGCGCGCTCTTTTCCGCGCAGATTTTCGCGGGTTGTAGTGTTGGAAGGCGTCAAAACTTGGCGCGGGTGTCCCCTTGCGCCTATCTGCATGCTCCTCACGGACCTCCTGGCCTCTGCTGACCCTCGCAGGCTCGAGGCCTCCGGGGGAGAAGGCCGCCGAAGGCGGCCACGGTCTCAAGAGCAAGCAGGCCGATGACCCAGGGCCCGGAGGGTACAGGCCACACGGCTCAGGGGGTCCACTCTTGTGCCTTTTACCGCCTTCGGAGGCCTTCCACACCCGTCGCGCTGCTGCGGCGGCGAAGCACATCGGCAGTCTGTCGGGCACATGCAAAGCCCCTCCGGGTCTCTCGCGACCCTTCTGGAAGCCTTCCACCCCCGGCAGACGGCTCACAAAAGGGTCTGGGGCTGCACGGTGCCCCCCCTGCGCAGGGGGGGCACAGTCGCCCTGAGCCCTGGAGCATATATTTATATATACGACCAGGCTGTAGTGTACTAGTTTTAGTGCAATTTTTAGCATCAGCCGCTCGTACAGTGGGTGCAGCTGCTGGAGTAAATAGAAACAGAGGAGTTGTGAAGACTTGTTGTTCATCTTTCCATCTAAGCTGAAGAGGGACCGGGATACAACTTCTCCCTACGGTGAGTCATCGAGGCCTCCCATGTCAGGCTCAGCAATGGACACCGATCAAATGTTTGCCGCCGCTCTTCGGGGAGAACGAAGATTTTTCGAGGATAGCTAGAAGTCGAACATCAGAGATCAACTTTACTTGCTACATCTATAACTACTAGGAAATTCCACTTACCTATTGACTAATTTCAAAGTACTTAATAGAAATAAAGATAATTGAAACGCGCACTTCAGAGAGTGTATGACGATCATTAGTACAGGAGAATTTTCGTATGTATGAATATTCAGACTTTCCCACGTCAACGTCAATCGAACGAAATCATCGAAGTTATTGCAGCTAATCTAGTCCGGCTCCTGACATTACAATCTGCGCGGTGGAGACACAGTTTCACTTGACTTCAGGAAAAAACGATCGCGGGGTATTTGCAAGTTTTTTCATCAAAGACTGAGTAATTATATTACTAGAGTAGTCCGAATATCGAGTTGCTCGAGTTCCCTCGAGTTGCCGGAACTGCTCACATGCCCAAAGCGGTCCATGTCGAAACGAAGGCGCAGCAATCCTCGGCGGTATGGCGAGCCATCAGACCACGGAGCCCAGGAGGCGGCCCCTTCGTGGTCTCTTCGCCGGGGTGACGTTTGTACTGAAGCGGCACGCCTCAGCCGAGCTCTTCGGGGCTTGGGGAAACAAGAAGGCAAAGGTCGGCTTCTTTTTTGAAGGTTGAATGGTGGCGCGCGTGCCAGCCTTGCGAAGTGGAGGACTTTGCTTTGTTGGGTCGATGCCTCTGCATATTATTGATTCGTGTCTTGATTTCGGTGATGGTGTGGCCGTCGTTTTTGTGTCTGATGAGTGACGGCCAGGCTGTTCGACTTGGGGGTGGCTGAGATTTAGGAGAGAGGGCGGCTGGCGCTGGCCTGTCTCTTAGAACCATGCCGCCTGAAACAGCCAGGCTCACTCTGTGCGGCATTTCTGCCTGCGCTGTAGTGGATTTACATAGTGACGAGTAGCATGCGATGTCTCCTTGAGGTATCTTGTGACGCGTCAGTATCTAGGTAGCCGTGCTAACAAGGGAGTCCCAAACTACAAGAGCAGGGCCGGGGCCCCTAGATGGCGCTGCCCCCGTCTGCCCCGCGTGTTCAGCGCATCGCAGAAAAGGGACGGCATCGGAAAAGCTCCGGGCTGAAGGCGGTATGCACTCCTGTGAAGCGTGTATGGTCGGGCGCAGCGAAAAAAATTGGGGCGGAACTCAATCAACTCGAGTAACTCGACCCGATATCGGGCGGGTGGAGTTGTCTGTTTCTTTTATATGCATTTGTATGACATGAGGACCTACTTTTACACCTCAGTTGCACAACTACTATCTTCTATGACGAGACCACGACAAGCACCCACATGCTGCTTTGTATATCGTCAGATCATAAACATTTTCCTGACAGAACAGGTGAGCTTGATGTATCAGCTGCACAAGGAAAAAAGTGCTGCTTCTAGCGCTAGTAACGCTACCCAGGGTGGTCCCTATGTATCTGCGGATGCTTCCGCTGGCAGGCATTTCTCTATGCAATGGCATGTATGTTTGACGAAAATAGAAAAACACATTAACAGGATGACATCAAACCTAAAGACCATATGCTCTCTCAATCTTTCTGCGTCGACATCCTGTCCTTCTTGTGGGCCTTCTTGTTTAAAACTTCGGAGAACTGATCATCTCGTTTCTGTCTATGGTATACTAAATGTGTACCTACGATGTCGTGATTGTGATGAAAAATGAACGACCAAGTACTGGAAAAATTGCACAGGAGGATGATGTGCGGATAAGGCAAGACATGACGAACGATGAGGAAACTCAAAAAGTTTGTTCAGGCACAATGAATCTATGATGAAGACATGTCTGCTTACGTGTTTCGACCTGTGCCCATGATGTAGTCGATGAATGCGAGAACCAAGAAAGAAGACGAGACGGTCTCCCACGCACTTTGTCATGATCATCGGAAAGTATCATCGTTGATCTTCATCAACCAACATCGTTCGTGATATTCTTGTAGCTGATGTTGTCGTGATTCCAGTGGATCTGCCTTTCTTCATTTCTTTCCAAGCTGAGCAACTGCTGCTGCAGAAATCCTTTTTCATGTTAACAACATGACGTCGATCACATGGAATCTATTTAACATTGATGTTGAAGATGCGCATGAAGACGCTGGTGATGTAACATGTAGTCTTCGTCGTGTCGTAGAAGTGGGCGGATCCTCATCTGATGTACAAGTACTAAGAGTAAAAGTTTTCGCGGCTTTTTACCGGCATATTCATATACCCATCGTTTTTGTTGCTATGATAGATTGTTCGTTTTTAAGATTTTGTTTATTTCCTTTTTGGGTCGTCAAAAAGAGCAGCGAGGATTATTGAACATCATGATTTTTCTGAGATTTTTTCAGTTCGTTATTCGTCTGCTTGAAGTTTCGTCCTTGATACGATTTCAAGTTTTATTCTTTTTGTTGCTTCGAGTTGGACGAGTAGGAGGTCGACGGTCAAACTAGAAGCGTTGCTGGCCGTCATCACTCTTCTCTCACTTGCAGCTTTGCCAGAAATTAACAGGACGTGCTAATCGCGTCAGTTGTGAGTTTGAATGCAAATTCTTATATATATTCATAGTATATTTTTGGATTTTTTTGATGAGCACTACATCTACACAGGAGGAAGATACCGAAGCAACAAGAGAACCACCACTAGTACTAATCAATTAAATAATAAGGAGCTGTATCAGTATAATTTGAGAAGAAAAGAAGAAAAAGAAACTCATCCCGAGAAGTAGTTTTGAAAGAGTCGTATCAACAGCGCAAGGTCAACAAGGTACTTAGGATCTTCGATGACTACTTGTTGTGTCCGCCGTCTTTGTGGTTACTGCCATTAAGAGAAAGCAGTGCTGTTGTGCTGCTGAAGACGACGAGGTCAAGGATATTTCTATCGTTGAGCTGCAGTACTGACGCGAGACATCAAGGACTGGAAATCGACGCTAAAGCTACACCACGTAGCAGCTGTTCGTTCCCTCGTATTTTGTTCCCGACGCGAGACAATTACCAGCTTCCTTGGTCGCTTTTTTTGAAGATACAAGCAAGCCGTTTTGCTCTGTGTTTGACGCCTGCGACCAACGAGGTGACTGTTGAGAGGAGAAGTAACCGCAACAGGGATAAGCACTCGCACTATTAACGCTAAGTCGAGAACGAGGACGACGTCAAGGGGCATCCTACGACTCGAGTATTCGGCTTATCATAGTACTAGTGCTACTCAGATTTGAAGAAGAACGGGGAAAAGTTAGTAGACGCCCATATCAACGACCGCCAGAGCCAGTAGCTCCGTTGAAGTGGACATCAGATAGAAAGAAGAGAAACTAGAGACGCCAAAAATTGTACGCGACTGAAAACGACACGCATAGCGACAGTGACTACGTCCTCCTCTTCACACGTTGTACGTCGTTCAAGAGATAAAAACGCAAAGAACTCGTAGAATTTTCTCCCGGCGCGAGAGAATTATTGCGCTCCCGGCACCATCGCAAAGCAAAAAAATGGCGCGTTCTAAGAAGGTTCGAACGCGCACAATAAACGACTGCATCGATGACAGTAGCTCGGGCGGAGATGACTCTATCGTGATAGAAGAAGATCAGGACATCGCAGACTTTGCTCTCGACGATGGTGCAGCTGGTACTATAAGAATACATGGATCAATGTGGATCATGGAGTATTGCTATTGTTCCAAACCTCAAACTTTAGCTTACTTAATCCTTTATAGGAGTACAAGATGAACCTTGCCTGTGCTCTCGCCTTTCGCCAGATTAATATTATGAAGTAGATGAATTAGTAGTCCTAGTCACCAGAAGCAGAGGCAGAAGTGGTGTAGGTATTAAGGCTCAATCTTCAAAAATCTCATGGGCAATATGCACAGATTTTGACTTGCTAGCGGCTCCGACGCGACAGTTTGACGAACTTGAAGACGATAAGAACGAGACTTCGTGGACGAGGCACGATCGTTTTCAACGGTCTGCAAAGACCATACTGCTCGACTTCGTGGAGCGAAGTGAGAGCTTCGAAGGTTCGTTGGAAGGACTGCTGGAGCTCGATGCGCACTGGGACGACGCTCTGCTGCTAGTAGCGCTGTCGCTGGCCAAGGATAGCGGACAGCTCTCGACCAACGAGGACCGGGAAAGGCTTCTCTCTTTGCTGGTGCGTTTCTATCAAACCCGAGGAAGCTCGCTGGATCAGTCCCTGGCACTTGAGAAAATGATGTCGCGCGCCGACGATCTCCAACTCGATTTTCCGTTCTTTCCGAAAATGCTGGCAAGCTGGCTTCACAGATTCAAGGAAGTACTCACTCATTTAAATAAGTACTCGCTAGGTCGTGGAGCTGCACAAGACTAGAAGTAGGTAGTGGATGGATTTTACGCTGACCTACTAGCGGGATCGCTAACATGATATTACGACGCGTCCATTTTTTTTTGTCGTAGTCGTACTTGTTTTGAATTATATATTGGCCGTTGTACTTTCTTTTGTATGGCTCTGGTATTTGGTAACCTGAATTCGATCACAGGGCTTCTCTTCTTATTTTCCTTATGATCAAAATCAGGCTACCAAATACCAGGACCCCTCATCTTTCTTTCCCAAGTTCAACTTCGTTCATGTGATTTTCCAAATTCAACGTCGTCCATGCTGTTTTTTTTCTTCTATGAATGTATCCAGGAAAAGCTGATAAGCAGCGCACTTCTTCGTCGGTTACCGCAGAAATTTCTGCTGGATACTGGATCAGATGAGGTAGCAGTGTCGAAATTGCGTGCTCGCAAGGCATGCTACAAGAAGGTGATCCACGATTGCGGATCGCTGATCGGAACAGCAGGCACGTCGAGCGATAGCATCAGAACGTTCCTCGTTGAGCGACTGAAAGAAGGTGGAGGCGCTTCGCAAGATCAAGATGAAGCAGTGTGTGGAGATTATCCTTTGGAGATGGTACTTGGATTGGAAGTTGCGTTGTAATTTTTGTAGCAGGCATGCATGCAAAAGGTACAGTGTCTTATACAATCCTAAAATAGAATTCATATGCTTTAAACCAGGGCATACGAAATATGTAGCAGCAGCATGAACTCAGACCTTCTTCGATGAGATTCTTGAAATTTACCTTTACGAGGACAGTGCAATTGTAAAATAACTCTCTCTGTTCCTCCGTAACATCAACATGATCACTCATCCTCTAGTACAAATAAAGGTAAAAGCAGCCGTTTTGTTCTTTTTGGAGAGCTGTCAATGCAAGGAAGAAGATGATTCCCCAGCGAAGGCTGCTGCCTGTGCCTCTTTTCTTCAACAGCTCAGAGGAATCGGAGTGCTTGGCGATACGGGAATGTTGTTCGGTCTTCTCCGGACGATAGGATCCGTCGACGAAATCGCCGTCGATAACCCAAAAGCAGACCATTTTCTGATCGAGCTGCTGAAGATTCTCATAGAGCAGGATTCCCTGGAACCGGATTTGCTCAAGAGGTCCGATGTTTCGCTTTGAGTGAAAAAGTTTAACAAGGTCAACACAATCTCTACCATCATTTTTCCATCAAAGGAGCAAAATGATTGGATTGAGGAATCGTTTTTTTTCATCAAACTCAAAGTCAATTTCAAACTCCACTACCTAGGTGCCGGATTCTGCATGTGCCCGGAGGCGGGCAGGCACAGGATATCCTCAAGGAAGTGGAGGCTGCCATGCCAGAACATTTTGTTCCGTTCTACCTCGACTTTGAGCAGGACGTATCTATAATGCTAGATTTTCATTATCCATGATCGTATAGCTTTTATCTTCACTTCTACACCTACAGCTCAGCCTCAGCCTTAGGGATATCGTAGAGCATCACTATCAATCTAAGTAAGATATTCAGTCTCAGTAAATGAACAAATAGTGCTGGTGCGTAGTTTCTGTCGGCGTTCAACAGCCCCACTTGCTCCTGTTCGCAATGTGACTTACACCCTTCATCATCTTTTTCCATTTTGCAGGTGAGTCGCGAAATCGATAATTTTTTCGCATCCTCTTCGTCGTGCCATTACAACACCTTGTCCGGAACCGGATGCTATACTACGAGCATTTCTCCGACCGCCTCGTCTTCGACGACAACGTCGCTGCAAGATCGAAAAGAACGATTCGGCAAATTTGTGGCAATGATCGGGCCAGGACGCGAGAAGGCACGTGGACTGGTCGCACAGATTGTGCGTGCTTGCTGCGCGGCTGAAGATCCAGAGGCTTTTCGCAAGTCTTTGATCATGCGGTCTTCGTCTGTGGATGTAGGTTCCGAAAGCATCACAACAGGAGATCAGGGAGCAGCTGCAGTAAACTCAGCGGAAGTAGATATTCTTGGAGGAGCACAACAGGATTGTAGACCAATAAAAGGTGAATCTGGCTCGATCGGACGTGGAGAGCCAGGTGCACCAGATGTTGACGCTGGTGCTTCGAAACAACACATGCTGAATCAAGACTGCTTTTCGTCGATGATCTCCATTTCTACTTGTACTTCGGAGCCGGCATCTTCTTTTACCTCGAGCACGACGAGAAGCACGACGTCGTTTTCGTCCTCGTCTCCTACGTCGTCTTCGACATGCGTGTCTGCAACAACGCTTTCGCCTAGCAGCAGTGGAATCACTCCGTCTACAAGCTCCACTGGTGTCGTCTTGAACGCGGAAAATGCAGGAGCAGGAGGTGGGGACCAACCCTCGTACCCGCAAATGTTGAGCCACACAGTCTCTTCTGAAGTTCCTTCCAATATGAATAGATGTGGCGCGGATCATGGTGCGGAACTACAACTACAAGGAACGACGATTCCGAGCAAGGTTGTACCTGGGGCCGTCACATCGTGCGACAAGATGAGTTCTACAACTACTCCTACTCCTAGTGGGGGCGTTGTAACCTCGTTCGAGAATACGACGTCGAGTGCCAGTGCGTTTGATAATCCATCGGATATTCTCACGTTGGGAAGACTTGAGGCAGGCTGCGCTCTGCTCACCTACCTGGTTCAGCAAATCGAGGAGGTGCCCGCGTTGGCTTTAGCCGATGGATTTGGCCGTGCCATTGTCACCCTAACCACGCAGGAAGAAAAGGAGACTGCGACGGAAATGCTCCTTCGCTGCGAGAGCCTTTTCCCAGAGGGTCAAGTCCTCGACACATCCACAGGAGCCGGCTTTTGATTAGGGATGGGACTAGAAATTAGTGATTCCTTTGATTATGATTTGGCACAAGCACGGGCACAGCCACATCCAGTGATCTAGCACTTGTCCGCTATTTTGTCTTCTTTGTAAGATGTTAGGAGATCATTGTCCACCATGTGATTGTGGCTGAAATTATCCTTCACTACAATCCAGCTCAGCGATCGGCAACTGCAGAGCGCTGTCGTACTTGTCCCTTTTGTTGAGTCTGTCGTGCTGCTGCACGGCAGACAATAAAATGTAGTAACTAAAGCTAGGGAGGCGTTAGATCAACTACATAGAGCTGGACGAGAAGGACAGCGTTGATAGTGTTATCGGAAGGGTTTATTTTTGATTTCGATAGAAGATACATTTAGATTTTCTTTCTTATACTATAGTTGTAATTGTGTTGGGAGGCAACATTGACTACATGATTCTGCATGACACCGAAGCAGGCGCTCCTGAGAAGACATGTCGCCGACTTGACTTTTCATGGCGCACTGGTCTTGGTGTTGGTATTTGAATGCCAGTACGATGATAAGTCTAGTACCATGTTTTATTGAATATATTTATAAGTATCACTAAGTAAAACGAGCCGCAAAATCAAGGAAAGTTATAAAAATCGCAGACTCCGAGTCAGACAGGAAACAAAGCAAGAAATATAGTGGTACCAGGAAGAACGATCTCCTTCGACCGATGTGCGTGTACGAGTATTACGCCTGGAAGAACTACAAAGAACCAGGAGCGCGCCGCCGTGATGTTGATAGTATCCCTGACCCTGAATCCTTTCATGTACCAGATAGTAATAAGTCTACCTCCAGAACCAGAAGCAGCGACACACCGATAAAATAGTTCTGGAATATGTATGAAAATAGTACTTGGGTAGGGCATGTCTTCATCTTAAACAACATTCTGTAAATGTATCTCCTCTAGAGCAAGAATAAAAGTGATTTTCCGGCACAGTGCGTAGCCTGGCTAAGTAACGCGACGCACACGGGAACCTAGGGTCGGAGTTGAGTCAGGCATTGGCGGGCCCGTCGTGGGGCATTTGTTATCAATCCTCACCAAGATTCCGAATTTATATCTCGAGGAAACAATCCCAGTGACTCCTGCTCAGAAATGGTCTGGCATCACGAACAATATTCGGTAGCCCTCTCTGCCGAGCGAACTCATGATATAGTTTTTTCTACTCTCCGTCTCCTCCAATGTCAATAATTATAATATAACAACTACAACTTCTACATGTTGGTACTAGAAGATATTTCGTCACGCGAACTAGAAAGCGCCGAATACGATACAGCATAGTATTGAGAAAAAACTACATCGCCATAACATGAAGAAGATGAAGACGAAGGATAGATGAGTTTGAGTATGAGATCAATTATGATTAGTGCTCTTGAAAAAGAAGATGATGCCGCAATACTAACTATTTTGAGTGATAGAATAATGAATATTTATTTCGCTGTAATATTATGTACGAACAAAAAACTTTCTCCTATAAAGAATTACGCTGGATTTTTTTGTTCGAAAAATTGACGTGGAATAAGATAGGATTGCATCATCGATAACGAAAGGAATAATATTCTTAATATGATGAATAATTCTCGCATACGGAGTAGCGTATACTGATTGTTTTTATGAAGAATATTTATAGAGGTAGTTTGATTCGGGGGTCATTTTTTTATATCAATTCGTTGTCGACGTTACTCGCCACCCTATCAACATCAATTTTTCGTGGATTTCGACTTCTATACCTGACTTCCGCCAGGATGTTGGTCATCTCTTATTGTTTCGTGTGGTGTTGTTCTACTACTTCACTTGTACCTACAACTATGTATAAAAAGAAAAGCCGAACGATGTGAATAATCTTCAAGAAGAAAATATGCAGCAGCGGTGCTAGAAGAGGTAGCTGACCATTTTTGGTGCAGTTCAGTACTCTGTTCAATGTAAAAATTACAGCTGAGGTCAAATAAAGCTCACATTGAAGATGCAGTGGAGGGCGAAGCAGGCATGTTTCGTTGATTCCCGCTGTAACGCGTGGCGTGTCAGAGATCATGGATCGACTATTTTTCATAGGATAAGACACGGCATCGTGAAGTTATTGCCATCTTCCATACGCATAGGACCACGACTTCTAGCTGCCTTCTCATTTTGAATGAATTTAGAGTCTGGACAGTAGGCGCCCCCTGCAACGACGAAAGGGCGCGGATTCGCTCTCACTCGTGCAGGCACGACTGGATGCGCCGAGAAGAGACATACTAACCTGAGAGAGAATAGGATTAGTAGTTTTTAGTACTAGAACAAGTAGCAACATGAATCTCAAAGAGGAACCAATATTTAAGTAGAACACATACAAATATGTCAGGCTACTTGCGTCCAAGAGTAGTTGGCTTTCAAAGAAATCAGTAACTGATGATTCTAGGCCAAATCCGTACGTCCTTGTTGCAGTAATAGCATATCGAAAACTCTTACAGGGGCTTGTGCATTGTTGAGGAAGGGGGAGTTTGTAGGACAAGAAGAAGAAGATAATGAACATCTCACTGCGTGTTGTATTGAGGTACCACTAGTTAACAAGCAACGAGGGCGCAGACAAGGACGATTTGGTTTTAGACAACTAAAAATTACGGGAACGAATAGATGAGGCATTACAAAATATACTACCTCAAACAATCATCGAAACGGATCATATATTTTTCCGAAGCAGCCAAGTGACAAGTGTGTGGTGCGCGTTCAGCCCAGGGTAGGGGATGAGCTTTTGATTTTTAATGTGGGCTGATGGATCAATACTGACATGCAAGTCGTGTGTGATCCGCATGCGTGAAGCACTTATGCTTTTTAGTTTTGTGTTTTTGAAGGACACATGGATGAAGAACAAGTAGCTCAGGATCATGCTACCTGCTAGACGTAGTACGAATAATAGGGCCAAGACAATATAATCGTGCCTTGGTCCATGAAGAAAAAGGTCCACGATGCGGAGGTCACGACTCAGAAACCGATGGAAGAACAAGAACGACCTCATTCATTCAACGGTTTTTTACACAGATCTAGATCATCAAGAGGCTCTGGGCAGTCAAGTACAAGTGCCTGCACTCGTCCTCTCGGCGAGTTTTTGATGATGTGGATCTCGAGGTTCTTTTTCTTCCACCGGCACGTGCTTCACAGCATCAATTACAAAAGCCGAGTAGAATGAAAATCGCTGTTCGGAGTCGTTGGACCATTTAGATTAAGAGAATTTTGAACTAAGTTAAACACGAATACTGTGCTGACTCATTCACACACTAGAAATGATTTTGACTGAATTGGTAGTTCGCTAAATTAAGAACGACTAGCGGCTTTAACGCGTCTAGGAGGATCAGGAGGTTGATGACCTTGGGGACGGTGAGACCCGTCCTTTCGGCTTCTCGAGTTGCCGATAAGTTTTTGTTGAATCAATAGTACTAGGTAAGTTCTAGAGAGCACTAGATCTACTAGAGAGCGCTTTCATCTTCGCAGTTGGGCCGCATTGGATTGTAGGTCAAGCGTTCTTAGACTTACCTCGAGAAGTAGTCGTTGCAAAAATGCCGTGGTTTCATCGCGCGGCTGTTGCCGCAAGTCTCCCATGGTGCACCATGGCTGTAACACCAGCGTCCGGGGAGCAGAATGGAGACGACAAATTTCTCTTCCCGTTTTCAACAGGTAAACCTTTGAAGGAGATCAAAAGGCTGGTGGCAGCCGATCCCGGTTTGGCGTATCGCGCAAGCGAACTGGGAGAGACTCCTCTTCATGCCGCAGCGATATCGCCTGAAACGTCACCCGAGGTACTACTTACTTAATATTGATTTGGGAAATATAATCCTCCACGTTTGATAGTGATACTATTTTTTTCTGTCTTCTGATGCATGTTGAGGTTGACGATGCTCTGATCCCTAATTATAGGGGGAGGTCTATGTTGGATGACGTGATTAAAGACTTTTTTCACATTCACTTTCACGATACAACGAACTCTAAATCAACCTCGATTTTACAACTCAGGTGGTAGAATTTTTGTTGGCGAGTGGCGCGTCGGCGAATCAGGCAACGGTCGGCGAGTACCGTAGGACGCCGTTGCATTGGTGGTTGTTCGCCGACAACCCAGATAAGGAACGCATAATTGAGCTCCTGATTTCCAGTGGCGCAAACCCGTTCCACGAAACGGAGATTGAGGGAGAAGATGGCTTCGCCGCTGCTGAGACGCTGGGTTTGGACGACGTCGCTGCGAAAATGCTCGAGTGGATAGAGGACTATGTCGACAACAGAAATTCCGAAGATGCTGGTCGTGGAGCGGACAAGGAAAACGCAAAACTGAGGAAGCAGATCGAGAAACGAAAAAGGCTTCTCGTCGAGCGTGAGGAAGAAATGGCGGAACTAGAGGATGACGAAGCCGCTGCAGCCATCAGCGATGACGAGCTGTAACACATATGCTTGTTCATCATTCCTTATAATATAATATCGATAATAAAGATGAAGATCCTGCCTGATCTTCGCGCTCCTTGTATCACCCGTTTTTATAAGCTTTTCCTTGTTCTTCTTATATGTACTTTAACCGTTGAGAGTCCTACCCTTTCATTACAAGCAATTCTACTAGAAGAAGAAAAATAGGACCAGTCAAAATAGCCCGTCTATTAACCACGGTTGATAATGCACCCAATTAAGAAGTATACATTGCAGCCCCACGACGTTTTGAACATTCACTATAACAATAACGACCTCAAATAATGCGGCAGGTTTACTCTCAAAGAAAAAGTACTTCCAGTTCCAGGCCCACGTCATTAGCCTTATGGACAAGAAGAGGCCGTCTCATGCAGAAACGGCAAAACCCGCGAAGACACAAGTAGTGTTCTAAGTTGCTCCACAATATCGAATCCTAATTCTTGTGTTCCTGCGCGGCATGCACATGCACATCTGGATGACTTCCTTGTCACTCGATCAACAAAAGACGACGAGTTACTGAAAGAATCCGTCATCTCGGGATAATGCTGGAAAATTGTTCTTGCTTTAAGCGAGATGAAAATGCAAATCAATACTGTAGTGCAGAATGCAGCACGTAACCACGGAATATTTTGTGGAAAAACAGTTTGCAGATTCTGTTTCCAACAAAGAACCGCGCCGACCTTTACTTCCATTCTTCTGTCCGATGAAAGTACCAATTTGTATTCCGTCAAGTAGACACGGTTTTTTTTTTCACTTTCCGCTCTCGACATCACAACGCTCTCCAACCACAGACCTATTTTCATGATATGCTTATGTCTAAGTCTATCATCAATCAATCTTAAGTATAGTACCTTGCTTTTCCATTTTGATTTTTAACCATGTTGGATGAGTATTTGAAACCCGTATTTGTTTTTCTTGAGGCGCATCGGGAAAAGATGGCGTCTTACGTTGCTGGGCTCTCCGTGGACGAGGCCCGTTGGATTCTGGTTGCGTTCGTGCTCACCCAGTGGATCCTTCACACATCCATCAACTTTCTCAACGTGGCCAACCTCAATAAGCCTCTGGACCCGTTAATCCCGAAGCTCTACGGAGAGTCCGTGCTCCAGAAATACGAAAAGAGCAAAGCATATATTCGGGTACTTGATGTTTTATTGCCCGTTCACATTGTTCAGGTGAAGTACTTACCGCCAACGCCATGCACTTAAGGACACAATAGCAATCATAAGGAATTTGTGTGGTCCTCTCACTCTATCTTTCTTGTCTTCGTCTCCGACGAGTATATAATGACCATAATTTCGTCCTTATTCAACATTACATCTCGTTCACCTGCCAGGAAAAAAACACGTTTGGCGAGGTTATGGGGATTTTCGACAATGCAGTGATGTTTGTCTTCTGGTTCGCCCATGGCTACCCTTGGCTCAACAACACGTTGAAGGAAGCTTTGCCAACAGTTTCACCCGCAGTCTTCGGCACCATATACCTTCTTACGCTGACCTATGTATCAAGCATCATCTCACTTCCCTGGGGATACTACAGCAACTTCGTCCTGGAGGAGAAATACGGTTTCAACCGCATGACGATAAAGACGTGGCTTAAGGACACCATCAAAGGGTAACAAGCTTTAGTTCATTTTCGGGTCTTTTTTATCAACATCACCGCGTCGATGATATTTCAGGTTGTTCTCTTTTTGTTTTACAAGCACGTGTTAAACAGGGAAATAAAGCATGATCAAACTTCAATATCCAAATCGATCCTCCCCATGTCCAAGACCACCTCTCATATGTTATCTTCAAATTGAAAAGTTACTAGCTATCAATCATCACAGATGGCTGCTCATGGGGGTTCTTGGTGGCGTCTTCATGTATATTTTCCTGCTTATTCTCGTAAACTTCGCAGTGGAAAAGTACTGGTGGTTGCTTGCCAGCTTTATCATGAGTTTCCAGCTCGTTATGATGATACTTCAGCCATGGATTATGAAGCTGTTTCTTGAATTTATCGCAATAGAGGATGGAGTTGCGTTCGTCAGCCGCGGACAGACGGACAAGTTCATGCGAAACAGGTAGTGCTGCTTATGAGTAGAGTTCTTTGGATTGGGAAATTGTGTCGCTGTGTATAAGAAAGAGAAACTTTGCTCGTGCGTACCTGTTCTTATTCGCTTTTACCTAGTTGTGATCATCAGGATCACGCCGGCTGCGGTTCCTAAAGAACCAATGGGCCGATTTGATTGTAAAGAGATTCTTTTCCTCGTGCGGATACAGGTATTTTTATCCCGCTGGTGAGAATCTGTGGGAGACGAGGGATTCGCAGTACAAGGGTCAGCCGAAAGGTGCTTGCCTTGTCCTTCGCAAGGACGCTGATGACAAGTGGATAATTGCCGATAAGACCAGTAGTTCCAGCACGAGCGGCGAAAAGCAAAGTGATGCTGCCGCGAAGGAGCTTGACAGCACCGCTGTTGTCCACGCAACGGCAACTAGCGCTGGCGGATCACTGCCGAGTGACGTCAGCAGTTGGGATTACTCGAGGGAGGAAGAGGAAAAGGCGGAGTCAAGTTTGTTGGATACCAAAGTCGATGATCCCCTGGACCAAAAACCACTCTGGATGAAGAAGCTAGACTTCGGAGACCTGCGTGGGCGACTCGAGTCTATGGCTGCCGAGCACAAGTTCAAGTTTCAGGCTGTCTACATCATCGATGGCTCCACTCGCAGTGAGCACAGCAACGCATTTTTCATGGGGTTCGCGTGGTTTCGCAAGATCTGTCTTTTCGACACCTTGCTCAAAAACTTGTCCGTGGATAGCGTCTGCGGCATCATGGGCCACGAAATGGGCCACTGCGTCATGAAGCACATCCCACGCCAAATTTTCTACGGCGCAGTGCAGTCCTTTTTCATGCTGTGGGTGATGGCGCAGTTCCTGTACAATAAGACTTTGCACGCAGCTTTCTTCGTGGACGTGAGCAAGCCGGATAACATTACGCCATGGATTGGGCTTCTGATCACACAAATGGCAATGGCACCGATCGGATTCTTTTTAGGGTTGTGGAAAAACTGGCTCACTCGAAAGTACGAGTATGAAGCGGATGCATTTGCTGTGCAGAGCTTCAACAAGAACTACGCCCAAGACTTGGTGAACGGCCTCAAAGGCTTACTGATGGAGAACAAGTCACACCTGAACCCCCACTGGCTCTTCGTTTGGATGAACCACTCTCACCCCACGCTGGTGCAGCGCGTGAGATGGATCCAAGGCCTCTCCACCAAACGGGAAGGAAAGGACATCGTCAAGCTCGACGACTAATTTAGTACAGCTACACGGGTGGAGGGAGAACCCCAACACACGACGAAGTTTTATAATGTATGATCATTCAGTCACTGCCAAGCAAAATAATATCGCGGTTGCTTTCCGCATGTGCTTGAGTGGTAAGGACGCGCGTCCCTCATGCCCCTGATGCTAACGAGAACACATACAAACCTGTAATTAAATGTCCTAGAACTATATTATAACAGAGTAGTTTATAGCACGCATGGTGCATGGAGTAGCATGGAGTGCATGGAGCGCAGAGCTTTAAGGGGCGCAAGAAGCTCCCCCTTTAGCTCCATGCTACTCCATGTGATCCATGCACTCCATGCCATGCGAGCCGTGAAACCTTATAAACTGCTCTGTTATAAATAAGTAGCCTCAGCCCCAGAGACGCACGTCGATGGATGTCATATCCGTCTACAACGTGTCACCCCAGTAAGCGCGTACGTGATTATGAGTGGCACTATCTAGTGAGTGGAACCCACGCATGATGAAAAAATGGAATTCAAAAAGACATGCTTTCGCGCGACGCATCGTGAGCAATGTCGTGGCAGAGCAAGCGGATTTGAGTTGTTCGCTTCTTGTGTTGAAAATGAATCCAAATGCTGTGATCGGCTGAATGCCTCGTCGGATATGCTTGTGGTGCAAAGAGGGTTCATACTTCCATCAAGCTTCCATTATTTTCAGTCCAGCCAGCGAAAATTCACGCCGCGACAAGCACGCGACATCAAACTTTCTGCGCACTCTTGATTCTGAATGCAAGAATGCGTTACAAGTTGAAGAAGTAGCGCGGATCACCATGATATAATTTGTTGTAGACGACGAGGGGACAGACGACCAAGACTATCATGTTAGTTTATGATTCATCAACTGGTCTACTTTTTCTGTATAATACAACTGAGGTGGAGCTGCAGCAGACACTCTTTATCCGAATCAAATGTAAAAAGACGATGTGCGACAGAACATGTTCTCTTTGCTTGATCCTTGCCAGGCTTATTTCAGGAGGCCTCCTCTAAGATGACGAAAAAAGCTCTTTCGCTTTTTTTTGTTTCAGCTTGAGATAGTCACAATGAATGAATTATTTGATTTTAGCAGTTGTCTTATGATTCTCAGTATGTATTGTGAATATTCGATTTGAACAACATAAGTACATAATCAGCTCTATAGCTTATGGTTCAAACTTGTGTTAGAAGAAGAGTTTGGTTGTCATAGGAGTTAGCGAAAATGACGAAGGTTGCCGAAAACTACGCTGGGTGCAAAGTTGTCATCCGGCTGCTGCCACCCGAGCTGGATGAGCCAAACTTTCGGAGTTCCATCGCCCCCGAATTTCCGCCGAGAATGCGGTACTTTCGTTTCGTACAGGGGAAGAAATCGATGCATTCTGTAGCCTATGCGCAGTTTGACACGCGTGAGGTGGCAAAGAACTTTGTTACCGATTACAATGGACATCAGTTCATGAATGAGCGCGGAGAAAAATTCGCTGCGGTCGCAGCGACGGCCCCGAACCAGCGACCTGGGAACTATCGTGCCCCAGTGATGGAGGAAGCGGTTCGCGCATTGCAAGCTCAGCTGCGCGGGGGAACGACCGGAGGAGGGAAGTACGGGGGCGGTGGCGGCGGCTACAAGGGCGGCCGCAGCGGCAAGGATAAGTACAACAACAGTTCCTCAAATAACGCGTCCGCAGCGGCAGGAGATACTGCGACTGCAACGCTGCAGCCGAATAAACCTGGCACCCGACAAACCACAATCGCGGAGAACCTCAAGGTAGACGTTTCGGAGCCACCAGAGGTGGACGTGTCGGCCAAGCTGGCCTATTTTCGCCACCGATACGAGTGGGAGTACACGGAAAGCAGCTGTGCAAAAACCATTGCAGCAGCCAAAGCTGCGGCTGCCGGCGAGAATGTCGATAGTTCGACTCTCAGTCGCGGCATGAAGTATTTGGAGGACCCCTCGCGCAAGCCAAACGCCCCGAACGAGGTGCGCCAGCTCAACGGGTACTATCGGGACTACGACGAAAAAGCGCTACACAAGTTGTCGGCCTTCGCCTACTTCCGGCAAGTAGAGAAAGCGCTGGACAATAACGAAGCAGTTCCGAAACCCCCCTCGAGCTTGCACTGCCGCACTTTGCTGGACGCAGAGCGCGAGGTGGATTGCGACGAAAAGAACACGCCGTTGCTCCAGCAAATCAGTAGCAGCACTCCTTGCCGCCGCCGTCGCCGCGGCGGCAAGGAGTACCGTGGCGGAGGTCTTGACCAGGTTCCAGAAGAAGATGAAGACGACAACTACAGTTAAGACTTCCGGAAATGTACCATTTTGAGAAGCATCTTGAACCTCCCGTGCAAGGGGGAAACGGGTCCAAGATGACTTTCAAGATGGATTCTCGCAAGGTCTAATATAAGAAAGACGACGACCTGCAGTGGAATCGTAGCGCGATCACTAAACGCGGTGACGGTAAGCGTGAGCGAGGAGGTACAACTAAAAATCCCATGTATCATTTTTACATTTTCCATTATTCACTAAGAATCAACTAGTGTTTCGACATCGACTAGATCATCTACTTCTGGAGTGATTTCTTCAATGAACCTACTTCTGTACTTATAACATCACAAGAGAATGTGTCTTCAACACCAGCAGGTCGCGTTCGGGCAACGTGCGTGGTTTGCCGACGTCGCAAGCGCTGCACGTCTGTCGCTGGCAAGCTGTACTGCCGTCGTCATGTTCCTGTGGATGTCGCCGGTGGTCGAGATAAGAAGTTTCTGAACAAGTCTGGAGAGGAAACCACACCATCTTCGACCAAGTCTCGTCGCCGACCCCGTGGTGGCAGGAAAGAACGACGCAAGCGTGAACGACTTGCAGAAGTCGCTGGCGGTTACTCTTCCAGAAAGGACGAAGCGGTAGACAGTTACAACCCTGCGAGCGCAGCAGTTGTTAGTGGATCTTCGTCTGGCGACCAACATCAAAGTTACGACTACTCAAGCAACTTCCAACCCGAAAGTCGAACCGGCGGAGCCTCATCCTCCGTTCCAAAGATCAAGGTGCTGGAGAAAGAGAAAGGCACACCAGGTGGTGCAGCAGCAGGATCATCTACGGGGCCACTACCCACCTCCTCGAAGGCTGATATGCCCAGCGGAAGCAAAAGCAGCGGCGATGGTGGAGCCGCTTCTAAGGACCATTCGGCTGAAAAAAAGAAGTGTCCTGGCTGTGGTTACCGAGCAGTGTTGGACGAGGGATACTGCAGTCAATGCTGGACCTCGTGGCAGTGGAAAAAGGACAAGAAAAAAAAGCGCTAAACAAAGAAGCGCGCAAAGAGAGTCTTATTTAAGTAGCCCCTCTTCGCAGAAGTTATCATGTCGTATATAATGATGCTGTAGTTTTGCTTCTCGTGGTCGTGCTACAACCAACCTCTAGAAGTACTACAACTACTCGATCATGAGACATGATTACGGGTGCAACTCGAACATCCGTACACAAACACACTCCATGTTCATTCCGTACCCTTGTCACTTGGACTTGGTGGATCCTCAGAGAAATCGGCCATCCATCGCTCGATATTCGACCCACAGTGTACTAATTTTTCAAAAAATGGAAATCACTATGCCGTGGATACCCTTTCACATCGAGCATATTTGAATAGGGTGTTTGTTATGCTTCCTCTTGATGACAACGCGACGCACTCATCTTCGTAAGTTTCTTGTTCTCAAAAACGACCGACTAAGTCGGTGCCTGACAGACTGCGTCATTCTGCTCGAGAAAGAATGCTCTGCCTCTGTCAGAATCATGCTTGCTTTTGGTAAGGAAAAATCCATGATCACTGAAGTCTAGATCCAAGTTGGATGGCTGTTGTGATTTGTGGATCTCATACAGGAAACAGGCTCTAAGGGCGAGAGGCGCGTTTACCCATTGAGGTATTGGAGGAGCACTTGGGCTAGCAGCACGTTTTTTCGGCCGTATCTTTTCTTGACTTCATGAGATTGTGATTGACTACTTTATTTTCTGGCCGCCTCTTTGTCTTTGAAACAAGAACTTTCTTTTTGTGAAGATTGGTCAGCTCGCATTGTGTAGTTTCAACGAGGTACAAAAACAAAAAGCACGTAAGTATTTTGTTCTTGGCCCTAGTTGTAATCAATGTATTTTTGTTGATGAATAGCATGAAGATAGATCAACGACGCTGCGGTCAAAAGGGTGAACAAGCTTGCCTTGTAAAAATTACGAAATAAGTGGAAAAAGAAATAGTATGCTGAGATGAGAAACAACGTAAACACCAGCAAGGATATTTCACTGTGTGTTGAAAGTGACTGAAAAGAGAACAAGAAAGCATGTCAGCTGCTTCGGCTGGCACGTCCTCCGCGGTGGATGATGCTAGTGGTACTCCAGCTGCCCCTTGTAGTGAAGGTACTCTCGAGGGTGGCGTGCCACTACCAGCAGAGCTGCAAAGAATACCCGATATCACCGTAGCTACCATCGGAAACGTGGACAGTGGGAAGTCTACGCTTGTTGGTGTGTTGACGAAGAGCGTACTTGACGACGGACGTGGTTATGCACGAAGCAAGGTATTCAACTTCAATCACGAACAGGAAAATGGACGCACGAGCAGTATCGCGCACGAAATCATGGGATTCCACACGCTTCCGGGTGCAGCATCATCAGCTGCTGCACAACCAGGAGGCAAGTGGAGTGGAAGCAAAGCATCAATTGTAAGCAGTACCAAAAACGATGCAGCTGCATCGTCACCAGTGGCAAATCCAAATGGATCCTCAGATGCCAATCCCAATGGTACTTCTACAGCAAGAGATGATGCTGGAGGAAAGACATCAACGAACACTGCCACTTCCGATGCAGCTACACGCGACTCCGAAAGCTCCGAAGCCAGAAGCACAACGGCTACCGTATCAACTTCCGCGAGCGTTCGGGACTCCGCAGCTTCCTCTTCGAGTGGCGCAAGCACAAGGGACACCACGAGCACGATGGCATCAGTTAACGATACAGGAGAGGACCCAAGCCGAGCCTCAGAGGCAAGCATAAAAGGCGACGCTCCTAGTCCGACGTCGGGAGGTGGTGGGCCGTCTTCATCGACAGACGCGAATGCGGGAGGGAAAGAAACGAAGCAGCAGCGGAACAGCAAAAATTCAAATGTATGGGTGTGAGATGTCTTTGCTTTTTTTTGTATGTCGGAACAACAACTACAAGCGAAAGAGGCAAATGCACAAGCATGACCCGTCAGCCTTCTTGAGATCACTTGCTTCTGAGATAAAAATTGAAGCTTAGCGACCTGTCTTTCCTCCCCTTCTGACCTTCTCATCTCGTCAGGGATTTTGAGGTAGTTGGAAGGGATCGCCATTTGCCTGGCTGGGCAGTTGTTGTGGGAGTCGACCTTGCAGTCGGCTGCCATTTTGGCTCTACGAAAAAAGAAAAAAAAATCTACGTTGGTCACGAAAGACCATATCAGGGGCACTCATATGACACCCAGCATTTCTTATCCAACGAACGGGCTGTAGGGTCTTTCCTTTTCTTCATATACCAACAACGCGGCAAGCCAGACGCAGAAATTCGAAGTCGTGGCGGTCGATGTGGATCGACATCATGGTCGCGTAGTACAAAGCGGTATGCAGAAAAATGCCTTGTGGGCCAAGATCCAAGAGCAGAGCGACAGGCTTATCCAATTTGTGGATTTGTGCGGACATGAGAAATACCTGAAGACGACAATTTTCGGCCTAGTGGGCCTCTGTCCAGACTACGCGCTGGTCGTCATTAACGCCAATGCAGGATTGCAGCGCATGACCAGAGAACACATCGGTACTCGGTCTACAGCTGCCTAGAAATAACTCTACTACGAGAATAAAACTCAACGCGGAAGTTCTCGGAACCAATTTTCTGAGAGGACTCGCGCATAGTTGTATATAGCACCAAAGCACTGTGAGCTTCAGGGAGTCACCCATTATCGACTGCGAAATGTATGACCTCCAGGTATCGCGATCGCTTTGAGGATACCAATAATAATCGTGGTGACGAAGAAGGATATGACGCCAGGCAATGTCTACGATGCGAATATGCTGAATATTTGCAAAGTCCTAAAGAGTAACGCGGTAAGAAAGATGCCAGTTCTCATCAAACACGAAAGCGACGTTGAGCATGGTACAACTGCTCTTTTTTACCTAGTCCTTCTCCTCATCATTTTCTTTATCGGCGAGGTGGTCGAGAATAATATTTTTGCGCGGCTATGATTATGAAGTTCAAGGAAATGACGGACTTGGTAACTACATATTTTCTGCTCCTCCATGACAATGACTTTGTATAAACAGCTGCCAATTCGATTCTCTCTGAGCGAATTGTGCCAGTCTTCAGCGTTAGTTCAGTAACGGGAGATGGCCTTCCGTTCTTACGGTCGTTCCTCTACAATTTGAAACCGCGAGCTAAGGAGTTACTGTGCAGACCGCCATCAGACCCTAGAGTGGAGTTTCACATCGAGTCCATCTTCCTCGTCGCTGGTGTTGGCGTCGTTGTGGCCGGATTCATGCGCAGCGGTATTGTACAACTTGCTTTCGATTCCCCTCGAAAGTGGAGTGCTAATTTTCGCTCATCGTTGGGTTTGAAGATGTATTAGGTTGAGACAAGTAGAGGTGCAAGGTCTTCCACGAGTCCACTGAATTCCAAAAACACACAGGGTCGGTGCAAGTGGGCTCGCACTTGTATCTTGGCCCGGATAGCTTGGGAAAGTATAAGCACCTGATTATACGCGGCATTCACATTCGGAGGGTTCCGAAAAGCAAGGCGATCAGCGGGGATCACTGCAGCTTCAGCCTTCGTTCAGTACTTGAATTTTCTGCGCACCAGTGTACCTCCACCAACATGATTTACATCATAATGAATCAGCATATCTATCTGTGTTTCAAGAGGAACATAATTGAATATAAGGAAAAAGAACTTTGTCCTCTTGTCTTAAGTATCTAACTATGAATGTCTACCTATAGATACGTCTTTTGGCATGTATTTCCTAGCGTGCTCACACGCCTTCAAAGAAATAGGTAGACGCAAAGGAGAAGTTTAAGAAGCAGCATTTCCGAAAGGGTATGGTCCTCCTGTCGCATATCAACGACGAGCCGGTTGCTTTTCGAGAATTCGAAGCTGAAATTGTGATTTTGCATCACTCGACGACAATACGGCAGAGGTTTAGCTAATATCTTTATCACAGTATGCCTATGCTCGATGAAGAAAGTATTGCATTTCTTTTGCTTCTTCTCGACTTCAAATTTCACCTTATTCATCTCTGTCTTCTCACAAACGAGAAGTAACGTAAGAGGACTTCCTTCATCGATTTCTCTAGGTATCAAGCTGTGATCCACTGTGGTGTGATTCGTCAGAGCGCGGAGGTATTAGGCATGTCCTCCGAGCTGTTGCGGACGGGTGACAAAGCGACGGTACGATTTCGGTTCCTGTACCATGTGGAGTACATGCAACTGGGTTGGACCTTGCTCTTCCGTGAAGGGCGTACAAAGGGCATCGGGAGAATAACAAAGCTAATTCCAGCGCAAACAGCGGACGCTACCGAACCGAATCCGAACTTGCGCCGGCACCCAGGAGGCTCGACGGTCCAAGCTTCGTCCCCAGCAGGCAAAAGCAAGGAAGAGGCGTCGTCCTCGTCTGGAGCAAGAAAGTGATTTATTTGTTTGCCGAGACACTATCTTCGTCGTTGGTGGAAAAAAACGACGCGCTTCTTCTGATCGTCGACCTCGAGGTGCTCCAAATATTCATGAAGGTGTTTCACCACTGTACGCGTTTCATTCATACGTTGTTCTTCAGATCAAGAAGATCATTACGTGGATTCAGGATACCGATACAGAGGGCTGGTGGTCTGGTTAATATTACAACCGTTTTCATCTTCACGTAATGGATAATACTGGTAAAAGAAGAAAGATTCTACTTGATTCTATCAAGCAAGGGCAGCTCATGCTCATCTTGTCTATTTCTACTCGTAATTGAATACCCCTGTCCAACCAAACCGACCACTGTATTTTTGACGCGAGTACAATCCGACAGCCGTCTTGTGCCTCCTGTCGATTTATATAGGAGGAGCTTTCCGTTTCCCACGAGGTGGATACTGTCGCTGGCCTGATTATGTATGGCCCCCAATTCAAAGAATACCAAAAGCAGAGTGTGCGTAGAATCGCCTAGGAGTCTACGCCCTTTTAGTTTTGTCGCGGCAGTTGTTGTTGTAGTTTTTTTGTAAGTAAGGTTAATATCGATGAATTTTTGGAAGGAAGTACGTAGTAAACTGTGTAGTCCTTGTTGTGAAGTGTATCTAAATGTGTATGAAGATCTGTTTTTGTCCAGAAATTGTTGTCGTGTCAGAAAGGAGTTGAAACGATTTCAAGTCCTCGTGGAAAATTCTTTCATTATTACATCCCTGCTCGTGCGGGTTGACGTCTAGATAGCAGATAAAGTACCTATTTACTCAGTAGGATCGTGGTAAGAGTGACCTTTCTGTCTGTCTCCTCGTCTCTCTGTTTTAAATCTTTTGAGCGCTTGAGATCATCTTCTTTCTGTCTCTCTACCTGCTGGCTCTGTCTTCTGTCTTCCCTTGCTCCTGATTTCTCTGAGTGACCTTTCTTCTGTTCTCGAGTGTTGGCTGAGTTGTGTGCGTTAGCTCTAGTCGTTGTTGATTCAGGTAATCCATGCTTTCTTCATCTGGGGCCCTTCACTATTCTCTTCTATCCTCGTGGCATTAGCTTCCCAAGATACGAGCTTCGTTCTCAGTTTCCTCTCGCACAGCCCGGCCGCAAGTCGATTGGTCTTTGCAAACTATAATTGCGAAGGCTTAGGTCCGGAGACGCTCAAGGCCCTGCTGGGGGAGGCGGGTGGCTCCCCTCTCCTGCCGGTCCGAGTGCGTTACATTCATTGCGTAGATTGTTTTTGTGTGTTGGTGGCTTCTTTGCAGGTCCTTTTGGCTCGGGTTTTGCCATCCTTTTTCTCCTCCTCCCCCCCCTACATTTCTCTATTCTAATTTGTTTCTTCCACACTTTTTTACTCATTCATCCGTTCCCATTTTCTCGCTTTTGTTGATGAACATCGCTTGACACCTATGGGAATTGATGCTTACTAGTTTCTTTAAACATCCAAAAGCAAAAACTAATCTCTTGTGCCCTATTTAACTCGCAGAAAGGCAGCCGCGGGACACTATGCGGGAAACATCAGCGAGCGGAAAAATGGCGTCATTTACCAAAAGAAGAAAAACCGAGTCAAACTAGCGCATATTTTGACTTTCTGATGATGGACGGCGAATAATCACAGCCGAAGCGGGTGCTTTTCCTTCTTTTATCTTTGCGCGCTGAATATTTTTATTCTTACCAATCAATCTTATACTTATTTTTCTAGAAGAATTACGCGTGGCAGTGCCAGTGGCTGCAGGCAAAGAGAATCTTTACCTCCTAGTACTAGAAAAGTAACACTTCGGCACCTCCGACATGATAGATAGCTTGATAGTGTTGAGAGTCGTATTTCTGAACACTGTCCGTCGTGTTTGAATAGCATCGCTTTACTGTGTTATCCTTTCCTCACTCGGGAGTTCTTGCTTTCCTTTGGCCGCTATCATGCATCGCATGCATTTACAGGATACAATTCGTATCTGCAATCACCAGGATCAACTTCAACAACGCCTTAAAGAATAATCCAATACGTACTTAAGTAGATGTTTGCGCACTTGTAGACAAGTAGGCAACAAAACAAAAAAAAGTATGGGTCTGGCCGAAGAAGAGTAAGAGAAATGCAAACAAGATCACCAATATCTATGCGCCGTGCGTCATGAGGATCCCGATCCTTGTCGAGGTGGTGATCACGGAGACGTTTTTTCAGTCGGAGTGGCTCATTGATCGTACTTCCTTGTAGAGTCCTCGCACCTCCAGGCATCAAAAACAACAAGCTCACTCTGCTTTCACTGAAAAGGTTGTTTCAGGGGCAGCGCACGGCTTTGCTTCGATCGTAGCCAAATGGATGCATTGATGTTTCAGTTTATGTGTCGAAGTAGAGTCTTGATGTTGTAGGAAAGCTAAAGTCACTCCATCCTGCTCGTTCATCAATCTTCTACTTGATGTAGTTCCACTTGCATCAGCATGATCTGACGCAAAGATGAAGGTCAATATCTAAGGTAGAAGATATCTTGAAGATGGAAAAGCATTTTTTTATACCTCTGGAGTGGGTACATTCATTCATTCATAGTTGATATCTTGATTTATGGCACTGGAACAGCAATGCCGACGAAAATCCTAATCTTATGTCATGAAAAGACGCTCTAGTACTAATTGACTTCAACAGGGGTGGACGGGTGATTGCTTCATCTTGCAAGGACTCAAAAATGGCTCCTCCACAACGCCACTTCAACCCTGGCCTGAGTGCCATGGGGCTCCCTTATTTCCTTTATTATCGTGCGTGGCGATTTTTGTCGCTTTTCGTAATCCTCGGCCGAAAGCACACACACGACAACCTTTCTTTGGGACCTGAGGCGACGGCTCTGGCCATAGATCCACTTTCGAATAGTCCGGTGAAGGATGACGTCCATCATTAAGGCTTCTCCTTATCCATCTTCGGAAGCATCGCACGCAGAGACGTCCTCAAGGGGGAAACGGTCTCAGAATGCGTCTCAAGATGGATAAGGGTGAGCTCTAACATCAACAATGGTGGCCAAACACGGCTGAGCCAGTGGATGTTGTAAGAAGTGGACAGAAGCAAAATCCTGGAGACACTACTGGCAGCAGTGGAACCTCTGAAACTGAAGAAGCCCAAGTTACTGCAGAAGAAGAAGTAAAGTCAACATCGACTTCATCCCGCCTGCGGAGTGGCTATCTGGACTGCAGTGAGAGCGGCGAAGCTTTAGACGAGAAGGCCCTCAGGCGAGCCTATCGACGAATGGCACTTGATGCCCATCCTGATGTTGCTTCTCGTAGAGCGGTAGAAGAAGGAGACCTAAAAGGTCAGGAGAGCAATGTAGGCGATATTGCTGAGTTGCGAGATCGGCTGATTCGTGACCCTTTGCAATTTCAGGTCTACCGTGCTATGTTCGATGGAAAACAGAAGCTTAGACCCTTCGACGAAGGAGATGAAGTCTTTGAGCAAGTTGTACAAACGACATTCTCCTCGAGCGCAGCGACTGATACAACTGAAAGAACAGTTCCAACATCAGTATACCCCTCGAGCAGTAGTGCAACCAGTAGGATTCAAGGAGTCGCGGCTCGAATTGTTCGTAACGCAGACGGAGATTCAAACTGGCCATATATCGAAATGGTGCTTCGCGTGGACAACCGTGACGGGCAGCTTTCTGCGGGTGGCCGCTGGAGTTTTGCCATTGGCCACAAGGGCGTAAGCACAATTCATTACAGGGGAGACGAGGCGCAAGGTGGCTATGATCTCTGCTGTAGCTTTATGCTGGGCGGCAGTCCATGCACAACTAGTGAAACTGAAAGGCCTGTGGGCAATGTGGAGCAACTCACAGATACAAAAGACACCAGTATGGGAGATGAAGGCGGAACGAGCAAAGGTGGTTCGAAATGCACGGCGGACGACGGCGCACAACAGAGCCGGGACGAATCATGTGTTAAAGGGCAAAAGAATGGCCAAAATGATACAACTTCAGAAGTCGGGGAGAGGGAGTCTCAGAACGATGTTGAAACTCCTAGCGACACCCTGACGGCTTTCCAGAACGACAAAGACTCTGGACAAAAGTCTGACTGTCCTCTTCCTGCACGCGACGATTTGCTGTTCAGAGTGCGGCGGCCATTGCATTTGGATTCGGTAGGTCAATGGGGTTCTGCACTCCGGATTCGAGATGCAAAAGGCGGCAAGCCTCTCGTTTGTGCCGCACTAGCTTTTCCTGTGTTTGAAGATCAGGGTTCGGACTCGGCTGCAAGAAGAGGAAGCCAAGATGTCGAAGGTTCTGGCAAGGAGACGCAAACGGATGATCATGAAGGTGCTATGGGAAACAAAGCACGGGCGAACAACAAAACACACGATGAAAGCGACCAGAACGAGGATGGGTCGCGTTGTGAAGATGGAGATCGACAAGCCAAGAACAACCAAGAGCTGAAATTTCAGTTGCTGAAGGCTGGCGAGTTCTGCGAGGATGGAATTGACATTCTTGAAGGCCCTGTGGATAATTACAGTAGCGGCGGCTTTGACCCGTTCGATTTCGCGCCGGGTCGAGAAGCACGAGCGATGACGCCTCAGTCTGAACTTTATGGCGGCAATTGTAGGGCCAAGTGCGCAAAGAAGAAAAGATGTCGTTTTTACACCATATACAGCAGTGGTTGGTGCCAACTTAGTACACGATGTAGCCGTACACGCCCGACGGGTGACCCGCTGGCAGCAACTTTTATAAAAATATGATGCGCTGACGCTGAGCCTGGCCTTGACATTTTTTCCTGTTATCTAAGCCTAAGTGTAAGTATCCACGCCCCCACGTAGAACCCCTGAAGAAATGATTGATTCATTTTAGATGATTATGTATGATTCCCCCCGGCTGTCTACAAAGACCAGCACTAAATCATGATCATGACCCAGTTTATTAACAGGTGACGTTGTTGAGCGCGAAGACGCAAAATGCATCAAAGCACCTACAAGATGCTTCTCTTACTTAGGAACGAAAGTCGCCTTTGCTAGTCTTAGCGATAAGACTAGGGGGCGGGCTGTCTATTGGATTGGTACTGGTACCAGGACCAACTCAGTAGGGAGCCTGCCGCCCTAGTCTTAAGGAGAGGCCGCCTTTACTAGTCATCAACGAAGCAGCCAAGTGCGTGCGCGTGCCCCCGCGCTCCTCCAGAATCCAGCACGCAACCACGAGCAGCAGCGGAACGCGCCGGAGGATTCTGGAGGAGAGCGGGGACGCGGTGGCCGCTATTAGCAAGGCACAAGCCCGCGCGGTAGCGCGGTCGCCCACATCCTCGTCCACGACAGCCTCCCCGATACACGGGCGGGCGCACTGCTGTGGTGGCAAGAATGTGGCGCCTCTGGCCGGCGTTGGAGTATTATGGAGCGACCCGGCGCAAGCTCGTCAGTTTCTTGTTCTTCCTGGAATCACTCACCGAGCTGGGCAGGCCCCTCGACTGTGTAGCACCGCACTGCCGCCGGGAGTGGCTTCCTCCAAGAAAAACCAGAAGCCACTGGGTGGCTCTGCTTTTTTCGTCAAAGAGTGCACGCCGGGTCGGGTCGCAATGCGGTACACAGTGGAGGGATCTACTTACTCAATTTAGGGGACCTGAGAAAGGCCGTCCGCCTATGGAATCGCTTATGCGCTTCGCACTCGATTGGCCCTAAATCTGGGGAGTTGTGTCCTGAGTTGTGGGGGCTGTGTCCTAAGTTGTGGCGAGTTGTGAGCTAAGTTTTATGAGACAGCCTTATCTTATGAAAAAGGCGCGCTCTATTCTTTGGCCGTTCGATTTTGATTTGAACGCCATGAGGCTCCGAAGAATCGCGTGGACTTTATGGTGTTCAAATTCGAACAGCCCGAGAGTGGAGCTGGGCCTTTTCGTATGCTTTCCGTCTGCGCACAACTCGCCTGCCACAGCTTTCACCGCTTCCACAACTTAGAAAACAGCCGCCACAACTTAGGCCACAACTTCCACACAACTTCCACACAACTTCCACACAACTTCCACACAACTCCAGGCGCAACTTCCACAACCTTCCACAGCTTAAAAGTAATAAAGTGCAGCTCTTTCGTGGGGTTTTGGCCTTTCTAAGGACGCCTCCAAGGATGGGGCAGCAGGAGAAGGGGCCGAGTCAGTGGGTTCGTTACTTTTCATGACGAAGAACCCCCCCAGAACTGCTTCGCCTACTCTTAGAAAGGTCGCTTTTTCTAGTCTTAAGCTGACGATGAGAGTGAGACTACCTAGGGAAGCGGGCTGCCTCTTGAGTTGGTACTGGTTGGGAAAGGGACTTAGTTTGGGTTTTGAGAGTTTGGGTTTTGCGAGTTTGGGTTTTGAGAGTTTGGGCCCTGAGAGTTTGGGCCTTGAAGGCTGAGAGCTGAAAGTTTGGGTGCTGAGAGTTTGTGTTTTGCGACGAGTTTGGGCCCTGAGAGTTTGGGTCCTGAGAGTGTCGGGCTTCAGAGTTTGGGTTTTGAAAGTTTGGGCTTTGAGAATTTGGGTCCTTGGAGTTTGGATCCTGAGCGCCTTGGTCTTGAGAGTTTGGGTCTTGAGAGTTTGCGCCCTGAGAATTTGGGCCTTGAGGTTGAGGGTTTATTGGGTTCTGAGAGTTTGGGTGCTGAGAGTTTGGGCCTGGGGGTGGGGAGTTTGGGTTTGGAGAGTTTGGGTTTTGAGAGTTTCGGCTTTGAGGGCTTCGGTTTTGAGACTTTCGGCCTTGAGAGTTTGGGTCCTGAGCCTGACGGTTTGGGCCTTGAGGGTCGGCGCCTTGAGACTTTGGCTCTTAAGAGTTTGGGCCTTGAGAGTTTGGGCTTTGAGACTTGGGGTCCTCAGGCTTTGGGCCTTGAGGCTTTGGGCTTTGAGACTGATAAGTGAACATGCCAACGCCTAAACCAGGAAGCCCACTGGGCAGTTGGCTTAGTGGCTTAGGCGTTGGCTTGTTCGCTCATCAATCAAACTGCCAAGGGACTGCGCAGCTAGCTTAGTGGCCTAGGCGTTGGCCTGTTCACTTATCAGAGACCTCGGGCCTTGAGCCTTTGGGTTTTCAGAGCTTGGGTCCTGAGGATTTTGGTTTTTCGTTTTGTATTCTCATTTTCCGTGATTAATATACAATTAGCATCTTGACCATATTTTTAATGCTAAAGCTAATGGTGTCTCGTTGTATTTTCTTGACGTAAATCAATCAGTAGCATTCCTTCAGGAAAAACATGGCGTGATGCATGATTAGCGATCAGCTGTGAAGTCGACGCCGATGCTTACAAAAAGGCCACAGCGACAAACAGTTGCTAGAAGTTAACGACAATATAGCTGCTGCAAAAAAGATTTTCGCTTTACATTACAACAGGCAAATTGGAAGCTTGAACGAAGTTCTTCCCTATAGTATCAATTTCGAGTAGTCATTCTCATTTGTGATTCATTTTTGGCCTACACACTAACACTAGAATGTTGCTACCTGTAGTACTGCCATTGTTGTTGCTAAACGCCCTTACCTGCATGAGTGAAAGGAAGAATTATGAGTAGATCGCTCTTTATGTTTAAAGATGTTTTATCATTATCAGGCATATACATTGTTCCCCTTACTCGTCCTCGCATTACGCATTTCATAATCTTGATTCTTTTGTGTAAAACCTTCTGATGAAATTTGAAACCTCATATTTATACTTTTTATAGTATCGTCTTTTTCTCATTGAAAAAGTTGGTTCGTCCTGTGATGTGTAAGAAGAAGGTAAGATGACCATTCATTAGATGGAACTCATTCAAGTAGACGCCTCTTTATTTACTGAAACAGAAATAGAGTAGAATTCACTATTACTCTTAGCAGAAAATAAAAATGCCAACCTCTTCTTCTTCTTCGTCTGCTGGCGAAGGCACGGGCGCGAGTAGGTCGCTCGCGCGTTTGCATCGTGAAGCCAAGAAATTGCTGGCGGACAACTCCTTGGAGACGAACGGTGTGGAATTCGACGAGCAGAGTATCAAAGATAGTGCCAGCGATGATACAGCCGCCGCTGGTGATATTCGATGGGTTGCCTACATTCAGGGCCCGCTGCTGAGTATCTGGCGTCATGGCGTGTTTCGTGTGGATATCGAATTTCCGAAAAACTACCCGTTCGAAGCGCCACGAGTAAAGTTTCACGATCCGATCTTTCATCCGAACGTAAATCCGGACGATGGATATCTTTGCATGCGATTCCTGCAGGATCAGTGGAGTCCCACGTACCGCATTGACAGCGTGCTGCAAGTGTTGCGAGCCATGCTGGCGGACCCGAATTTCTCCGCGAGTGACATTGGCGTGGAAACCGACATGGGTCGCTTGATGGAGCAGGAGGATAAAGCACGCGGAAGTGGCAACCTTCCCGCAAAGCTCTTTCACTACACAAACAGCCAGGCGATCGAATTAATCCGCGCATCTCAGCTGCTCAAAGCGAGCGCGTCGGGGGCGCGTGGTCCTGGTGTGTACACCACTTGTTTGCCCCCGACTCTGGTAACCCAGGAGCAAGTGGTCAGTAACACTTCGTGCAAGGGCGCGGACTGGGTGATCGAGCTCGACGTACCGGCTCTGCAAGGGGAGGGCTTTGCCGTAAACAAGTGCAACCAGGGCTACTCCATCAAAGGCGCAGACCATTACCTGGTGACGAAAGGACTCAAAGTTAGTTCAACCCACGGCGGTCTTGCACAGGCAAGCTATAACTCAGTAGGCGCAGGATGGGGATCTGGAGCATCTTGCAGCGATATTCAGTTGACGCTTCGGAACAGCGTAATCCTCACGTTCGAACAGGCGAAGAGCTGCACCCCGAATATGAAAGCTGCCACACTGTTTCAGCGAACCGAATACGGAACGCAGAGACCGAAAAGTGCCAAGCAAGCGCAGCAAGACTGGGCCGTCTACAAGGCTGGTGTTGAGCGCAGCATCGAGCTGTACGGAGGGCACCGTAGCACAGCTGCCCGACAAGTGATCTCACTCGGCGATAGGGACTCTGATTTCGATAACATTACAGCAGATGTGGCTAAGTTCAAAAAGAATTTTCCTGACTTCGGCAAGAATGCAGGTGGCCAACAGGTCTCGAGCTCAACTTCTACTGCTGGTTCGGGACTCCTTGCCAAGAATGCTTTTAAAAAGTTCCGTTTTCCGTGGGGACAAGGAAGTTCTCAGCAAGCCCCAGGCGCATCATCCTCATCAAGCGCCGTAGGTGGCACGAATCCACCACATCAACATCTAGCTGGCACCGCAAATGTCAATCCTTCTGCGGAGTTTTGGGACCACGTGTTATATCAAGACGGCGCTTTGGGTTTGCCGCACGACCTCGAGAAGGACGACTGGAAGCTGAGCGACGTGGCGGAATTGGGAAGCAATGTTATAAAAGCTAGTGCACCAAGACCAAGACCAAGACCAACAGCAAAAGCAAATGCAAATGGAGTGGCAACCGCGTCGGGTTCTTCGTCCTCTGGAGCAGACGAGGCCGATAAGAATAACAACAACAACAACAACAACAACGACGACGACGACGACTCAGAAAGTAGAAGTTGTGACCACACATTCACATGTGCGATTTGCTTCGAACCCCTCGACTTCGATGAAGATGGGAATCCTCCGAAGGCGGATAGCATCGCCACACTGAAGGGCTGCAAGCATGTGTTCCACAGAACGTGCATTGAGGAGTGGTTTAAGCAAGGCAAGCTGGCATGCCCCATTTGTAAGCATGCAGTCACGGGAAAGGTCATCGGCAAGGGCCCTCGCAAGGGAACAATGAGTTGGTGTGCAAGTCGCACGCCATGTGCTGGCTGCACAGACATCGGGGGATGCGATGACCCTTGGTAGAATCTTCTACTTAAGCAAAAAATCGTTTCTGGCCTCTAGTTGACACCGCTCGTTAAAGAATATAAGTACATGGTTACACTTTTAGCAGTTGGCTCTAAGCGACAGTGGTCTCTTACAAGCACAACTTCGGCACTGAATAAGTAGAAAAACTAACAGTAATAGATCGATCCATTGATTTTGATATGAGTGATATGTTCATTCTGCTGCTTAACGCATCTTCTCCGTATCGCAGCATATTAAGTAATGCAGATCGATGATCTTCATTTATCCGATGCTATCTCAGGTGTTCCCCACGACACGGCAAGCATGGGAAGAACAACAAGTCGAAACGTGCTTTTAGCTACTATCAAAGCATCGCGGTGACATTCGATTTTCCTGCTTCCAAAACAGACGACCAACAACCGCAGCGCTACGACTCGCGCTCGGAAACTGCATGGCTTCCGTACAATGCCGAGGGGCTCACGTTGTTGGAACTGTTCAAAGTCGCTTTCCGTCGGCGAACAATGTTCGGGATCGGAACCCGTTTAACGCTGCAGACGTTCGCGCCGACGTTCAACATCCACATCAAAACGAGGCCCACAGGCGGGGCCACGTCCCACGCGTATCCGGACCCCGCTTATTTCGACAACGCGCTGGGAGAGTTGGAGACAAATGGTATTGACGTGCTCGACCTCCCGCAGGCCTGGCTCGCTTGGTTCCCACAGACGCCTTTTGGAAAACCGCTAATTCAGAAAGCTCGCGTTCGCAGAGGACTGGCCGTCGACAAAGCTGCGGAGAAGAAGGACGCCTCATCTTCTGCAGTACCTAAAAGCCTTGCTCCGTCTTCGACGTCCTCTTCATCTTCATCTGCTACTGGCAGTAAGACGGGGAATGCAGGCAGAAAAAATCGCGAAGCAATATCTCCAGCGCCAGGTGGATACAGTACATATTCAGCGTCTCATAATCTGGGTGCATCTTCATCAATGGCGCGAGCCGCTCCTGGGGGTCCATTTTGTACCAGTGCGTCAACCTTTTTCCCAGGCACAAACTATTCGTCTGCGGGGACGGGAGGAACCTTGCAAACTCAGTCACCTCGAAAAGCTTCTACTGGAGGTGCTGACCCCTCAGCCTCATCCTCCTCGGTTGGAGGAGCAGCGACGGCCGCGCCATCGAGTAGCGCTTTAGCTCCCCCGTCCACATCTAACGCCGGGCTTGGCGTGAACAGCAAGCGAGCTCCTGTATCTCCAACTCCAATAGAAGATGGTAGCTCGGTAGGCTCCCCTTCTTCTCAAGCATCTAACGCGCCTGTTGGTAATTATACGTCGGTCTTGACTGCTGGTAGGACTTTTGCTGGTACAGCATCTGCGACGTCACAACAGAATCATCAGCATCCTGCAACGAAGCGGCGTAGAAGCAACGACAGAGGCCTACCCGTTTCTCTCAGTACGACAGGCGGCCAAACAGGGTCGCTTCCCGCTTCTCCTGCTTTCGGTGCAGCGTCGAGTTCGACTGGTGCGTATGGTCCTTTGGCTTCATCAGCGTCATACTCAACCTCTCATCAATTAAATGCTGTTGCTGCAGTAGATGGAGGAGGCTTAGCCGCTTCATTGGGAGGACCTACAATTAGTTCAACAGGCGCACATCAAGGAGCTTTTAATCCGCCCACTAGAACAGCTTCGACAAATGTGAGCGCACCGGCAGCTGGAGGAGCTGCGAACACCAAAGCTCGCGATGTCGCTGACGTGACACGGTTGTCAATATCCGACGCGGAACTCCTCCTTAAATACAATAACAACGACGTGCAGCAGGCGCTTCAAGACTATTTCGGCGACCAGAGGGTAATTCAATCGTATAAACTCATGGACCAGATGGACGTGGATGATCAATAGTGAAGTAGACAGCCCGAGCCCGTTCTTATACATAGAAATAGTCTAACTAGTACGCTCATTCTTCTTGTATGTGTACCTAGTACTACATTTTGATTAAGTATACTGTCCGAGACCATGTCCATCTTCAATCTTTTTATCGAAGCCCGCTCTTGAGTTTTCGCCCTGCGAATTTCCCGTTCTTCTTGTATCCTCGAGTTATTCCAACGAAAAGGCTCTAGATCTACTGTTTGTACTGTTCATTCTTCTAACGAGCACCATCGTTCTTGCTCATTCCTCTTATATCAACAAGCATATTTTTGGATTTTATTTTTCTTCATGAGCATAACCTGAACCGAATAGAAGTAACATAGGTACTCGCAAGGCCTGTTTCACTCCATTTAATCAACTCCTTCCTACGAAGATAGCGCGTTCATATTTTTCTATGTTGAATTCCTAGCCCTACATACATAGGACGAGGAAAAGACCAATACTCGCAACTGCAGTCGCCACATTATTTATGTTATAATATAATACATTAGACTTACTCTTACAATTATTTTTTGGCACAAGAAATGAAAATGGCGGTCGATTTGTTCTCCTGTTCCGCCGACTATTAAAGATCAGGAACTGTTTCGTCATGTGAAGAGTGTTCTTCTTCCTGTCCAGGTTTCCTGATGTTTATAAAATATATTAAAGAAGAGTAGAAGAAGAAGAGCGTCGTCCTTGTCTTGTACTAGACGATCATATTCTTGTTTGCATTTGATCGTGTGAAGCTTCTCCTGTGTTCCTCAGCGTCCGCTGATTTAGTCACGGCTGTAAAGGAGAGACAGATGAAGAGAAAGCTTAAAAGGTGATCATGTTTTTACACATCGAGAGAGCGAGAGCGACAGAAAAAGTCACACGCTTTTGCATGAACTATGTATTTACTAGTCGTGGATCGTACCAATATGTAAGCAATAGAGCGTAGCCACTACTGTTCTTGATGTTAGAATTTGGACGAGAGACAACTGAAAGGAAAGAGGTCTGGTGCACGAAGAAAGTGAAAACGCGTCTGTACAAGCGGAGCGTTGGTTGAGAATCGAACGAATTACATGCGTGCAATTTGTAGTGTATCATGTGCAAGAAAACCCGTATTAAACGGATGTCCAAGGTAGTACTTGAATGAAAACTGATCGGGTTGTATAGACGACACGAACCAGACAGAGGAAAATATTGAAACTGTTGAAAGGTGGCCCCGGCTCCCCCTCGTCGTAAACAAGTACTATTATTATGTGATCGCAGATTAAAGAAGTAGGCCACGGAGGCGAAGTTAACATGCACAGGCACTCGCTTCTTGTTTGAGAGGATGTGAAGATGAGTAAGCTTCTACTTGTTAGTTCTTAATTATAAGTAACAAATTTCAATTTGTGATCGTGAGAAGAAAATTGAGCTTCATTGTCGTCGAATGCATTTTAGTATCTAATTCTTAAAAAAAGGGCGGAATTGTAGAAGAAGAACATGGGATTGGCTTCTCGATTCGCCTCAGCTGGCCGTAGCGGCCGCGTCCTCCCTCGGGTAGGCGGATTTTCACAGCGTCACGTATATAATCCGGAAGCGATCAACAACTTGTCTTCATCCTCCAGAATCCTGCAACCATGTCAACCACTTCAACGCTCTCAAGATCATCTTGTAGGAAATCGCTATGCTGCTGGGTCATCGAATTTTACTATTGATTTTGTGACGAGAAGATCTTTCGCATCTACCAGCGGCAACAAGATGAAGAACGAAGCAGGTGTAGATATTGCAGAAGGGTTAAGCGTTCCGCATTTCAGGAAGGGCGGCTCGCGGCTGATCAAAAAGGAAGCTGCAGCCGGAAGCGAGGCTGCAGAGAATCAGAATGTTGAAGTCCGTCAGGAACTGGTTCGAAAGCCGAGCGTCAAAGTATTACATACACCAACAAACTACAACTAGGAACGCCGATATTGAAGTAAAATTTTGATTTTTGGTTTGACTAAAAGAAAAATCCACGACGGACGAAGGAAAGACTGTAAGTCTGATCTGATCATAGATAAAGAAGATTCAGGGTCAAAAATACAAATATCTATAATGCTAAAATGTTTCAGCTGACGGACATCCAATATGGTCCGAATACCTATGCTCTACCGATGGTGAATCATTTGTGGACGAAGCCAGAGATAGAGAAGAGATTGAAGAATCAGCCGCAATTTCAACCCATTACGATGATGGACAAGGCCATGTACCACCTGGTGAAGACAGTTTTGTACCGGGGTTTCAACTACTTTTCCGGATTCAACTACGAGAACCCGACGGTGAAATCCTGCGAATTCAGGTTGATCTTGCTCGAGTCGATTGCGGGCGTTCCCGGGATGGTGGCAGCTGTCATCCGCCACTTCAACAGCTTGCGCACCTTGAAACGAGACCACGGCTGGATTCACACTTTGCTGGAAGAAGCGCAGAACGAGCGAATGCACTTGCTAGTGTGTATGCGCACGTTCGAAGCTGGCCTGCTCACTCGCTTGATGGTTTTTGGGGCGCAGTTTGTGATGGTGCCATTTTTGACGACTTTGTACATCGTCCATCCCCGCTCGTTGCATCGTTTCGTGGGCTACCTGGAGGAAACTGCCGTCAAAACGTACACGGACTTAATCAGATTGACGCAAACGGAAGGAACGCATTTGCACAAGAAGTGGGCTACTTTAAAAGCTCCAGATCTCGCCAAAGCCTACTGGAACCTGGACGATGATTATGACTGACACAACATTGTTAACATGAGCATTATCATTAATGTAGATGCATAATCAAAACGAGATGAAGAAGGCTACAACTGTTGAGTCTCCACTGAGTTGTTTTATCTAACCACATATGTAAAGTGCGCGTTTTGATGGTCATGACTACATGTGATCAAAAACAAAAGGTCTCTTTCAGCACTTTATACGACGCGTAGTTGATTGTTAAGTAGACTAGACATGGAGGCGAGAAGAGTTGATCTTCATCTTGATCTTTTTGATCCTTTATTCTAGATTTAGATACTTTATCATACATTTCTAATCATCTGCCATGTGGATTGAAGTATTGGAGAATTTGATGGCGGATGAGACGAACCATAGGGACGTGAACCACAAATTCGCTAACATGGATGCGGACGAACCCAACCCTTACATCGAGAAGCATATCGAAGACATCGCAAACTTCGACCAGCGCGAAGGGAAGTTTTTTGCGACTGATGCGCAGACAACATCAGTTGTTTCTGGAGAACAAAATCAAAAGCAAAAGGCGTCTTCGTAAATAAGACTGGAGAAAACTCGCGGCGCAATGAAGAAGAATAAATTTGAACTTGAACTCAATGCAGGACTACACAAATTAGCACAATTAGAGACCGATAAGGAACAAGAAACCGCGTGCAATATTGAATTGAGTGTTGGATAATTTTCCTTTCTGTTTTACTTTTCAGACTAGTACAAAAAGAAGAACAACAAGAACAGAAGCACGGTTGGCGGAACATTTACAGGCAGCATTGCTGATGCTGCCGTCCAAAGTTCCACCTAATGTACTAGAGGTATTATACTTAAAACTGAAAATGTCGATGTTGTTCGAACTCCAAGTAACAATGATCTTGTGAAGATAATATGATGCGGATTAGTTGTTGTATACTCGGTATGAAATGCCCCCGACGATCATTGGGTTTCTTAGTCAATAATTCTGCGATAACTTATGGTTATGTATGATTTTCAAAAGATAAAGATGTTATTGTTAATAAATGAACCCAATCTCAGAATTCGTTCCTACGGTCATTCAGAATAATGGCATCAGGAACGCACACATGACATGACATTGACTTGATCGCCATCCCCTTGAGTATGCCAATCTGATATCAATGCACAAACATTGAGTCCACTAAGTACAAGTAGATCCAGATCCGCAGAGGAAAACAGAGGTAGACGATTTATTGTGATTGGTCGAAATTCGGAGGAAGTAGCCCGGCTCGGCCTAGAAAGCTCTGCTGTTGTATTCGCTTCAAGGCAGCTAGCATTCAGATGATGTAGAAGCTGAAGCTCTACTGAGAGAAGATATCACCATCATGATAATTATCATTATTTTTATTTTTGTTTACACATAGTGACATGAATATGAATTGGAATGATAGCTAGTAGAAAAAGAAGTTCAAACAGACGCTGGCGCGAATTGTTGGACTCACGGTATGTGCATGCATTGTTAGATATTTCAGATGTTTAGCAGTGATGATTTTCATCTTGTTTTGTGAAGCCAAAGCTACAGTGCCACTTATCATGTTGGCCTTCCTACATGGACTATCTTCCGCTTTCCTTCAAGCAAGAAAGAGCTCGTCGGCAATCTGATGCTGGTAGTAAATTAACTGAGGAACAGCCGTTGAATGTGAAGAGAATCAAGTGTGATTAACAACGAGCACAGTTTCCTAGTGATTTAGTAGATTCGTGTACAACCGAGTCTAATGTGATCACCGTGATTGCGGCCTATCGTAACAAGTAATATCCGATTACGATTTTGCCTTGTTATAATATGTAAGCAAGCTTGGGATAACCAGCAAGAAGATGAAGATATCCATCTACCTAGTTTTACTTTTACCAGCACGGACAATTTAAGTACGTAGTTTCTTTGTTACATGATCATCGTGTCAACGACGAGGCACGATAGAATTAGCTAGATGCTCAAGGTACAGATCGCAAAGTACCAAGTAGCACTGTCGTCAACTATCGGGCTTGTCAACATAAAGAAAACGTGACAAAGAAGGCGCTCCTTCAAGATTAAAGTGGGGGCGATGGATGTTCAGGCTTCTTCAAGTACGAGTCGGGTGTCACAATACACAGCATAAATTCCCTACTGCCGTTACATGTATGTTTCTCAACGTCTAATCGGTTCCTAGACTAGGAAAACGAAACAGTGATGACAAGGAAGCTGGAGAAACTGTGTTTCATGTCGAGAGAGCTGAAAAATTTAAAATTATTTATTCTTGGTCGTGACTTCAGATGAAGGGTTATTCGCGATCAGAATAACGTTACAGCTTTCAAAATATATGACCAGCTTGATCAACATGATACAATTGACGCATCTAACGGAAGCATCCATGGACCCCGCTCCTCAGACCCCACTCGCTTCTGAAACAAAGTATATATCATTATAAGATCCGAACCGTACTAATTGATTCCATTGATATCGCCAGCTTCAAGACCAGACTGATTTTTTGCTGAAAGTAGTACCTAGATGTGAATGAGAATGAGTACGCACGACCATCATATCAGTCACCTCTAGCTTGTTGTTGTTTGTTGAGCAGCCTTCATTGCTTCGGTTTGCTTTAATAAATATACTTTAGTTGTTCGAGGTCATCTACTTCTCGTCTTCGAAAAATAGAAGATGGCGACCGCTGGTGATCAGTATGAGATCCGGACGGGGAATATCTGGAACTTCGCCCATAGGGATGACATAAAGACTGTAAAGAAATTAGTCGGTAATTTCACGAAAGCAGCATCAGCGACGCCGACAGAAACCGAACAAGTAGTCCAAGAAGTCCAAGACGTGAGGATAGACAACATGGCAGCATCAGGTTCAGGAGGAAAGCAAGATTATGACGGGGTTTATGAGGAACCCGAGGTCGACCTCACTCCACAAGATGTAAAAATAGACAGGGACGATGGCGCGGACGATGGTATCCATGATGACGGTATTCCTTGTGTCGTTGTCGAAAGAGAAGATGATGAACAAATAGTAGAGGATGATGCTCCCGCTCAACATGGTCCCGAAGAACCTAAAGCCACAACGCTCGCTGATGAGAAGCAAGGAGTAGCTGAGTCCTCGCCATACGGAGGGGCGACAGCTGCATGTAAAAACTTGTCTAATACCGCATCACGGAAGGGTACTAGCGGTCAGCACTTCGATATGCACATCTCGCCGACCCTCCAGAACAAGGTCGGTTGGACGCCTCTGCACGCCGCTGCACATGGAGGAGCGACGCGAGTTCTATCGTTTCTGCTTTTCGCATGTCGCGTCGAAGTCGATTCACCTGTATGCAATGCAGGCCGCAGCGCTCTGATGGATGCGGCGCGTACTGGACAGTTTCAGGCGGCAAAGATGCTGCTAAAAGCAAAGGCTGACCCGTCTTTACAGGATAAGCAGGGCAGAACAGCGCTGCAGCATGCATTGAAAAATCGAGCGCTTCGGGACTTGCTTGCTGACAAGATGACGCAAAGAAATCCTGGTCCTACTAGGCCTTTGAAGGAAATGAAAAACTCCAATGCTGCATCTACTTCTCCAAGCGGGGACAAGAAAGTATTTTCACCATGCAGCCGAGAAAAAGCAAAACAGGGATTTTCATGTGAAGGAACCGCGGTTGGTGGTGGAGATGATGGGGACCAAGGAAAAAGAGTTAATCAAAATAAGAAGAATCCGCCACTACGTGGACGGAAGAAGAAATTCGGAAGAAATGTGCAGAGTTCCGATGACGATGATGTGGCGTAAAGCCTGGCTCTGGCATAGCCATTATAGGTTAGTACCATATATATAAAAGGATGATAACAACAGTATATGCGCGGACCATATTGTCAATTCACCATAAATATGAACTATCACCTTGGTCTAGTTCTCTGTTGTTTTGGCAAGCTCAGGAATCGTCTCCAGTGAGTTGAATTTTTCTGAAAGCAGCTTAATACAGCTCTAATCTTCATGTTTGTATATTCATGGAATGGGTTTACTACTCCTACTAACTATATTCAAAAAGTTTAAGTTCTTGATCTGGATGTGGTTCGGGCTCCCTACAAATATCACAGCTTTTGATCATTCTCAAGCTGAAAATGCCGCGTCAATGTCAATCACAAACTGACGGAGAAGTTCTGCTACATGTATAAATATGTACCTCCAGTTCGCTTGTTGTAAAATTTTGAGTGCATCGCGTTGATCTCGATGCTTGCTCGACGGTACTTCAAGGAACTAATACATCGCACTTCATGTTGTGGATGTGGCTTCCACATCCACGAACATGACTCAGGGAGAGGTTGCGAAACAGGCGCAGCTTTGTCAGCGTTTTTTGCTGCGATGGACAGGAACTACTCACGACTCTGTGTATCTAAGTATGCATCGGAAAGCGAATTGTTTTGTGAGCTGTAGTTTAGGGCGATACTATCAGTACCACGAGCAGGTACAAATGATAACAAGCAGTAATGTCAGCGTTGTTGTAGTTGTAGAAAGTACTTTAGCAAATAATAAGAATAACTCTGTGTTGATGCTGATGTTCATCTCTGTTGCAATATCCCTTTTCCGTTCCTTTGCGTCTCTAAGTAATGAGAACATAAAAATCACTACCGAAGGAACGCTGAGTGAGGGTGACAGAAACGTGAGAGCGCCAAAGGATTATCACTGTCTATGAGCCCGAAGAAACCTCTGTTGATTTTTGTTTTCTTTTAACTAGAACTACTGGCACCCTCCAGCTCCACGCACAAGCACCTCCATACCATTGTGCCTAGCTAAATTAGATGGTTAACCAAGGGCTCAGCATCATGCAGGAGAAGCACCAGATATTTATATATTGGTCTAAAATGTTGTATACCTCCTCTACTCAAGTTCATCAACTTCGTGTTCTTTTAAAATAGATGTAGGATCCGGAGGTAGATTGCGGTGCTCGTCCTGAAGACACACCCGCACGGAAAAGGCTTCGCCTGTTTTAACATTGTTAACATTTATCATCATCATCATCATCATCATCATCATCATCATCATCATCATTGTTCAAGCTAGAGTAAAGTAACGCAGACCACTCTTTATTTACACTTCCTATGAAACGGGGGCATCAAGGAAGTTGTAGGAGCCTGTACGAGGTTAAGAAGAAACATGGCGCCTCCTTTCGTAAAAGTGGCTACAAAGAAATCATTCGTCCTACCAAGGGAGCAATGGTGGCCCTTCATAATTATGGGCATGGGGATTCCGGTCCACATCGTTGTGGGCCTTTGTGGGACGCCTTATCTGCTCTACATCTTTTATTCTGCGTTGGTAGTCGTATGCAAAGTGGTACTACCTCCAGTTCTTGGTCCTAATACGCATCACCACGAGGAGGAGGAGGATTTTAACAAGTTCTCAACTTCCTGTTGGATTCTCTTCTTTTTTGCACTCTATTGTGTTTCGTATTTTCAACCGGCGCAGTCGAGTTACCCCGGATGGAAAGGCCATAACTGGTTTTGGCACGACTTCGCGGACTATGCTAACACAGGTCGAAATTATTCGGGAACCTTCGAGATACGAAGCATGACGCGCGACTTGGTGAGGACGAAGGAAACGGAGAAAGTACAATAAATCACATTGGCCTTAGAATTCAGTAGCTTACATTGTTCGGAGAAAGTGCAATAAATATGAATATTTTACATAGCCATAATGATTATACATAGCCATAATGACAGCTATGTATATGTATCTATAGATACATCATATCACTAGTCATCATGCTATCCATGCCATCCAATGCGTATCATGCTATCTATCTGGCTATCTATGCTCCGTGCTCTCAACAACGTTAGAATCTAAGCGACCCGATGTGTGTATGGTTTTATTCTGCAGGGCGGTCCTGCGCCTGACACCAACAACCGCGCGACCAGTCGTGGCAAGGGGAGAGGTGCGACTTGCGACTTGGACTTCGAGCACGCCGGCGGAAGTACGTCCAGAAATGAGTTGGACCCAGACGGGCAATACGTATTGGCTGCGCATCCGCACGGCATTATCATTCAAGCCAGGACTTTGTGGAGAGCAAAAAACAGGTTGGAGGAATTTCTCAATCGGGAGTGGCGCATGATTGGCGCGAGTGTGCTCTTTCGAATCCCCTTGATCAGAGAGCTGTCGCTGAGCTACGGCGCAGTGGACGCAACGAAAGCAACGTGCGAGCTAGTGCTAAAAAACGGAGCAAATCTAATAGTCTATCCCGGCGGGCTAGATGAAGCAAATGCTTTGAAATCAACCTCCTGCTCCTCTTCTTCTCATTTTTCTGCACAGAACGGTTGTAGAGAAATGGAAAAAAATGTTGACGGAGGACGCGAGCGAACAGGTAAAAGCAGAACCGGGCATGGCTGTTTCGACGAAGCAGACGAGACATCACATGAGATGAAGGCGTCATCATCCTGCTCCACATCGTCCTCTTCTACTTCGAGTGAAACGATGTATCTGAAGCCACGGCGTGGTTTTGTGAGGCTCGCTGTTAGGTATGGGATTCCGGTCGTTCCAGTCTTCGTTTTTGGGGAACTGGACTGCGTCGACGCGGTGCCGCTTTTGCCAAGGCCTGTACAAGAATTTTTGCAGAAAAATTTTCGGATTAGCACCACCTGGTTCACTGGTCGCTGGGGGATGTTCATTCCCAAAAGGGTTCCATTCATGATTTGCCTTGGGAAACCCATCGAGATCACATCGACTAGCAAGAGAAATGTGGTTGGCGTCGAAAACAAGTGCAGTGCTCTAGGTACGTACTTTTGGAATATATTGTTCCATTTGAACTTCCAACTGCACACGGGAGAGGAATGTCCTTATCGTCGTCACACCGTTACAACTCGCCTTCTGATGTTTGTACTAGAACACCTAGATTGATAGTAGATGTAGATGATGGCATTCTTGGTCGTCAGGTAGCGATGGAAAGCAAGCAAAGAAAGCAATGCAAGACGAAGCAGAGGAGGCGGAGGTTGAGCGAGTATATGAGGCGTATAAAGCCGGCATAGTTGAGGTCTTCGAGCACTACAAATTGGAAGCGCACGGCTACGAAAAGAGGACAATTGAGTTTTTGCCTTAGCAAATCCAAGAAATGAAAGAGCTGTTACGCCGCGCAACGGACATCAACAAACTCCTCATCCTTTTAGTTTTACTCTCGCTCTAGCTCTACGCAAGAATTATGACGTCGGCTCGCCCGGGCACAGCTGTCCCTGGAGTGGGAGTGGCGTGGCGTGGGAGGAGTGAATAAGCGAGTTGTTGTATCTAGAGCGGTTTCACTACTTTCATGATAGTCTTCAATCATGCTAAAGATTATGTCGCATATCGGTATTACTATTATTGCGAGATTGGACACTCAGGAGGAGCAGTGTCAGAACGGATCATTCTCATGAACAGCGTAATCTTATCGGTCTGATCTTTCTCTAGCGTTTTGTAGATGGTCGGTCGTTTCATCGGTATGGGAAGGACATCTATTACAAAAAGCTGCAGGTTATATTGTCACTGCTGATGTAAAAATGAAGATGCGTTCTGTAGGTGCCATGCAAGTGAACGTGGCAACTAGATCTGATCTTGTGTGTTTCTGCTACGTTCAACTGCAGGAAAACGGGAATCGGAACAGTTTCAATCAAACCTTCTCTCCCTCACCTTCGTGCACAATTGATTGCTCACTTGTGAAAACTAGATACCCTTACTCAAGTTTATGACAATTCCCGTGTCTTCACCAAACTAGTAACTCCACGCTCTTCATGTGACATGATTCCAATTTCTTCATGTCGATGCTAGCGAAGAACAACGGAACTACAACTCCTTACTAGTTTACAGCATACTAGTGCTATTGGAATTGCTGTCGTGCTCCTCCTCGTCCTCGTGGTTAGGTAAGGTGGATGCAACTCAAAAAAGACCCAATAATGCTTGGAGGTGGTGTGCGTTCACCGTCGAGTCAGGACGAAACAAGGCGTGACCCATGCGAGAAGGACGGCAGAGACAAGCAAAGGAGTGAAGAAGAGGCTAGGAGTACGCCGCGTAAAATTGCAGTCAAAGTCGTGTTGCCTGGACTAAAGGAGGTTACTGAAGCCGAGAGTCCTGACTACACCAGTGCCGAAAGTGACCGACGATGTCGGACACAGGACGACATTACGGAAGAAGACGTGATGTTTTCTGATACAGACCACGCAGTGACCACTGCCTCTACATCATCTTCATGGAGAACGACGCCCCGAACCTCGTCAACATCAATCAGCAGCGACTCCTCAAGCGGGGCCTCGTCGATGTCCATCTCTGCAGACATAGATGACGCGCAAGAACATGAACGCCAAATGAATGTCGAGGATAATGGGAATACCGACATCATTTGCAAGGAGACCCCTGGTGCTGGTGTCTCCATCCCTCAGGAAATGTGCATGGAGATCGCAGGCTTTGCCGGTCCATTTGCTGATATTTTGGCCGAAGTGAGCAAGGACATGCGGAAAGCAACACGACCGTTGCGTCGCTGGAGAACATGTACTAGAACGTTGTTGTTCATGTTCATGTTCTAGAATTAGAATCGCGTTTAACTGATTAAACGTTGCCGTGAGCTAGAGGAGCGCTGCACGCACACGCTCTACAGCGTACGTATGCACGTAGCCCTGCTTGTGCACCTGCTCTATTCATGCCTAAGGTTCGAACTAAGAAAGTGGGGAGATTAAGAATGAGCGACGCGATCCTGTTGCCGTGATCGGCACCGGCATCCAGACGACTGACAAGTCCGTCGCCACCGTTCGCAGATTGTGCAATCGCGCTCCGCAAAGGCAGAAACCGGCCGGAACCAGTCTGCTCAAGGAGCAGCCCGAGTGAAAAACTCGGGCATCGTCGATCATGCTCCATTTGTTTTACTGAAAAACTGCGAATCTCGGAACGAGATGCGTCACCTCACTCCCGAGCTCACCAATTTCAAAAGGACCGCCCAACAAACCATCCGCCACTTCTTGTAATGAAATCCGCCAAATATTGTCCAGCACTGGATCCTCTAAGTATAGTCCTGGTTTCGGTCTAGTCAGAAGCCTAGCTTTTTCACATCGCCGGACCAAATCTGGAACGGAGTCGCCTGCCTCTTTCGCCTTGCGAAATGGCCACGACTTCGGGCAAAAGACGCGCGCACCACAGGTGCCTCCCTTCAAAACAAGGCTCCAGGCTGTCGGATCCTCGGGGTGAAAGAGCCCATTATTTAAGTCTCCGCAACAGCTTGCTCACGTTCTTAAAGCCCAGGACTCTACTATCCTCGAAATCGATAGCCCTCCAATCATCCGCAGAGGATGCTGGAGAAAAAGACTCTGCTTCAAGTTCATCTAACATCGCCCGCCCTTCTTCGAGTGTGCTAGAAGTAGGCCGAAGCCGGCGGATGGTCTCCAAATTTGCCGGATCAGTGACGTACTCAGGAGCGCGCACCTTCAAGGCTGCCACATCATTCAGAATCCTGCCAGTGTAATCCTCTGCCGATCGCACGGCACGCCTCAAAGCGGCCCTTTCAGCTTTGATGGACTTCACATTCTTCCCGCAAGCCTTTTTTTTTTTGAAACTCAGCTCTCTACTCGATAAAGTGAAGACCTCTCACTCTCCCGACTCAAAACACCAGCAGAGCTCATCGCTGGACATTATCTGCAACCAAATAACTTATTGAGAAAAGAGACAACGAGTGCTAATGGCAAGGAGGCTGAGCTCCAGCGACTTGCTCTGCCGTCGGAAGCGTAACGTCAGACCGCAGTCGTGACGCTGGCGAGCCTTCTTAAAGCAAAGCTTATCGCCCCCACATCGAAGCTTTATATCGGGTCACTTCACGCTAAGGCCCACCCAGAAGAGGCTCCTAGCCAGGAGCTAGCCTTATTTTTCAAGAAAACAACCACGCTCCAACTGGAGCTAAGTTCCGGGGTGCTCTTCCTTGCCATGAGCACCCTTTTGAACAAGTTTTAGGGGCTTACTCAATATTTCTATTCGGAACTTAAGTGCAACTTTTCCATTTTCATAAATTCTGAAAGCTCCTTCTTCTAGCACAAATACATAGCAGTTAGCACGACTAGCCACTTCCTTGTTGTAGAAGTCCACACGTGCTCCTCACACTTGCTCGTACCATCAAACTCCGCTGTCTAACTATCATCAGGCATCGACTGTAGCACTGCATACCGTGAGTGCGACCAACAAGAGGGAATGGGGCGGCGAGCTCGAACCGGGTGCCCCTATCATACTGGAAAACCAGTTCAGTGGACATGGGAAGGCGAAAAAATGCCTGGCTTTCAATGGGACTGCTGTCCGCATAGTTTCGTTTTTATGGCCTCTAGAAGACGCTTCGTCTTCCCTGTTCGTTGTCTCCGACCAATACTTCTTGCGGAAATCATTTCTTTCTCCCTCAGATATTGAGTAGTAGAGAATTTCGTTCCTCAGATTGATTCTTTAGATTTGCTTTTGCCACTGCTAGTTAACTACTAAGTAGTTATACTTATATTTATATCTATTGTAACTCAATGCAGCAACGTCTCTCTTGTCCCTTTATTATTGCGTTTCATTATTGTTGACCCGGATGGGTTCGGCATGGAAGACGAGTCTCCTGCCGACGGAGAGAGGAAATACAAGCTAGATGTTACCTCAATTCGCGGTTGCGCTCTGAGGCGACACAAAGACGCCGCAGAGGCATCTTCTGAGGAGGCAGGAGCTGACGCAGTCTTGGGCATTCCGTCGGCGGCCGTGTATATCCCGTCACAGGATACCTCTAAAAATGGGCGACGAGCACTTCGCAGACACATGACGACTTGCTAGTTGTGCTTGCAGGACGCCAATATAAGCTCAGAAGTAGACATGCACACTGCTTGGAGGAGGGTAAAGACACAAAGCGGTGGAAAACTTAACGAGCTGGGATTTAGTAGTCAAAATCTACGTAGAAGTGTAAGCAGGTGACATAGTTGAGAGGGTCCAATTCCAATTTATTCCATGCAGCGAGTGAACAGAGCGTCTTCACAGTGCATAGAAACTGATTAAGTAAACATGGAGCTGCACCACAAGCACAAACTTGGTGAGTGTATGCAACATTGATCGGTGGTCTTGTTAATATTATAATAGAGTTAGGTTTTTTTTGACCCATATCGGGTCGGGTTGCTCGAGTTGCTCGAGTTGCCAACCCAAATTTTTTGCGCGGCGCCCTTCGGGCGCAGATTTATGACCCTACGAGAGACCTTAACAGGAGCGCACGACACGACCACGCGCCGCGCCGTAGTTGCATACTGATGGCGGCGCGCTCGTGTATAATTCCAATACCAATTTAGCAACCTCCTCCAGTATACTTACTGCTATGCCCAAGACTGGACACGTCGCCCGCTGAAGCCAGCAGGCGGAGACTCGCTCTCAGCCCCCAAGTAGATTGGCCACGCTCGCACCCGAAGAAAAATAAATGGGAGAGATCGCCAACGACTCGGAGACGACAAACAACAGCGCCACTCACCTCAAAGAAAAACAACAGAGAGCAGGGGCCTGCGCTCCTTGTTTTCGCTTCAAACACGCGCCCGCACGCTACAAAAGGAGAGCCCGAAAGCCTGCCGAGCCCTTCAAACGTGGCTGCCCCTTTCATGAGCAACAACAACACAAAAGAAACTGCGCTCTTCTCCATTTCTTCACTTAGAGCGCACGGATGCCCCTCCATACCGCCCGGCTTCACCCCATTTTGCTGGGTCAGGATTCTCCTGGCAACCCATGGCAACCCGTTCCAGATTTGGAACCCCTGCGCTTCGGCAACCCGAGCAACCCGTTGCAACTCGAGCAACCCGAAACCCGTCATTTACCTTACTCTATTATAAGTATGTTGATGGAACTTTTGATTCGTAACGCCGTGTGCCAAAGATAGCATTATTACAAGATGCAGTGCATCGAAAAGTCGACGCATCCATAAAAATAACTGGTAATTTATCATTGGACGAAAAGCACTAGCACTAGCACTGTTGAAGCATATACCCATGTATACCTTCTGTATGTATATCACTAGTTGAAGTTGTAGACTTGATTTTATATATAAATTTGCTTGAGTGTATTGTTGTGTAGGGCTGGAGGACTTTTTGAGCATTTCCGCACGAAGTGAAAGTGAAGATACATCACCTTGATGATGGCAATTACAGACTTGAGCAACAGGGCGACACTCGTTGCCACAAACTTTCATCCGCGTTGATCGGATTGGTCTCTCTTGGTGCCAATGGAATAAGTAGAATGAAAGAAGCTCAGCTTGACAGTGAAGAGACGCGTTTTGCACTCCGGTGTCTGTGAAAGCTCAAATAGAGCAACTACAGCTGGTCGTTTTCAAGCTCGCCCATGACCTTTCAAGCAACTACAGATGGCTCACCCAAGACCTTTTACAAGCTTGAATCCTTATTATTTTCAGTGGGGTCATCATTTGATGTTGAAAGCGTCTTGTTCCTCGTTCGAACATTATCATTAGCCGGCTTTCCTACTTGTACTTCTCTATTTTCTTTTTTACTCGGACTACTTCGAGCGTTGCTTCCTTCATCTTCTGACACTTCCGTCGTGGCTCGCACTTGACCCTCCACCGTAAATTTCGGCGATACCGAGAAAATTTGCTCAGCGTACCAGGATTTCTCGATTTCCAGCAGATCGTTGTGTCCCGCAGTAAGACTCATTTTGAACTCCGGCGGTGGCCGGCCAAGTTTTCGCATGCGCTCTTCCACTACCGCATGCACCCTCTTGCCATGGTGGAACTCACAGATTTCGTCGTTCACTCCGTGAATTAGCGCGATGCGAGTCTGCGGTGGAAGACGTGCCGCGGCCCGCAGATTATTCCATCTCTGTTCCGGTGGTGTGAGGCGCTCGTATACGGAGACATTAGAGGCAACTTGAACTTGTTTCTTCCATCGTGACTTTATCCTTATCGAACACAAGAAAGTCGAAGTATTACTTCTTACACTGACTTAGTTGCCCTATCAAGTAAATAACCCGCACCTTCTGTCTTTCATCTTGTCAATCAAGCAGAACAATGAGGTGCGGTTTTTCCCCCTAAATTGAGTGATTCCTCGGAGGACAAGAATAGACAGACGTCGGAAGACACTGAGAAAAAGAAGCTAGCCTGTGGCGCTTAAAAAAAGGGAGGTAACCCAGGGCAGGCAGAAGTTGTGGAAGCAATTTCTGTCCTACGTGAGGGATGCTCATGAAGGGCGCAGACAGAATCAAGTTCGACAATACCGCTCCGCCTGGTTTCCGCGCTTCGCTACTAGCGTAGTGGAGAAGGGCAGCGCATCCGATGCTGTGTCCCAAACCGTTAAATATCAGGTCAAGTCCGCTGCCTTTACTTGCGTCTGTGTCCTATCATGGATTTGAAAATTTGAAGTCTTTCTCTCGACGACAAAATGCCACATTTTTAGAAATACAACATGATCAGATTTACAACTAGACGCGATTCAAGCCTTAGCATTGGTTCGTATAACTAGTTAGCACAGATAGAAATCATTTCGTTGGAGAAAATAGAGGAAGTGGGTTTCCACATGGATCCAAGAGATGAAACAGGCGGACGCTGCTAACTTCATTGACAAGATCGATACGAACTACGGCTGTCATCCTCATTTTCTTCAAAATTTTGATAGTTGAAAAGGATAATACAAAGGACCGTACTGCAGCATACGCGCTATCGTCGGCTTTTCTTAATATTCCATTGTGCTTCTCTCGAATGCTATTGACGACAGCCTGAGTTGTCGCTACTATTGTCTCGCTATCTGGTGCCGGCGCATCGTCTGCTCCAGCGGACAAGCCATAGCTTGGGTAGTCGATTAGAATGAAGGCGGGGCTGTCGCCTTCAATATCTTCGCGTCTGGGGCGTCCTTCTGACCATGCTTTCACCAACGACACCCACTCAAGAGCGACCATAGCGTTGCCACCATACACAAGCCAGAAATTTCGTTGCTTCCTTGTTGTATCCCAAAAACCTGAGAGCAAATGTTGTTTTGACGTATCCAGCTCCATCACCATCGCTCTTCAGGTAAGAAGTCGTGTACATGTACTTCTACTTACATTGAAATATTATACATCAGCAATAATGCCGCGTATCCATACGAGCAAGAGAGAAGATTTACCACGCGGATGCAAAATGAAACAGCTTTCCCACTTCCGTGGACCGTACGCGTGGGCTTGCAGGGTGTATCCAGGCCAGAGGTCTCCCGCGCTTAGCCATCTCTTTACGAGTTCGTCGTTGTATGGCCGCGGCATATACATCAAAGCAGAGACAAGCTTGCATGGTAACACTCGCAAGAAAAAATACGTCGACGCGGCCATCGCGGCCACAGCCAGCGCTGTCCGCTTGTAGTTCCTTCCGCCAGGCGCATTCATCTTTGACACAGAAGTCCAAATCCTTCCAATTTAGAATGGCGAATGGGCATGAAGAAGATGGTGAAGACGTTGTATACGTAAAAACTTCCTTGTGAATTACATTAAGAGCACGACTAATGCACGCCGACCAACTGTAGATGTAGTTCTTGTAGGCTGTATTATTTCTCCAAGAGCTTAGTCGGAAAACGTAAGTCGAACGTCTCCCGTTTCAGCCGAATATACCGTCAATACTTTTCCTTATCCTTTTAGGTTAGGTTAGGTGCGGGTCCACTAGATAAACCAGCAGACTTCAGTGGCTACTAAATAAATGAAAACTACGTCGATCGTAGCACGTATCAGTGGAGAAAAAATTTGTACTCTACGAAGTAACTAAAGGCTTCTGAAGCCTGGCTTTGTAATTGACCTGTGAGAATTATATATACGGATAGTGTATCTACTTCTACCCCAAGAATACCTGCATCAACGGAGAGAGACGAGATCTTTGATGGAGCAAATACCCTCATCAGGAGCCGATCTCGATGAACGACCACTGAAAAGCCTTTTCTGGTGCGCTTTCTAACGTGATAGAGCTCAGAGTTTTTGGTTGCGCTGACGCGTAAATCCAGCCGCCACGCGAGCACAAAGCAAGGAAAGGTTGCGTGACCAGTTCTAGGTAGATGACTGAGTCAGCGTTTTTTAGTATTTTTCCCGCAGTGCGGGACCGAAGAGCCGGCATGATCACTTCTATGCATTGAATCTTACAACCATTTTGTTTGCTAAGGAAAATCAATGCAACAAGACGCACTGCTGGGTCGTTTGTTAAAGAAAGTATCTACTTCGTTTCTTTTTGTTCTTTGATCCCATACATCGAACGATCATAGTAAGCTGGTTGTTGACCATTTGTTGCTCAGTCCTCTATGTATCCGGATAAAAATCAAACTTGATGAGTGACGTGTTGAATAAAACTAACATGTTGGATTGATATGGTGGAGGCGTGATATAATCATGTTCGGTTACCAGTGAGTGACGGCATATTTTCAAACACATGGTCATATGTTGTAGCATTTTTCATTGCATTCTTTATGATGAAGACGAACTAAAAATACTAAACTTTCCAAAACCGAGATACAATTACAAGGGGACACGCATTTACAAAATACAAGCTAGTACTAGAGTAGAGTTGCATGCAGAAAACTTAATTTTTGATTGATTTTACTTCGAATTTGAATCTGAATGATGCACTGCCAAACTCCAGGACATACTTGCAAACTAAACCTCAGATCTTGTCAAATATCTGGACGTCAAAATTTCGAGGACTAACTTGATGAAGAAGAAGAAGATGCAGTACCTATATCCATGACGACTGCGAGATCAACGGTTTCTCGTATATGAGACATTGAAGACACCTACAACGCCTATAAGAAAGTATAATATCAATCAAAAATCTAGGGCATTACCTACAACCTAGTACCACTGCCGCAACATTAAATTGAGGCTGAGCTTGAGGACAGGCTGCACAGACTTTTTTGAGGAGGAACTACGTACTGAAGAATTTTATATATTGGTTTTTCAAAAACTGCAACCGGCGTGCGAGTGAAGGTCTGGGTGCGAGTGAAGGACTGTAACATTGATTCTACTTCTCCTAGATACCCCCTCTCAGCTTCATATTTGTCGGTCGGTCGAACTTGAAAATAGAATGAGGTATTTAGATGCATATTCATTGTGGTTTAGTTTCATGAATTCTGCACAGTAATAGCTACTTCGCGTTTTGTCCTTCATACATCCTCTCACAGCGAGGAGAAGGCGATGCAATACTAGTCAACTACATGCACATGCTGTTCGAGCGGCCTTCATTCTATATATGTATCTATTTTGTTTCCATACATTGGCATAAAAATATGTGGCTTAGTACCTTTACAACGAATGTTGATCGATGATCAAAAGTAGTACACCCAAGAAGGTGACAATGATAAAAATGTTCATCTACTTCTTGCATTACTAGGTTGCTCAAGGTCATGCTATTCATTGAAATATTAATGTTAATCTTCCTTAGAAGCGTGTCTTAATATTCTTTACAGTGGTTGTGTCTTAACCCCACTGTATACTATTTCTATCTAATTTACTTTATGTAGTTGATGTTGTTGAAAAGAGTACTTGTGATTGTGTTAGTGTTTGTGTACTTGGGAGTAGGACATATTCCACATCTCAGGTCCTCTTCTGTGGGATCTCTATCGCCGAGAAGAAGTCATGAGGACACAGGAGTTTTCAGCCCTGCCCAATATGATTAGTTCCTGCTCCAGGAAAAAGTAGAAGGCCAGTTCCCGTTGTCGATGCATTCGATGACGTGCTCCGCAGCGACACTACGGACGTCTTGGAATCTGCGGAGGCTAATGTGTGTACCCCTTCTCCTGTGAAGAGTACAGCGGACGGCAAATCACCAGCCCGACGGGGTGGACAGATTGCTGTGGAGCTGGGTCGCTCATAATGATCTGTCGATCCCGGTGGGCTAGCAGAAGGAGCGGCCGCACTTGGCGACCAATGTTAGCGCTAAGTAATAGATTCTTCTCTTATCCTGACACAAAGTGAAAGCGAATGTTTCTATGCTAGAGGAGCCACGCTTTGTTCGCACGCTATGGAATTTCTATTTCTCTTGCTGCTACTTTTTGCGATTGCGACCCTCCATTTTACCCACACCGTCAAAATGATGATCATCAACATGATTTACATTCATTTATTTAAACATCACACACGCACAGGTTTGATCGATGTTACTCAAGATGGTGAAAAACTGTGCCCTTAACAATAGCCTGAGGCCTTTCGCCATTCCCGTGGTGTGCGTGACTGCCGAGCTGTCGGTGAGTCCGCGACGCGGCGCGTCGCGACCTTATCATACCGTTGCGCAGAGTTCTGGAGGCCACTGCGCGGAACCTCCGATAAGACCTCTTGCCCGCGCGGGGAGCACACATGCACTACTTCATTCTTCAGTCCAGTCGAGTCTTCTTCCATGATTTGTTGTGTTTCATCCACTACCGCTGCCACTTGTTCGTCCTCTACCAAATCAGAAGAGTGTGCGCCGCGAGTTGTCGTCTTCTCCATCACTGCGCTCGCAGCAGTCGCTTTTTTCACGCGTTGTACCAATTGCATGCCAGCCAAACCCAGCGGGGGGACACCCGAAAGAATCGACGCTCCCGGAGTCAATTGTGTTCCGATCATGCCCTGCACTGCAACTGGGCCCTTTGAGGAAGTTGTCTGCAAAAGTGGCCTACAATCCTCTCCTCCCAAAGACACGGGTGACACACTCTTTGATCCGCCAACAAGCCCACGAGAGTCGGATCCTAGAGATGCAGACGCACTGCTTGAATGGAATAGCGTTCGGGCTCCTGTCGACAGCGGACGCGTTTTCAATGCAAAGCGTGGACCCAGAGGAATAATGCCACCAGTCCCCTGCCTCGTTAAGCCCACACCATTCGTGGCCGCCGCATTTTGGCGCAACCTTCGTGAATCTTTATTAGAATTCGAGCCATCAATCATGAAAATTCCCCTTGAACAAGACTCCTCGACAACCTGTAGTAGAGAGAAAGCAAGGTAGAATGAATCTTAAGTTGTTCAGTCCTTTTGTCTGTCTCCGAAGGTGGGTGGTCCCCTAGTCCAGCACTGCTTGTTTTTGATGCATCCGACGATTTTTTACTGCGATTCGAAGATGCAGCGAGAGATGCCTTGGAGGACCTGGAACGACGATGCTCGTCTACGTCTTCTTGCCTCTGTTTTGCGTACTGCTCTCGCCGATTTCTATGATTCTCGTCGCGGACGAATGTTTCCAAATGCCGTGTCTTCGCGTACTTCTTTTTCTCTGAGTTTGTGTAGACGTCGTCATCCAACATGAAGTAGTCACTGGCACCACCTGGACTCTCTCCTGCTTTCGGGCTCGCGCATGATGTTATCGCGCCATGCCCATAATTACCATGTTTTTGAGGATCAAAATCGAAATCTCCAACGAGAAAAGACGAGGACGAGTGGGGTATTTTACCTCCATTCTCACGAGGACTTGATTCCGGCGAATTCCTCCCGCCTATTCCGGAAATTAGTGCGCGCTGCAGAGCGAGTGCGCCTGGAGTCGGCCCTCCTTCACAGGTCATCGAGTCGAGCTCGTGCGAATAGCTTTTTTCTGAAACCTTGTCGGTTGCGATGCGCACTGTCTTCACCACACCGGGTGGCATTTTCAGCCCTGGCATTGCCGCCCTGCTGTCCACGGAAGAGGCCCGCTGCTGCCTCACAACACGAACAGGCTTCACGCTTTTTGTCTCTCTGTCTGCAACATGCTGTGACTTCTTTTTGCGTTGAAGTTGAACATGGTTCACATTCGTCTTCGTGGCAGTAGTGCTCGATGGGTGATGTTCTCCTCGGCGATCATCACCCTTCCCGTTTACTGCACCGATTGCTATAGAGTTGCTTCGTGTAGATGTGGCTGTGCCTGGCCCTGGCACCGAGTTGTATCCTTCTCCAAGTGGTACAGCTACAGGCTCAGCTCCAGGATCATGGTAGTTGCCTTTTTTCTGCGGTGATACAACAGGCGACAGCTCAATCGTTGGATTTCCACTTTTTGTTGGACTAGGTGTGTCACCGACCATCGTTCCGCGGACGCGAGTTCCTCGGGCGGTAGTGCGGGATGGGCCAGTTGTAGCGCCTGTTTTTGCTGGACTGCGTTCTGTCGGTCCGTCGCAAGAAATATTAATAGTGGCTCCTGCATCGTCTAGTGTACTGCTACTGGCACTTGCCCAACTACTAGAACTATGCTGATTTTTCATGTATTTTTGACGAGGACCAGAGGTTGCGATGGACAGTGACCGTGGGGATTGAGGTGAAGAACCACTGACCGGACTAGTCGAGGAGTAGGTAATGCTGTTCTGTCCCAAAGCGCCCGCGCCCCACTGTACCACGACGCGAGCGGTAGGACCTCCTGTGCGACCGGAGCAAGAGGACGAGAGACTCGATGCGCTGCTGGCTCGGTTATATCCTCCATGCTGCACTCATGAAGATAAAGCGAGATGTTGTTGTACGACAATCTCGTACTGTTCAAAGAACCATGGCCATGCGTGATCGACTTTAATCTAAAATAATGGAAATGGACTGGACTGATTTTGTCAACTACAACATCTCGAGTACGGGTTTCGAGTGCCATGATGACGATGAGTATGAGCCGAGCTAATAATATGAATGTAAGAAGTTCTTAGTACTCTTACAGTAGAAATATCCTGTCGTAGGCCTAAGGGTAAGGAGGTTCTTGGCAACATACTGCTTGCTGCTGTGCCCATGCCAAAACTGGAAGGCGGACCCACGCTGCTGAAGCTGCCCATAATACCCATCGAGGATCCCTTACTGAGATTCAGACTCCGGTCAGCGGCAACTACCAGAGACGGCACAACATTAGCAGAGGCAGGCGCTCTTCCTTCCTCATTATTTGTCGTTGCCATTGAGACATTTGTTGCCTTCGAGTTCGACGATGGACCGGAGCGCGATGGCACGACGACCGACGCTTTCGACGAGGGCAGCAGAGAAGGGGCATTGCTGTTCAGCTTTGCCGGGGCAAATCGTGGGGTGGCCAGTGCAACGTGCGGGGAAACGGTCGGCTTCGTCACGTCATATGGCGTATTCGCTTGGGCTTCGACTACACTTTCGTTCACTAGCGGCTTCGATCTTGCCTCGATGCACTCCTTGCTCAGATTCTTCAGTGTTATTGACTTGATCGCGTCCACTTTCTCTGTCACTTAGAGGTGACATCATTTCATTCCTCATCCTCCCGCCGTACCTACTTACAACATTCTCTTCTTTACCTTGCTTTTTGTTGGAAGTGCAAGTGTGACAGCAAAAAAGGAGTGCCGAACGATTGATGTACTTCTGGGGAATGCAAAGTTGTAGACCTTAATTCAAGTTGTCGACCTCGGGTACAGCAAGCTCCTTCGTATCTGAATACTTCTTGGCTCGAAGTACTTCGTCCGTCAACAGCCTGTAAACAAAGTAGAAGTTTGATTGAAGCCTTGTTCTAAGTTGTACTGGTATCTATTGACCATAATTCTAAGTGTTGGGCTGAGTGATCTTGTGTAATGAAAGACGAGTTCTCAACTCCAGTGGCTACTTTTGGTTATGCTTGATAGTCTATCACTCGGCCATCTTGCTCTTCTATTTAGACGGTACAGGACGGCTGAACGGCCTCAATAACGTTAGTCAAAACGTGACGCGAGGTATCATGGCATGACTTCCAGTACAAAAAAGTATGTGCTGGAGGACGAGTACTATTTCTCGGAAATAGGGGACACAAGTTCTGGTGAGGTAGATGTACTTTGGCTCTTCTGCGGGCTTGCTAGGTGCGTAGTGGTCTTTCCACAATGGAAACTCCTGTCGCGGGGTCTTAATCGTGACGTGCTTTGACAAGTCTGTTGCAAATAAAAGGCTCGTTTCATTCTTGCCACCCTTGCCCCCGATTTTTTCTCCTGCTACTCCTGCTTTTGGTGCATCTGATTCTGATGGTTTAGTAGTCGCAGCCCTGCTGCTTGATCTTGCGGTGGCTACTCTAGCTGCTGGAGGGCCGCTTGGCGTTGCATGATTGTTGTAGGAACTCGGTTGTACAGTTCCAATCGAAAAGGGCTTTTTACCTTTTTTAGATGCGTTAGAACTGGAAGTCGTGGTCGTCACAGCAGCTGGACCCGCAAGCAAAGCCTGTTGTTGTCTCGCTCTCTCGAGAGTAATGTTCTTGCCGAACGTCTTCGTCGCGATATCAAGGGTAGGAAGCTCCTCGCTTACGACCGGAATTTCACCTTAAAATGGAAAATATACGCTTGGTTGTTTAACATTTGCCTAGAAGATGAAGAAAAATAATGCAGAAAAGACGCTGTTGATAAGTTAGTGTACTGTAGTGCTGGATCATCTTGATGTGCTTATGCTCTACCTGCTCTAACTTTATCGTTAGATTACGTAAAAGCAATTATTCTATTTCCAATAGCTTACTGATCCGTTCCTGGAGCTTCTCGTTGTGAGCTTTCAACTGGGCGATTTCTGCATCGGCCTCTTCTAGGCGCTGGCGTTCCTCTTCCAGAAACAGTTTTTCAATCTGCTCGTCCGAACCCGCTAAAGTTAGAGCTACAACAGTACTCGCACCTCTAGTAGCATGTTCCCTCTGCCCAGCGGCCGTGCCCGTTTTTGCTACAAAGGAGTAGCTACTTGAACAAGATATTACCAACGAAGCATGACGCTGAGAATCAATGAATCCTAGTCAGGGTAGCCCTAATAGAGACCCGTCTGCGTTAAGCAGAAGTCTCAACTGCTTCATCCGTGCTTCCAGTTGCTCTCGTTTCTGTCTTGCAGCGCCTTCTTTTTGGGAAAGTTGCGTCTCTTTCTCGAGCAGACTTTCCTTCTCGGTTTGGCACTTACGCACGCTGCGCTCTTTCTCCGCGTCCTTTTGGGCAAGCAGTAGCGAGAGCTTTTCACGCTGCAAATCCAAACGCCGCGCTTCCGCTTGCCCGACTTAGCGCTGCGTACTGACAGGCATGGGCATACACCATTTCTAAGTATACTTTTATCAAAATCCACGAGGAGGACTCCTGCCAATAGAGTTCTGTCCTCCGAGGGCTTCTTTTGTAATTTATATTTGTAGAATTAAAGCACAGGTGTTACAAACAAGAGCAGTGTGCCGACGTAGGTACTGCCAGCCGATTCACAACCTGAACTTGACCAACAAGAACAAGAAGACATAAAGATCATGAATAGATGGGTCACAACTTTATTATATCACTATGTATATTTGTAGAATAAAAATAATGCCAAGCCATGGAGGAGGAGCAAATGGATATTATCGCAACCTCTGCGCCTTGATCTATCATACCAACAAATACAAACCGACACCTTGGCTCCTAGGAAAGAGATTCTTTTTGCAAGTAAGTGAAAGTGTTGCACGAGAATACGCAGGAGATTGAAACAGACTCTATTCATCTGTACAACTACAGCAACACGCACGCACTAGCCCTACTTTCATCTTACTACTTAGTAGGTGCACTTTAGTGTTTCAGATGAAGATCAAGACAGAGGCATGTGATTTTTCCATGATGTATATAGATACAAGCCATAGTCAGCACGGAAGGCAATTTCTGCTTTGCGAATCTCGTCCCCAACTTTCTTTTTTGCCAAGGCTTGTCTTTCCTTCTCATAATCCGCATCTAGCGATTGCCGAGCCCGCGCGTAGTAATCCTCCTTGAGGTTGATGCTTCGCCTATTCAGTGTTAACTTAGAATTAACTTAGATGATGTTGATGACCTAAATGAAACAACTATTTGGAGGAGTAGTCGCATTTGGATACATAAGGAAGGACAACATCGACAACGGGGGTACATACAAAAAAGCAACGACAGATACGAACCAGACGACAGAGTTGACTACACCTTCAGAATCAGCACCTGCTGTATACATAATGTTTTCGAAAAATAACAAGACGAAGACTGTAGATAATATTGTAAACGGATGATAATTCCTGCACAACAACAAGCTGTATGCTTAGCGGACCCCCTACCTGCTGTTGAGGAAGAAGAAGCTGCAGAGCACGGCTGGGGCGCGTGGCTCTTTCCCGAGGCAGTAGCGTCGGTAGACTCGGCGCCTGAGCCGGTCGTTGCTGTGTCTATTCCACCGAGAACGCCACCTGCATTTTTCGAGGATGTTGATGTACTGATGTTGGAGCAATTTGAAAGCCTTCTACTCGGCGGAATCAATGCTGAAGAAGAGCTGTCCTCCTCTCGCTCTCGACACTGCCCTTGTTCACATTGTTCCCCTGTCGTTTTTTCTAGAGCCGCGCTTGGTGATCGTCTAGAACTAGCGGCCATCGGTTTCTCGTTCTTATCACCTGCGTAGTTAACTCGACCTCCCTGCGACTGCACGTCTCTCTTGATCTTGTTTTTGCTTGGCGATGATGAAGGTGTTCCCCTAGTGATAGCGCGATTATTTGCCTTTTTGGGAGAGGCAGTCTCAGATTTTGGACGTGCCTTTACTATTACACTGGTGACCTTCTTAGTTCTTTTCGCCTCCTGTCCTCGTTCTTCTGGTGGGGCAAAACTTCTAGTACCAGTTGTACTCGTTGCCAAACTAGTATCATTTACTTTTTCTCTTTGCATTGGCATTGGGCCAGTCGAGGTAGTCGCGCTTGAAGAAGATGTATTCTTGGTGGACGTGGATGTTGACGCATCTTGTCTGTTTGATGTAGTTTGTATCACTGGCTCATGCGGTATCTTCATTTTTATTATCGTTTCTTTAATATTCTGGGTCTGTTGCAGCGCTGCCGACCAATTCTTGAGAGCGCCGCCTTCAAGATTTTTCATGGGTAGTGTTACCGATATCCGGCTTTTTGGATCGAAAACACGAGGAGTTGCGACGGCTAAGACACTAGCGCTGTACGGCTGCCAAGAACTGGAGGGGATTTTCATAAATCAGTGTCAATGTCAATGTTGCTCTTTCTTCTTGTCTTCGAAAAAATTATGCTCAGCATTAGTACAATGTACTACCTCCAAACTCAAACATGTGCATAATTCTATAGCTGGAGATCTAAAAAAATAAACTGTCTATCGTAAGTATATTTATTATATATACGTAACTGATCTTGTAGTGGAGCTACGTATCTTATCTTCAAAGTCTCAACGAGCAAAAAGAAGATACAATTGATATCGAGGATACCTCTGTTTGTGCCGGACGATTCCTGTCGTAAGGTTTTTTTCCGGAAGCGCTCGCGGACTTGAACTTGTAGGTGTTAAAATTAAAGGTTGCAAGATTACACTTCTTCGAACACCTCGTCCATATCAACGACGACAAGGACAACACAGGAAACACTATCTAAGTACCTCGATCAGTCACCCTTGCAAAACGGTCACGCTCACGGATGCTTTTGGATATAATGTAACTCGATTACCCTTAATTGAAGTTTTTCTCGTTGAGGTTCCGTTGTTGGCGCGTCAGGTGGGGCGTCCGAGGTAGTTCTCACTGACGTCGCCGTGACACTTTTTACTTTGTCGGCTCGTCGCTCGCTCTTCTGCTTTGAGGGACTAGACCCACTGTTGCTACTGCAGCTGCTGTTTCGTTTCTTCTGCGGCAAGGGCGGGCCGAAGACTAAGGGGTCCTTCCCTTTTGGCCCTTGAATGATGATTGTTCTTGCTATTTCTAACGCTACTGCTAGTCCTGCTATTGCAACAATAATATCATGAGTCTGACGTCCTCCTGCTACTTAGCTCCGGCATCGGCTGTTGAAGAAAGCCTCATGTTCATGGTTGCTTGTCAACGTAAAGGTAAAGAAATCACGTTGGACAGAAATAACTACTTGTAGATAACGAAATCGAAGTGCTGCTTTCGCCAGAGACTTCGAATTACAGTGGTAAACCTTCAAGAATGTTCAAATCTCATGGGTTATTTGAGAGGAATATCATCAAAAGCGAACTTTAGTTGTAAGAGATCATACTTATTAATATTTGGAGTAATCGTGTCGTTCTGCATTGATTTACTGGTTACCTGTTACTTCTGGTTTGTCTTTCCAAGCGTGACAGGGCATTTTTTGAGCTCGGACGGTCTCGGTCACAACAGCTTCCAACGAAGCGATGCCGCCTCGTTTATCGGTCCCTGCCTTGCTGTTGTTTCCTCCGGCGACACCTTTCGTGGCAGGCCCCGACACGCGGCTCAGGGATGGCCCCAGAGTCGCAGAAGGTCCCGGAGTCACGAAATATGCTGGGATCAGCGGATTTCGGTCCTGACGACCAACGCTCCTTCCGAAATTAGACATCCTGTTAACTTCTATTTTAAATCTTGTTACTATTTCTGAGAGCTCCTACTACCTGCCAAAAATCAAATTAATGAATTGAAAAGCGGTCGTGGTTCTTTTGATAGATATTTCATTTATCTTTACGTTGATGTAGTTTCTTTTAGGTGCCGAAATATATTGAAACGCTTTGTGATTGTGTTTCCTTCCCTCATTTTCTTTCTCGAGTTGAGTACTACAACTTGGAGATGCTTTCAGCTTGACCTTGACCGAGTATTCATCATAATTTTGGCGTGCCTACCTAGATGTATTCATAACAATTGTAATTTTTTTGATTTCTCGTGATTCTACATCTACTTGCTTCGTACTCTTTGCGTTTAAGCTGTTGTAACGTCTCTCTCGCTTTGCTAGAGCTAGTGGCCATCGGGTACCGGACAAACCCTGCATTTTTTCTTTTTTGATCAGCAGGAGCAAACGTCGAAACGAATCAATTGATTCATCATCATTTGCGACTTCCTCCTATAATCAGCAGCTATGGCAGAAGAAGACTTTCATACAAACTCAAAAGCAGACACGAATCCTTGACCTTGACAGAAGTAGCTTCGCTGAGTAAATTGTTCCTAGAACAACTAACTGCTATTCATGACTAGAAAGCGATCTCAGATCGAAAATTGTGTGTCTTTTGTTTTCGCGATGACTCCAAGGTAGGAGGAGACGAGTGATAGGCTATAAACCCATCCTCATGAATAATTATGGTTATACTCTAGACTTTTAGTTCTTCGACATCAACATGATGATATGATCCTACCCCCCGTGTTCATCGTGTGCCAGGTGGCTCTTGTTCTTCTTCCCTTGTCTTCTTTTCCGCCTGGCGGGAGCTATGTTTTTTCAGCATAAACTACAAAACATTAATAAGTATATATAAGTACTATGTCTATGCCTATGGTCAAAATGAATTAGCAGCAATCAAAAAAAACCTGATTGATTATAATGTCGAATCGAAAGGGACAGGGTTATGCCTTCCCTTGTGTCGTCTTCTGTGTTGGCGTCGTCGCGGTTAGAACACTTGCCGCTAATGCCTCTGATTTGGATTTTGCTGCTGCCACAAAAGCGTCGACGTGCGGCTGTGCATTCTCTTTCCACCACGTCTTCGCTTGTCGCGTTTTCAGCTCCACTATAATTTTCGTCTCACCACCGTACTCTTGGACAAGCTCCCATACTGTGTCCGCCACTTGTGCTGCCGCGTCCCTTGCCGTTGCGTATGAATCTGCTAATCTCTTAGTAATATCCGAAATTCATTTCCCAGCAGTCGAAAAATCAAGAACATGTTCGTGGCTGTGGAGGTTGCACTTGCAAAAAAAGCCTGTGAATATATAATGCACTATCTAAGATATTAAGTCTAGGAGAGAAAAAAGCAAAAAGTACACGGCTGTTGTAGGTCACTGCGGATGCGGAAATGAATTATGAGCCTCCGTAAGGTCCCTTTCGAAACCGCGCCAAGTCTGCTTCACACTCGACAGCATCTCGACGCAGCCTCGTTCGGAGTCGAACTCCGGTCCCAGAACGGCGCTCGAGAGCGCGTTCGAACACGGGACTTCGAACAGCAGAATCTCCTCTGCAGGCCGAAATTTGTCTTTACCACTGTCAAACACGAGAGCTGCATACTCAGCAGGTACCAGAACACTTAGAACAACGGATGAAGCAGAACTCGCACTACTGGCGATTCTGCTGGTACTGGTAGTGCCGATGGGAGTATTTTCACTCGCTGTTGGCGACTCTGCTGACGTTGACGAAGTACTAGCTGTTGGAAGAGGACCAGCGCCACTCCCTGCAATCGCTGCTGACGCTGTCCGAGGTTGCACAACAAGCACAACTCGCAATGCTATTGCGAGTAGGACAAAGCTAAGGGAAGAACCGGTTATCACCATCTTGGCTAAGCAACTGAAACTGCAGATGCTCCGTCGTTTGGTGGAGTTTGCTGCAGCTGAAGATGATATTAGTAGAGTGGGTCGACTTGATGTAGGGGATGAGGTGCTACAATAATTTGTTTCAATATTCCCTTCCGGCACAGCGGGAGCAGCTGCTTGTCGCGCCTGCTCTCCTTGGTTAATACCAGTAGCAGTCGCAGAAAAAGATTCCGTCGCCACAGTGCCAGGTGACACTGGCGTCATTTCCATCAGACCGGAACGCGGGGTGCCTCCTGCTCCTGCTACCCAACCGTTGTTCAATCTGTTACAGCTAGCTGGCGTTTTTATCTCACAATTCAGTGTGCTTGTATGCCCACCGGGCGATGACGATGACGCTGGGGCTAAAGGAGAGGCGCCGTTTGCACCCGCTTGCGACACTGCTGAAAGTGGTCCTGGGGAAGCGGAGTCTGGAGCTGCGGTTCGCGCAGCCGCCGACGCAAATGGGGTTCTGAAGGTGCTCGCTTCGCTAGTTCGCAGCCCCAAAGGTGGAGCGCCTTCTCCTGTATACGAAAACGGTTTCCCGGAGGTCGACGCCGGAGTCGCGACGTCCCCGGAGGAAGCAGACGAAGCCCCTGGTGAACCCGCACCCGGGTGGAAGCCGTGCTTTGGTAGAGGCTGTGTGGTCCTGCCAAACTCGTCGCCTGGAGGCGCGGTTTTCGTGCTTGATGACGATATCGTCTTGCTTTGTTCAAATATACGGCGAGCCCGCTCGACCGACCCCTTGCGAATCACACCTCGCTGCAAGCTCTGTATCTATGTTGTTGTTGAAATTCACGTACTATCGCAACTGGAAGTGGTTTATCCGCCTTCTAAAAAAGAAGAAACTCTAACTGGTACTGGCACTGTTTCAGCTTTTATACATGATACCTTCGTAAAACGAAAAAGACAACGCCCGGTCGAAAAATATCAATCAGTCCTCACGCAATATCAGAAGTCAGATACTCAAACAGGATTTGGATCATATGTATGTATACCCCACTGTCGTTGACCGAAGTAGTGGGCGCGTCACTGCCATTGCGTGCATTTGGAGGCGAAGCCCTGCTCTTATTTCGCAAAATCCCTTGGTCTAGAACTGGTTGAGTCGCCGATTGAAAATGCCCGCCGTCGCGCTGAGACACCTCATTGCTGCGCTCGCGCATGTGCCCTGGACCCAGGCCTGCCTCAACCTCAGACGCCTCCGAATCCCGCGCTACTCTTCTTGGCGCTGCAGGTGTATGTAGGTTGAAAAAAACTGTAGAATTATCTTGATCATTCACAAACATGAAAATCTTCCATCAATGATAGATACCCGAACAAGGCTGTTGTTCTAAACTAATAAAGGAAAAGGTGGCCTAGGGTGGTTTAGGTGGCTTAGGGCGATGGCTTAGGGGGTGGCGGTTTAGGGTGGCTTAGGGCGGTGGGCTTATGATGGTTGGTGTAGGAGTAGGGTGGTTGTTTAGGGTGATTGAATAATCCACATCCAGTTCGTAACGAACTTAAGAGTCGTGAAAGTTGTACCAGCTGCGTCCCAGCCGGGCGGCGCTTGTTGGCGCGTACTAGGACTAGGAAGCCTTGTTCCTGAGCGTTCACGTTCTGAAGCTGCACTGCGAAAACTTTCATGTGCGCGACTGAAGGAAAGTCCACTGCTTTCCAGTTCGTCGCGCTGCTTCTCCAAAAGCCGCAACCTCTCCGCAGACCGTTCTCGGAGCGCAGATAAACCCGCCGAAAGCCTACGACATGAGATGAGGTGGTATTGATTCAGCGTGGGATCCAGCAATCTAATAGTTCTTCATGTTTTTTCAAGTCTCGCTCATGCATATCGATAAAATAAGTGAGCAGTACGGCGCTACAACCTTCTTTCGTGCATCATTTGCAACATGGTCCCAGCATCGCATCGATCATTCTTTTTCTTTCTAGACGTTTAGCAGGCACTATAAGTTTGAAAATTCAGTAAAATAACGGCACGTTGGAGAGACACGTCACGCCCATAACCAAGCAGAAATCGAAGATAATAGATCACATAGGTAGAAGAAGCACGACTTATAGTATTTATATATGATATTCCGAATATTCGGCACCTCTGCAATAGAGATAGGGTACTACCTGCTTGTGAGTCTGCTAGAGGAATCCGTCTCGTTTGCTTTCGTATTGTCGTTCTGCGCGGATATTGTCTCAGTAGTATTCGCTTGGTTCTCTTTGTCCACCCTACTCCTATCGTTAGAAAAACGCCTATTGAGGGTTGCCTTCGCCTGGCCCAGTCGTGAAGATGCCTGATGGTCGTCACAGTGCGCTAGATTGATCACATGTCACAGGTGATGGTTCTTGTAGAATGCTGATCTTAATACGGAAAAGACTAAAAACAAAGCGATCGCTCTCTCTTTCAAGCTACAACTTGTTTTTGTTGTGCGGAATCTTTGACTGCGATGTTCATCTCATGAGAAAATTATTTCGATTACTCTGCCAGGGCTATGCTACTCCCTGTTTGTCTATGCACACAACTGCGATTGCGAAGATTCAACATTATAAGACAGGGGTGCGCTAGATTCGCACCGATGAATGAGTCATCTATCCAAGTCCAAAAGAAGATACCTATGAATGTATTTATTTGCAAATAAATCAGAGAGAAATAAAATGAAAGGACGAGGAAACTAGACATATATAATTTACTATAGCATTATAATGTGAACAAGAATCATGTAGCTGGTCACTAGCAGTACCCCCGCTGAATCCGTGTAGGAGCTTTTTGTGCGTTCGGCGGAAGGAATGCGATTTGACGCTGGCATCAGTGTAGACGTCAGCGGCTTCCGCTCACCTGAAAATTTTCGCTCTAGAGACGGCCTACGTTCTACGGATGGTGCTCTCGCCCGCTCCAAGGATGGTCTACGTTGTTCTAGAGAGGGCCCTCTAGCGCGCCCCCCCGTGATAGTGCCAAACTCAACACTCGGCCGTCGCGTTGTCGCGCCGCTCGCTGGAACGTTTGTGCCGAAGGTGGAGCGCCCTGGTGATGGTCCTCGGCCACTGTGAAACCCTGTTGCTGTCCTCGTGGATGCAGAAGCCGAAAAGACGCTGGTGCCGGGACGGGTGCTTGGACGTTCCGCACTGCTTCTCTGCACGTTGTTGAGCCGTTCTTGACTACTGGGCCGACAAAGGCTTGCACCTGATGAGCGAATGCTGCTCAGCACCGAAGCCTGCAGATAAAACAGTTGTAGTTGTAAGCAAAGGATGATGCACGTGCTGTCGTGGGCGATCATACACGATATTCATATTATCCGGTTCCGGCTATAGTTCTCTTCAACCAACATCATCATAAGCTAAACCCTTCTCTACGTAATACAAGACGTGCTAAAAAGAAAGAGCGGCCTGACTTCTGGTTGCAGGTCTGCGTCCTCTAAACCAATCTATTTACTTATAAAGTTTTGCCTTTGTTTTCTTTTCTTATTTTTGATTTTGATTTTTCTTTTTTGATTTTGATTTTTCTTTTTTGATTTTGATTTTTCTTTTTTGATTTTGAATTCTCTTTTTGAATTTTGAATTTACATTTTGAATTTTGATTTTTCTTTTTATATTTTGAGCTTACATTTTGAATTTTGAATTTAC